>OX393563.1:23773582-23814958 GCA_947652115.1 Blastomussa wellsi | reverse complement strand
GGAATTACGATCTTAATTAAGGCAACAGCTGAAGAGTACTCACCCAACTTTGAAAGAGTTTTTGTAATGGATTCTACTCCACTGACAACCTCACTAGTAACAGCTGACAATTCATCGCTGCAAAATTTTAAAGTTCTTCAGAGTTTTTATATGAGAGTTGCACAAACCTCAGTGCCTCATGAATTAGCCGAAAAAATATGACACGTAACGGGCAGGATATTTTCAAGCACAATTAAACGACATTCATTCACCAACCTATTTTCATTGTCGTATTTTTCATTTGGAGAGCCGCTGCAGTCGACCTCCTCACTGTCCGCCATCTTGAAAATCGTCTTTCCTTTTAATTCACCCCAGTCCCCCAGCCACCGGAGGGTCGAAAAATCCTGCATCTTTTCTGACTTTTTTGTACAGCAGGGCGCAGATTGCCACCGTGCTTTTTATTCAAAACATCATACTCTGTTTGAATTCAGTTATCGACAAGAATTTTCATTTCTTAAACACATTTTCAAACACGGCACTCAAATTACTCAATCCTATAACTTCCATACCCGGAGTTCCAGTACAATCCTCGTTTTATCCGAAAAGTAGGTTATGATGTCGGACGACAATCGGTCAAAATCGGAGTGACGAAAATTCGTTCGAGAATATGCGAAGGCGGAAAAGTTGTGTTGTGCTTCATTTGCTGCCAGGATGTAATTTATGTATTGTTGATCTCAGAAATATGTGGTTTTGAATACTTCATTTCACTGAGTCTGTGCTTTACAGAAAATGGGTTCCATCGTCTGCACGGCTGCATCGGTAAGGAAAAACGATAACCCATGACTTGATCTGCATTTAAGCTTTAATACTAATAGTTCATATTTGTTGCATTGAACAAATGCAGCAATATTTTGAGGATTCTTCGAAGATGTATTCTTGTCGATGCTGTGCCTGTGTTTATAGTTTTAAAGCTTTTCGTCTTTCTGACCTCATGATTGTTATGGAAGGCGTAAATGTTTGAAGCCATCTCACCTGCACTTCAAATACAAAGAATATAAGCTTAAAGAATTAGGAGACAGTCGCACTAAATAGAATGCAAATTTCAGCAAATTTCGATAATGTTGTTCATCCTTTAGTCCCAGTTTTTGCATTTTGAAAGTGAGGAATGATCGGTGGTTTGGGAGAATTCTCGAAAGTTATGCAAATCCTCGACTATTGCAATTCTCGGGTTTCCGTAACTGTCTCGAATTCACCCAAACCCCCACGTGTTTAGACGAGGCTATGTAAACATGAAAAAAGTCCTCTATTGCTTCCTGGTTCATACTGGCGACATAACGGCATAACGACATGGACATAACAACGTAAAGAAAAGATCAGTCTTTTCCTTATGTTGTTATGTTCATTTAGGCTTAAGCCTGGTTCACAGTGGCGACATAACGGCATAAACAAAATGGACATAAAGAAAAGATCATTCTTTTCCTTATGTCATTATGTTCATGTAGCTTTATGTCATTATCATGATGTTCCTACTACATGTATGTCGTTATGTTGTGTTGTTAACACTGGTGACAAAACATAAGTGTAAGAATTTTTTGCATCTGCGTGACCTTGTCGTTATGCCATTATGCCTTAATTATGTTGCTAGTGTGAACCAGGCTTTATAATAATGTCGTTATTTTCCTGCTATGTCATTGTGCTGTGTTGTTCACACTGACGCATTTGTGTGACCTTGTTGTTATGTCGCCTTATGTTTCTGGTGTGAACCAGGCTTAATACTTGATTCTGAATGTTAATTTTGATGTACAAAAGAAGATACCTTGCATAATCAAACAAAATTTCAATGGAATGATTTCAAACTCAATTGTTTGATTAAGTTTGACTGTGTTCAGCATTCGAACAAAATAGAACATGGAACTTTTTTGTGAGTTTGATTATCAAACTAATCAAACAGAATTGGACTTAACTGTGATTTTGATTGATTATGTTCAGAATTCGAACATATGCGACAAGAAATCGAACCCATACAATTAGTCTATTACATCTTACAATAACTGATATGTGTAGCGGATGCATATTTCCATTATTTCATGTTAACATATATAATTATACTGAGTTTATTTAAATGTTAAATCCAGGGTTTAAATGTAAAATTTTATTTTATAGTCACTGTGGTACTTGGAGTACAGAGTTTCCCTCTGTTATGCCTTCAGTCTGACCGGACTTACTGTAAATAACAATTAATCTTGCGAGTGGGCCAGCATGCAACATAATGCAACTTACAACAGTCCACGTGAACAGACTGACCTAAGAACACTGTTGATATTTTAGTCCTTGCTGATACTGCTAACAGAACAAAAACATGGTGAAAGTGTCAACCCTAGTACTAGATCGAATTGCTTTTCCTCTCTTGTAAAGAAGATGTTAGTCCCGTAAGTGCAAACTACACCTAGTCTCAGCTACCACTGAGACACAGGCAAGGACATACATGATCTCAATTACACAAAGAAATAGCGTCAATGCTGCCGCAGTGATGGTTTTATAAGCATCAATGGCAGCTTGGTGAGATGCAGAGAGGAGCAGATAATTATCAGTATACATGTATTTCCGCTCCTTTCATTTTGGGAATGGATTGTGTTGATCATAGACACAAGAAATTATAGTAACTGGATCAGTAGAAATATTTTCCTATTCAGGTCAAAATTATAACAGTACTACAGTTATCTGTAAAAATTGCTAAATTAGCCAATCAGTACAGTGGAAAAAGTCATGCGCAGGTAAAGATTCTGAACGTCCACGTTTCAGCTAAGGCCAGAATCAAGATTTCGGAAATCAAATGTTTGATTGTGTTCAATTGGCAAAATTTTTTGGTGAGTTCAATTTTGTTCGATTGTTGTCGGCAATCAAACTCAATCACTAAATTGTGTTTGATTGAATTTGATTAAGTTCGATTTCCAGATGTTGGATTAGTTATGCCTGGAAAAGATATCAGGAATGTTAGCCAGCACTGGACCAATTGAAATTGTCCCATGCTGCTGGAGTTTATCCTGGTTTTAGTACAAAATAACTCAAACTGTTTCCACCCTTCACTGTATGGGGTGCTATAGTCCATCCAGGTGCTGCCCCCAACATACATGTAATCCATTGCTATCAGGTATTCAACATTCCTAGATGGAGAGAGCTGGCACTTTGAGAGTATTTGGTCCAATGCACTAACCATTAGGTCACTGTATATTTACCGACTATCAGGGGTGCATGCTAGGCCATATATTTTACTCTCACTAAGCTTTTCTCCATCCAGGAGGATAAAATAATGCATATATGAGAACAAGCAAGCATAGAAAAACTCTTTGTTGCTTCTTGTTAAGCCGCAAACTGAGGGCTTGTGGTACTCGGCAAGTTTTAAACTTATTATAAATTCAAAAATTATGTATAATAATATATTTATTAATAAATATTTTTTTAGTTTGCCTGTTGCTGCTGCTCTACAGCTGCTAGCTGTTGCTGTGCATGCTGTCCATCATGTCGCAGTTCCACGTCTACCAGGATTGTGTATACAATTTTTCTTCTCTTGGGTACCGTTGTTTCTTGTGTGATGTTATCAACAGGGATACAAGATACCATGGTAGCAAAGGTACATGTATGCATTCTATGCTTAAGCTGCCAGTCTTTACAGTGTATATGGTTAACTTAATAACTATAGATGAAACCTGAAGCTGAGATCATTATACATGTCAGTGTTCTCTCTGGGTGGCAGTAAGGTGGACTGCCCAGTTTCAATTGCTGAAAAAAAAGATTTACACCTGACTCTCTATGTTTGGATTTTGTTTTGATTATAATATAGACCATATATAGTAAGCAACACCCAGCATATTGTTTGTGATCATGGTGTTCTGCAATATTTACAATACATGTAGGTTGGAGAACACTAACATTGCATGTACACCTAGGAACTGGAATTTCATCTATAGATATCCTGGCCTGTAATTATTTTTATTGGTTTAAAAAGGTGTGTGGGATTTTAAAACTGAAAAAGGCCCAGGGTTTGAACCAACTACTGCCTAATAAAAGCAGATGGATTCCCAACTAACCTGATACTGTTCTTTTTTGGTTTCGTTTTTTTAAATAATATTTATTTAATAGGTTCCATTCTTCAATGAAGCCTGTACAGCAGCCACTTTAGGAACAAACTGTGATCTGTTGGCTGGGCACCTTGCAGTGTACAGAATATGCTTTGGAATGGCAGCGTTCTTCTTTCTTTTCATGCTTTTGAACATTGGGGTTAGCTCCAGCAAGGACTGCCGAGGAGGACTCAACAATGGGTGAGCAGGGGTATTAATAGTGAAATTTAGACAAATCAATGTATTTTTAATTATCAATTACAATCCAATCTTAAGAAGGCTAAATTTTGGAATGTAGAATTGTCTCTCTTGACTCCTTTAATTATCCACTTTTGAATCCACTGACAGCTTCATAATTATACAGTGCACATATATGTATATGGAATTGTATTATATTATGACATTTTGCGAGACCCTTGTTGTTTTTTTAGAGACCATTTATTACCCCTTCCATACACCAAACGTCTTTTGCAATAATTATAATGGACAGTTAATTCCTGTCTGCTGGTGTCCGTCTAAGAGAGTTTCAAGACTGTATTTTATTATTTAATATTTGGTTTTGTTTTGAACATTCAAAGATTTTGGGGTCTGAAGTTTCTTCTCCTTGTGGCATTGTGGGTAGCTGCTTTCTTCATTCCTCGAGGATCATTTGGTGTAGGTAAGTGAATCATAAACCTGTTATAATCTTTAATTTGAGTTGATTCTTCATGGTTTTTGCAGAAAGCCTCAGTTGCAACTTAGTACTAAACACTTTTTCTCAGGTGCTAGGACACTGGCGACCTGTCCCAAATGTTATTGTCCCTCAGACACTTGATGGACTTGTTCCACAGTGACTGTTCTTTCTGTTTGTATTTTGCAGCATGGATGTACATTGGGTTTATTTGTGCTTTCCTATTCATTCTCATTCAGCTGATTTTGATGATTGACTTTGCGCACACTTGGAATGAGATTTGGTACAGTATTGTTTGTTGCTTATGCTGAGTTAAGTTTTGTGCACTCTATTAAGCATGAGTGAAGATGTTTGCTGTACAGTGAAAGATAATTACAGTGCAACCCAGAAAACCGTGAACACCTAAAATTATTTCTGGAATGTTTATTGTTTCGTGACCAATCAGATGCAAGATGAAACTGCATGACTTAACCAAAGCAAACTGCAGAGTAATCTGAACAGTTCAATTAGTCATGAAACAATGTGTTGGCTTTTTCTTCCACAAGTTAACCATTAGCAATAGTGAAATTGCCATTATTGTTCTATTTAATTTGAGAGCTTATGCATTAGCAGAGAATAACTGCGAACAATATTTCACTGAAAAGAGATGTTGAATCAATTAACAAACACTATCAGACACAGCCAGACAGCGTGCCTGAGAGCTACTCAAATTCCTGGGTCAATTATAAACGAATGCAGCATCTCTTTTTAGTACAATATTGGTCACGATTACTCTTTGCTTATATTATAATATGCATAAGCTGTGAAATAAAACAATAGTGACAATTTCAGTATTTTCTAATGGTATTATATATCGTGGAAGAAAAAGCCAACTTGTTACTTCATTACTAATCCAAACCTTTGCGATCATGTCTTGTGGTTTAATCTTGCGTATGACTGGTTGAGAAACAACATTCCAGAAATAATTTTAGCACTGTAGAGTTTTATTTTACATATTTCTTTTAGGACATCAAATGCTGAGGAAAATGGCAGCAAGGCTTGGTATTGTGGTGAGTACAAAAAGAGTGACAAATGTTATTGCTGCTGAGTTAACGAGACATCCATTCTAATGTGCATATTCAAAAATGCAAGAAGTGATATAGCGCATTCAAAAATCTGTTTGTATCATCCTCAATCAACTTCGATATCACCCTAAAACTACTCAGAATTGTAGATTAGTGATATACAGTTCTCGTTTAGTGCTAATTTGTCTGAAATCGAGAATTTTTGGCGTTGTTTTCAATGCTGTGTGACCGAGCTTCAAGAGGAGGGAAGCGTTATGGCGCTAGAGGAAGGTTTCTTTCTCCTGAGAGCTTTCAGAAAAGTTCTGAAAATCGGAGCCAACAAAATAGAAGGTAGTTTACGTAAAGAAATCAATCCACAAGACTTTAAAGAGGCTGAAAGCTGATCCTGTTCTTCAACACGAGTGAAACTGACCTTCTTTGGTTCTCAGTGGAAAAGGACAAGCAGCTTTTGTCAACCCGTGCGTGATATGAATATTACCCACGATTCCCCCAATTTCCAGAGAGTATTTAGCAGATTTAGGCTTGTTTTGAACCATGATCTTGTGGCCTTTTCTTGTATGGCTTTTGCTGTGTCCCGTAGGTGTACTAGTCAGTACTGTTTTATGTGCCGTTTTACATGGACAGCCGACACGCTTCTTCCCTGACTTGGTTGAGCAAGCTGACTCGATGTCGCAATCGACAAGATGAAATGAAATCGCAAGATTGAAATTGCAAGAAATGAGCTTGGAGGCGGATATACTATCTCTCCAAATGCGACTAGAAAAAGACAATCTTTCAGAAACAGAAAAAACTAAAATATTTAGATGTTAAAATTCTTTAAAAAGAAGAGATTTCCAAATACAAAACCCAGGGGACAATTATTAGATCTAAGTCCCGCTGGTATAATGAGGGTGAGAAAAACACAAAATAATTTCTGAATTTGGAGAAAAGGCACTTTAACAAAGAACTATCAAAACACTCCAGCTCGCTGACGATAGAGTTATCAAGACGGATAGTGAAATACTACAAGAGGCCGAATCCTTCTATCAAAAACTTTATTCTTCCTTTACTCCACAAACTGATGATACGTACGACAACATCTTTTTCCAGAGGGAAATACAGTGATGTTAGATGAGCAGGGACGAAACGAATGTGAAGGTTTATTAACTGAAGCTGAGTGCCTTGAAAGTTTGAAATCAATGGAATCAAATAAAAGCCCTGCAACTGTGACTATAAAATTGCAACCAAATCCATCGCTAGTTGAATACGTAAAGTTCTACCTAAGATTATTAACAACGACCAAACTGGCTTCCTAAAAAACAGATTTATGGAGAAAACATCAGGCTTCTGGATAGTATTAATAATAAATTACACAAATAACGAACAAATCCCTGGCCTTCTATTATTTGTCGACTTCGAGAAAGCCTTCGACAGCGTAGAGTGGAGTTTTATTGAGAAAATTTAAAATACTATAATTTCGGACCGTCCTTGGTTGTGTTCCTCAGAGTTCTTTGTGTTAAGTCGCAGTGTGAGACAAGGCTGCCCCTCTCCCCATATTTGTTCATTTTATGCGCAGAAATATTGGGTAGCACAGTAAGAAATGACAAAGAGGTTCGTGGAGTCACAATCTTGGGCACCGAATGCAGACGATATGACAATGATCCTAGACGGCTCACAATCCTCATTTTCAAGAACTCTAAACCTGCTCGACCCATTTGCCCCAAAACATTGTAGATCTGAAAGACATTTTCATCTCTCCCTCTATCTGCCTAGGGTTAGTTGAAAATGTATCAAATATACTTTTTCGTCACCTACTTCTTCTGGCAAGACACTACATCTATAGCTGTAAATTAAAGAACTCCTCACCTAAGCTACAAGGATATCTACAATTGGTATCAAACTCCATGGAAATTGAAAAAAAAAATAGCTTTAGACAATGGTAACCTTAATTCCTTGCAAAAGAAGTGGAATCCACTGAAGGACACCCTACCCTCTATGATTACCTATGATTAACTATAAACTAATAAAGCTGTAAGCGGCATATCGTAAATAACGTTATTGTTTTAGTGCAAAGAAATATATATAACCAAATTGTAAGTAGCCTACTTTTCTTTCTCGTTCTGTGTGTAAAAACATAATATGTAGTATTGTGTTGTAATTAGCGTAAGTAGTGTATTGTATCCTTTTGTAAGTAGTGTCATAGTAAGTTAAGAGTAAAAAATAATGCATGTGCAAAATCGTGATAAGTGTCCCTTTAATTTCATCTTGTCTATGAGATGTGCCAACAGGGAGTCATACTAGTTAGTTCAGGGGTTTCTTTAAATTTGTAGAAAGGGAAAGCTGGTTTGGGTAGAGTCAAGACTGTTTGAAAGAATCTTTCTTTGGGAAAAAAGAAGTTGGTTTTTCTGAGCAAAGTGTAACAAGGAACTGACACTTTATATTGACCATGGGAATGTATCCTAGACTTGGCAATTTGATGACTATTAAACTTACTGCCGTAAAACCCTTAGCTTGTTAGAGCACGACATGCCTTAGTGTGGACATCCAACAAAATATTTTGACAAGTTATAATTAGCCAATCAGAGAGCATGAATTTGTATGAGCTGTCCCACCTCCTAGCAATGTCCAGAGCTGTTGTCACGAAACCTGTCGCGCTTTTAACAAGGAGGCGGGACAACTCAAACAAATTCACGCTCTCTGATTGGCTAATCAAAAAAGTCAAAAATCAAAAAAGTTTGTTGGGTGGCTACACTAAGGCGCGTCACGCTGTAACACTTTCAGTACCTAATTTACACCAACTTTACGAGTGGAAGTCATCTTTTGAGTCAAGTGCAATGTTTTTCGATGATGTGTAACGTTAGTCTGGCTTAATAAAACTTACTGGTCTGCCATGATGTTACTGGCTGTAAGCTGAGTGGCTGTAAATTTTGTCAAAAGTAACTGCTCATGTTTTGGAATCAGGCATTGTTGATTTACGTTTTGTCAGTGGTAATTTTTGTGAGCTTGGATTTGTCGATAATACCTGGTCCATTTGTAAATACTGTACAATTATAATTTTCAATTGTTAATTATTTATCTTGATAAGTCTTAATTCTTACAGGCATTGGCTAAATCTTTGATATAATGGTTTATCAGCAAACTAATAGTTTCATCTCTTTTCAGGGTTGTTCTTCTTTATGTCTGTGTTTTATGCTTTGGCATTGACAGGATTTATCCTATCCTTCGTCTTTTTTACAGAGGTTAGTATTAGGAGAGCATTTTTACTAAGTAAGACAAATTAAAAAAAATATTTATGTATTATGCCTGCTAAATAAGGCAACAATTTTGCTATCAATTGGTGAGCTCTGTTTTTCATGACATAAAATTGTTGAATACAATACCGGTACTTATTAGTTTAAATCAATTTGAAAGACCTTGGAATAAACACATCATAGTGCATTGGAATGAAATGCGATTGCAGCACTAGGCCTGTCAGTAAACTCTGCTTAAACAATGGGGATTTGTTTTACTGCCATTAATCATCTATGCACTACCTCCTTGGAAACAGCAGTTTTGAGGTCTAGGGTCATTGTTTCTACTGCTTGCTGTTTTGTTTGCTCAGTCAATCCTGTTAAGCCTTCCAAGACAGGTGCATGCAGCCTCAGAGGCATTCTCTTGATCATGAGGTCCAAACCCTGCAATCTTTCACATTACCATTTCTGATAGATAAAAAGTAACCCTTGGCCTTTCGTACCTTCAACAGAAAAATTATAGTTACAGAAGGGTCCTTATACTGTACATCATTTCATAATTAATGCACAGTGGATAAATTGCCGAAAATTGTAGCATTTCTTAACATTCAGTTTTAATTACTTTAATTTCTTTTTGAAGACAAGTGGCTGCCATCTCAACAAGTTTATCATCAGCTTCAACTTCATCATGTGTATTGTACTCTCAGTAATTTCAGTTGTTCCCAAGATTCAAGAAGGTGATTATAATTATTTGTCAATTCCTTTTCAATTTAAGTTATCAATTTGTAAACTCTGAATTCAAAATACCTGTAGGCCAAATTATTTCAAGACACATGTATTAAAATTCAAACCTAAGCTTTGAGACCTTGGGAAGAGCTGCAAGTAATGTTTCTCCTGTGAAAGGACAGCGAAAGGACATGTGTCTGATTATGTCAGCATTTTGATTGGACAAAAGAGCAGTGAGCTAGCAGGGCGGATCCAGGATTTTTCTAAGGAGGGGTTGCACCACTAAAGAATGACGTAATTGAAGGGTGATGTAAGCAGAATGCAAGTTATATTAGAAAGCCGCAGGTCATCTCAGGGAGGGGTGCGCACCCCCTGCACCTGCAATGCGTGCTCATTTGCTAGTGATTCTGGCAGTTCCTTTGTTTTCCCAGGTGTTTATTAATTAAATGGCACAAGTAAATTGTTAGGGCATCTGATCATAAAAAACTACGGTAAATGATCAGATTTATATACCTAATGGGTTTTAAGAGGCATGTTATAAGGGGGACTTATAAATTCCTAGTTATACTTTCACCTGGTTTTTTGAGAGACTGCATTTCTTTCCTTCAGCTCAACCCAAGTCTGGTCTGCTTCAGGCATCCATAATTTCCTTGTACGCAAGCTACCTGACCTTGTCTGCTCTTGCCAATGAACCACTGGATAACGGTACTACAATTCTTCAGTCAAAACTCATCTGCAAATAGCAGCTAACTAAACTACAGTACATGCAATAGGGGGATGTTATCTAAGAGCTGGCTGCAGGGTAATTTTATTAGCTGAATGAGAGCTTAATACTGGCTGAAATTTGTCATGCAGATAGAGGTTTGTCCCCGGGTAGTTTTTCAAGATGCACAGACCAGAAAAAGGAAGTGGCATTGTTGATCAGCTGGCTTCTATTTCTATTTTGTCTTAGCTATGTGTACATCCCTGGCAACACAAGTCAGTGGAATTAAATCTGTGTACAATGTTCAATGTCAGCATGTGGTCGCAACATAACAACATATTAGAATCAACCTTGTTTTAAATTCTGTTGACTTTTCTTTATAGTGAACTCACAAGCAGGTAACAGCACCAATCAAGCAATTTGTGGTTCATCATTAGGAACTGTAGAGAACTCCGAGACAGTTGCTTTAGTTGTTGGACTTGCCATAATGTTCATTCTTGTTATTTATGCAAGGTTAGTGACAGTAATTCTTGAAGTAAAGATTTTAAAATAAAAACTGTAAAATGCATGTGCTTATGATTCTGTGTTTCTTGGAAATTTTATTCATTCATCCTGCCTACAATAAGTAAACAAATATCTTTTATCAAATTAAGGAGGTAAGCATGGTGTAATGGTTAGGGCACTGTACTGTACTTGTATTAATCTGGAGGTCCCGAGTTCAAAATTCCTTCTCTCTGCTACTAGATGGATTTGTCTTTGGTGGTGCAGAATTCAACTCCTCCAAGCTTTGTAAATAGCCAGCTGGTCTGCCTCCTGCCAGTTGGGATTTTTAATGAATTTCTCTGTCGATTTACAATTATATTTGTTTGCTTAATTTGTTACAGTCTCCTCAATTAGCATAGCCATGCTAAATAAAGCCAGATCAGAGTTTAGAAAAGCACTTGCACGCGTCGGGATAAAATCAAGCATATATTTAAAGTACAAAGGATTTTTCGTGCAAGTATTTTGCATGACTGAAGAAGAAAATTGTATGCTTCTGTTTTATCCCGACGTGTGCACATGTTTTTTGAAACTCCAAATTGGCTTATACATCAACAATGTTAATAAAGTGATTATTTATTTTCTTTACCTGTGTATGATTATTTTTTTAATCGTTTAACACTGACTGTACCATAAGATTGGGTGTTAATTACTTTCTCTGTTTTATTACTGCAGTTTGAGAACTGTTGGGAGTGCTGACAAACTTGCACCAGCAGCAGTTACTAGTTCTAGCAAAGGTTTGCAATTAGACAATAATACTCAGTTTATTATCTAACATTATAATAACGTTTTGCTTAGTAAAATTTAAAACCATTAAAATGTGACTAGTTAAATGTATCCAATGTCATAGAGACATTTGTCATGCTTTTTTTTAAACACAGGCAGATCAGGCAAAGCAAACAATGTCATGCTTCTATTATTATAGAGCAACAATGTGTTATATGAAGGGAAGTGAACATAAATTGAACAGTTAAGTCATCTGAAAAGGATTAAGGATAATTATAGTGAAGATTCAGAGGGAGTTAAAACATCATATTTGTAAAAAAAAAGGTTAATTTCAGTTTCAGTTGGCTTTCCAAACGCACTGAACAAAGGAAGGAAACTGTGAGCGAACGTAAGAGTGAACGCTTCCCTACTCCTTATTTTTTCCTGCTCCCAAGGCACGCTCATTCACTCTTACGTTCACTCGCAGTTTCCTTTGCTCGTTTGGTGCACTTGTAAAGGAATCAACTGCTAGAGAATAATGTAAGCATAATTCAGGACTTTATTATTGCTGTGGTAAGTCCCCTGTTAGCCACAGATCTGACTCACAATTTTCCAAAACATTGTCCACGATTTCTGTTTTTTGTCTTATAGATGACGAGGAGAAAGGAGGTCAGCAAGTGATAAATGATGAAGAGGAAGGTGTGGCTTATAGTTACTCCTTCTTTCATTTTATTTATTTCCTGGCATCCTTGTACATCATGATGATGCTTACAAACTGGTATAGGTGAGTGGTAGCTGGTACCTTCTGCAGCACATATTTTATGTTTTCTCTACACGCATTGCAGACCTGATTTTAAATCAGCTGTTGGTAGACAACATTTTCCAGAAACGTGTACTGATTTTTGTACTGCTTACTTACTTAATCCCCTTCATCCCCTGTGGGACATAAGGCAACAACATTTTCCAGAAACTTGTAGGAGTGATTTCAAACAACAGCATCATGATGCTATCGTATTTTTGAGATCTTGAAAATACTGAAGAAGTTCTTGATAAAAGAGAGGCAGACCTGTTTTCAAGAATTTTACATCATACACTTCTGTGGTTTTGCAAGAGATTTGGAATGTCCAACATCATTTTACATGTCCACAGTACAACACACGAGCCATTTTACTGTTAGTAGTTGAAATTTTACATCAGAGTGGGCACTCGGCCCCCTGACTAGTAAGCACAAGCACAAGAAAAAGTAACTTGCTTCAATGCCCAGTAAAAACTAGCTTTAAGGTGTTGATCAATTCCTTTACTCGTTGATTGGTTAAAAAATATCGCCCCACTCATGCCAATCAAGAGTAAAACCAAAACCAATCACCGTGACTGACGCGCACTTTTCCCCGCGCTTTGTGTCGTCTACGTGTAATTACTTCGTGTTTTGATTGGATCAGTGGACTTTGTGATTGGTCAAAGTAATTACTTAGGTTGGTCACGTGACGTGCTTTTCAAGAACACACGGATTTAGTCATTGGTAAAGCATAATGTTGCCAGGAATGGAACGAATATTTGTAAATAAGTTTTCATGCAAATGTTCAGATTTATATCCTTTAAGAGGGAATTTTTATGGACGTTAGAAATTAGAAGGATTTGTATGGGAAGAAGACGCTTTACCCTCCAGTCACGCTCGAGTGGTTTTCCATACAAATCCTTGTAATGTTACAAGTTTTCAAGTAATGTATCAAACACGAGAGACAGTGTTTCATCACATTTCCAAACACCGAGAAGAGAGTTGAAAATACGACGCGCAGCGGAGTATTTTTGACGAACTTCAAGGTGTTTGGAAGTGTGATGATACACTGTCTCGAGTGTTTGATTTTTCTTCTCAATCGAAGCTCAAACAACGGAGAAAACGAAGAAATAAAATCGTAAAAATATATGCTAATTAAGATCACATTTCCAAACCTCCTTCACGGCTCTGATTTCCTTTGTTTTAACGTGATGAATTATTAATGAGTTTGAGAAACATCCATAAAATCTTTGCCTTTCGGTTTAAGTGCCTAAAATTTTCCATTCTTCCTAATATTTTACCCCTCTTTCTATGTCCAATAGTTATATGCCAGCAGCTTCCTTTTGTAGAGATTAATAATGGAAAAGGTTTCTGGAGGGCAAAGCTTCCTCACTTCCATAAAAAACCTAATTTTTGCAATATTCAAATCGTCATTACATCTCAACCTTACATAGCATTGGTCTGAAAGTTCGTGTTCAGACTATTTCAAATACGCTCTTTCTAGTTCTGAAATTCATTTAGCTGTAGCTAAAAGTTTAGAAATTATCGGTCACGTGACCAACTGTTGCAAAAGGTCTATTGAAACTAGACTGCGAGAAGTCTCTATTTTGCTCCAAAATCCGTAACGAAAGCGAAAATTTGCGCGCGCGAAAAAAAATGTTCTAATTCCAAGCTTTGTTTACCGCTTCTGAGACCTGTCAATCATGTTGGAAAGTGGGCGTCAGTGTCAAGATGTGAGCTGTCAAAGAGCGTCAGAATGCTGTATGAAGCTATTGCAGTCTCTATTTTAACTCCAGCTGGCGCCCACGAAACTCGCGGCTCGCGGATTTGCCGTTCGCCCCTCGAAAATAACACTCGCAAATTTTCGCTTTCGTTGCGGATTTTGGAGCAAAATAGAGACTGCTCGCAGTCTAAATTGAAACTCGCTCTAACTGTGTACATTGATTTTAACATACCATATAATTATAACATTCTAACATACCTCGGTCAACTAATACGGTCCTTCTCTCTCTAGTCCCCAGGGCAGTGATCTGGAAAACTTTCAGAGGAACGTGGGTTCGTTGTGGGTCAAGGTTGTTTCGTGTTGGCTAGGCTTTGCACTCTATCTGTGGACGCTCTTGGCTCCTGCTTGCTTTCCGAACAGAGATTTTAGTCGTACTCTTGCTGCATAACATAAAGTCGCATACAGTATTTCTTACCAGGCATATAAACTTTCAATTCAAGACGTAACATTTTTTGCAGAGGTATATTGTGTTAGGTGCTATGAACCATGCCGACGTAAGAAGGTTTTCGCCATTGGCCAACTAGTTTCCTTCGCAGCCGTTATTAGGGTCGTTACGCAATGCTCCTCCCCTCTAACTGCTGTTTCAACCCGAACCACATTCCTTTCCGCGGATTAGCCAATCACAACTTGCCTCACATATTCCTGAGGCAGTCGCGCCAAGATTAATTGTCCAATCACAACTCGTGTTTTATTGGTGACCCAATACAAGGAGACTATTAGCCAACCGTAAGGCACGTAGCACTGAAAATAATTATAATACGACACAAGGTATTTAATCTCTTAAAGTAGCTACGTAATCCGTCTCAATCTTCTCCATTCTTGTTCCTTTTCACTTTACTATAACCACTTTGATGTTTTTTCCCTTGGTAAACTATTTCTTGTAGGTTTGGAAATTGTTCCGAAAATATTCAGTTTCAATACCATTTAGTACTTGAATGATAAGAAAGCGTCCACTTTTAAAGTTGTTTTAATAGGCATAGCCGGAACTGACTCGCAGTCGTCTCTTTAATAATAGAGCGTTTTCACTCGCGTGATCAAAAAAATAAATCGAAAACCATATGTTATAGAATATAAATAAAGAGAGCACTTCTCCAAGTTTCAGGCGTGTGCGTTATTCCAAACTTCAGATATTTGCCGAAGTGTTTCACACAAATTTAGTTGGAGTACCTCAGTGGAACACCAACATGGCGGCCGGAAATAGTGCAAACATCTGGAGTTTACTTTGGTTATCTAGGCCACTAGTTACCTGATTTGAACAAACAAATGTTCATATAAATGGCTAAATCTCGCGAGATAAGTATGTGTTTTTAGACATACATGATCGCAACTGTATGTCACGCACCGCCATAACTCTGAAATTCAAATTGCGCTGGTTTCCAAACGAAGAAGGCTGTTGAGCTAAAAAGTTGTACACAAATATAAATTTAGCACCTCTTATGTCTGATGAGCATAAAACGTTTGGTGGCTCTTTGGTGTTTGGATTTTAGAATTGTATGACTTCATGTGAAAACGCTCCATATGAGAAAAAATAACAGGCGCGGGAAATGCTGGGAAGGAGACAGAAAGGATCGTGTCTTGACTGGAGACGATTCAGTTTGCCCCAGCGTTTTTATTTAGGATTTCTTTTAAATTTCGAGTCATGTTTCTAATAGATGGTCTTAGTAGTCCATAGTTTGGAGCGTTCATTGCTTATTTTCACATAATGAAAGCCTATTATTGAAAAGAACTTGGAAACATGCTTTAAGTGCTGATGACCCAAAATTTGAAGAATTTGACGACAGAAATTTCATTTTATTTTACCTCAGGGACCCCTTTGGTGAACTATTTTCAAAAATAATATCAGAAAGTTCTATAGCTTTTTCGTTTTTCTGAAAAATCGAAAAGTTTTAAATACGGGTAGTCGGCGGCTAAACCTACCGTAAAAGCAATGAAAAATAGAGCAACTTCAGCAAGGTCGTACACAACAATGAGAAGAATCCAAAGCTTGAAATTTTAAGAACTCGAAGAAGGGCCTTTCATCTTTCTAAAGGTGTAAAATTTATGCCTTGTATCAAAGTGTGAATATCCGTGATGACCTGCGAAAATAACGGTTTTTTTTGGTTTTGTGACAAGTTAAAATATGGATCAACTTTAGAGGCCCATAAAAATGCTAGTATACGTATTTATATAATATAATACTATATATCAAATTTAAATTTCATCCTTCTAGTTTATTGTGTTAAATTCTCAGTTTTGGCCCGACAAAAGCGAAGCGACCAAAAGGAAAAGCGCTCGGGTCATTTTGACAATTTGCCATGCAACCTCGTTCCCAGGGTCTCTCATCTTGTAGTGTATCCTTTTTAGGGTTCGACGTTTCTGAAACAAACAGCCTGAAATTCTTTAGACGTTATTGAAAAGAATTTTATTTACCTACAAAGATCTACCATAAGCGATTATCTGACCCGATGAGTAAATAAATCAACAAAATCTGTCGATCCATCATAATATTGACAAAGAACCTCACGAAATGTAAGTTTTATGTTCATCAGGATCAGCTTGATCAGAGGTTCCTAAAGTTTCTTTGTACAATAGCTGGTACAGCATTAAGTTACAGTATATAGTTTTCAATATTTTTTCTCAAAATATTGTATTACGGTCATTTCACATATGAGGCACACTAAATAGCGTGACAGAGATTACTCATCTCTGTTGAGTAACTCTGTTGAGTTAAGCACAAATACCAGCAGAAAAGTATCGAAAGCAGAGGTTAAATGTAACAAAAAACACAGGAACTTTTTTTTCTTATCTCATTTTTTATTCATGCCTTTCAGTTTATATTCACGAGTTGTTCAATCGGTGGTTTTCACTGTCACTCTATCAAAAACTAACTTCGAAACAATTCAACTACAGAAGTTTAGAATTTCAGCGAGCGTAGATGATAAATATTTTTTTTTTGTTTTAGTATAAGGTTCGTATGAAGAAACAATGAAAAAAGGAAAATGTAAATACTAAAGAAAAAGGAAAACGTAAACGGAAAAAGTCCGATTCACCACAGATTATCTCCCGAGATGAGGTTATTGGCAAACAAAATACTTCCGTTAACGTTAATTCAATTCATGCTCAATAGTTATTTGAAAAAAGACGTTAAATACGTAGGGCACTAACCAGATTAAACAAGTGCTTGAATTCTACTTGCTTCATTTAGTGACACAGAATTTACAAAGCTACAACCTTGTTCAAAACGTACTTCCTTACGCGCATCCTTACGCGCATCCTTCCACACACGGGGAGCCTGTGTAAAAACCCAGGTAAGTGTACTAAAGCCGGAATATATCGTGGAAGGCTGAAAAATATGTATCAAGTTTACAAACTTCCAAAATGTTGCTGTAGCACAAAAAGTACCTGTCATTTTACACTTATCCAGGTTGTCTTTTTTTAAGAAATATATCATAGAGAACGTTGAAAATACCATTTCCGATCCTCTAAATTTCAAAATTTTCTGGGGGAGGACCCCCAGACCCCCCGACAAACTCGCGCCCCTGACGATCGTTTTCAAGCCTCCGCCCCCCTCCCCCCCCCCCCCCCCAACTTTCAAATACGCTCCGCCGTCCCTGTGGTCCATATGGGAAGTAAATTAAAATTGAGCACAAATAAAGTGTCTAAAGCAGAGGTGAAATGTAGCAAAACACAGAGTTTTGAATAGACTTAGTTTATGTCGTTAATAGCCCTATTCATCTTAAGTCTATTCAGCGTTACCAAGAATAATGAAATTCTGAAATCAAAATTCGCAAGGCACGCCAAATTTTCGGTGCCACTTGGTGTAAGGCTAACTAAAAATATATCTTTTCGCAAATTTTCAGCTCGATAGTACCCGTATGTTACATCAAACTGAGAACCGTAACAATTAAGACTGTTTTGCCTGTTTAGAAAAAAACTATCCTTTCGATCTTCAGATGTTTGAGTATTTCAGATATAATAAGTGGTGTTTATGTGGAAGTATAATAGCTCATGAGCCAAAAGTATTCGCTATTATAGCACAACTAAATTCCAGATGGTTTTTCGTGCATCACGGCGGCCGTATTTGTGTCCCTCGGAAGGACAAAAATATTGCGTCTCCATACTAATGCACCAGTCTGAGTCAACCCCCCAACCCCGGGACTATGCTGGGATTAGCGGGGCATTAGGTGCATACACTGTGCTTCGGTATGCCGGGCATTAGCCTCATTTCGAACGTTGTGCTATCCTTTGGGCGGGGATTAGGCCGGGATTAGACAGAACGAATATAATCATTTATAGACTACATCCTTCAGCCGATAGCCAATCACAGAAATCTTACCTCAAAGATACAAAAGACTTCATCAGTTTCATAGAGAGGACGAAAGTCCAACAGAATGCAATTACAGTCTTATTAGATGTTACCAGCCTGTACGCCAACATCTCGAACTGTATGCATGGCATACGAAGCATTCTATCAAAAGGCCACTCCGATACCAACCCACACACTCGGAGAAATGCTCAGACTTGTACTTCAAGAGAACACCTTCCAATTTGATGGAAGAAACTATCTTCAGACTCACGGCACCGCAATCGGCACTAAAATGGCAGTTGCTTTTGCCAATATCTTTATGTCCGCGATTGAAACCGAGAGCAAAACTAAACCACTCGAGTGGAAAAGATACATCGATGATGAATTTTCTTTGTGGGTCACAGCAAAACAGGAGACAACAAAAGAGGAGGCAACATTCAACTATTAAATTTACGGCTTATATATCACCGAGTGAGATAAATTTCCTTGACACTACAGTCTTAAAGAAAAACACATTAAAACATCCATCAGTTCGAAATCTCGAGAAGATTTAAATGAGCAAATGGTATATCATTGAGAAACAACCCCTACTTCAAGAGATTTATCGGGAACCATCCATTATCTCTTACAAAAGAAGTAGATAATTGAAAGACATACTCCAATCTTGTCCCCAGAGTCCGCTTCTCTTTTGGTGCCGCTTCAATTTTTTTTTTTTGGGGGGGGGGGGGGGGTGGGGGAGGGGGACGGTGGTTTACATTGAATTGTGCAGCCTGTCTTTGTTATCTATATAATGTCTACAGAGCACTCCAAGCTTTGTCACTATGCTGTTGTACTTTTCATGACCATAGGTCTAATTTTCTGCGGAGTATCTTTGCTGACATCAACTGCAATAAGTGTGGACAGACTTCTCGCTCTGGTGTTGAGGTTGAAATATCACCAGGCGGTAAATTTGAGAAGAGTACGACTCAGTTTGGCTCCGTTGCACAGCTGTTCCGTTCGTCCCTCGCATTTCTTTACAAATCGCCGCCGTCGCGATTGTTACGTTCTGTATATCAATCTCAACATTCTGTTATTCCAAAATCTATCTCACACTCTGCCATCATCAAAATCAAGTCCTTTTCACCGAGAGCAACCCAACGGAGGGGAAATTCCACTGAATATAGCAAGATACAGAAAGACAGTTTTCAGTGCATTAGGGATAATATATAGATTTAGCCAAGCCTAAAAGCGGAGTCCATATTTTTGCTGGTTCTTAATAATTTCTCTGAAATAAATAATAATTAAAAACGTCAACTCGAATTGCAGAATTTCCCTTAAGAATGACCATAAAAAGTTAAAAAATGCTGCCAGAAGAGAAAAAATCGGACCTGACCCACGATTAATGAAGAAAACCAATGCCTGGTCAGCGGTCAACTTCAAAAAAAACTCGTTAGCTCGATGAGTTGTAACCTGAGCCCGCGATCTGGTCATGTGATACTGGTCAGCGGATACTTCGATTTGACAGCTGTCAATTGACCATAACATGGCTGCCCTATAACAAAGATTAAATCTCTTTACGGTGGCCAATTGACATTATCAACCCAGTTGATAAAACCATATTGTTATACTTCCCACCAACGAAGCACCATAGTTTCTTTAGAAACTTACCCCCTCTGTAAGCTGATAAGGCTGACAAGGTGTTAACAAGGCCGCCATGTTGCGCGACTCCGTCGTCGTCGTCGCCGTCGTCGTGGGTACGCGCCCACGAGCAATACCGCTAGCCATGATAACCATGAGAAAATCAACTCATGGGTTTCGTTTTCTTTCCCATATGAGTATGGGGCTGCGGTTGGCGGCCCTTTGGGCGGCCGGAGCTCCGCTACAAATGACATTACTAGCTTGTTATCTTCCGACTGGTATAAACACCGCAGTTTTAAGTCTACTTGGTGGATCGTATGTACCTGCACCATCTTTTGACTTCTTTCACGTTCTATCAGTAACCCTCTTTTTGTTGAACTCATCTCTGAATCCATTTCTGTACTGTTGGAAGATGAGAGAAGTGCGACAGGCAGTGAAGGACACGATCAGACAGTTTTGGTGTTTCGCGAGCTAATGCGTCTCGTAGACATTTTCACATTCTGAACGCAAGGCCTATTACCATTCAATCAGCAGTTCTACAAAAAAATAGCTGTAGCTGTCAGCTAAAAGAAAAAAAACTGTCCTAGGTTTGATCATATTATAAGCTATACTCATGTAAATAATGGAATGGAGGCGACGACCCAATGTTTATGCTAAATTGTTTATGCGGTACTTGTTGCGCGCGCAAACGTGGAAACATTTTTTGTGGACACAAAATGTTTCTGCATAAAATCAGAAATATTATTTTTGTGTCTCGGACACAAGTTTTATGTCCACAACAATGTTGTGCGCGCGGGAAAACAGGGAAACATTTCTGTCTGTTGTCCGCAACAATATTATGTGTCCTCGTTTGCCACCACATTTAAGCTTAGGATCGGCCCGGGTGAAAGCTGCTGTTAGGCCGGGGTAATTGAGTTGTGTTAGGTCTTAGGAAAACACTTAATATACTCTCGCAGTGCCTCTCTCCAATTGTATAAATGGGTGCCTCTCAGGAAACTTGCTTTTTTCGATCGGTTACTTTCGATCCTAAAGTTTTAAGAGCATCTGTTTTGTTGCATTGACGTCGTTGTTTCCGTCACAAATATGTTTTCGGTGAAAAAATGACATGTGCAGTTTCCTTCTCTCACCATAACCGCGAATAAATGTTTACGAATGGTGGCGGGGAGTTTAGAATACTAAACGGACTCAACACAAATGCATTTTCCAAAAGATGGCCTGAAATGTTGAGGAAGAGAAGGAGTTGAACGCAAATAAAATAACTGAATTCACGGCCTGGTATGTTTAATGTATAACGGACCCTACTCGTGTTTATTTGAACACTATTTTCCTCTTCTCCTACTGACTTTTCTATCCTCTCTTTGTAATACCATCAAACTGTGGCGGTGAATGATCATTTTCAAACTCTTGAAGTTGCCATTAATTTTGTGACCGAAACTGCTACAGATGTTGTTCAAATTTTAGTATACATACATACAACTTTATTTGCTAATGTAGATTTGTAAAAAGGCAACCAAAGGCTTGTCCCTGAGTTCGTATTCTGTGTTGAATGGTATAAAAAAATCTTTTAAGTACGGCGGCGTTAGCTTATTCAAGGTTTTAAACATTAGCTTCGCTTTTTGTTTTTTCCATCTGGTAGACCACCGTAGATTTGAGCGAAGAGTGGTAGCACTAGAGTCATAACCAGATTTTGTGATAACCCTAATGGCGCGAATTTGAAGCCTTTGTAATTTATCAGCTAATTCATTGCTGGGACCGTCCCACACAGGTGAGCAGTGGGGGAGACTCGCATATGAAAGGGGCGGGGATGCTCGTCGTCTTGCTTAGTTGTTTTAAATTTCGGATTTTGGTCTCACTTAGGGTGTTCTCGGCAAAACACCATTATATTTAATCGCGAAGGTCTCATTTAGGGCTGTAGGCGAAGAAATATAAAAATAGATATTAAATATGTATATTTTTAATTATCTTTTAGTGGTCAAAAGAGCTTGGCCCACGCCCAGATCGGTTTTCTTTTAGGGGTTTAATTAAAAATTTCCGACGAGCATGCCCGCCCTTTTCATATTCGAGTCCTCGCCCCGAGCAATAAATACAGTAAAAGAAAGAAGGAAACAAAGTTGAAAAGTAGATGTACGGGTTACAGCAGTAGCTACCTACGGAGGGGCGGTTCCAGGATTTTTGACAGGGGGCCAAAGCGATCATTATCATCCTGGCGATTAAAGAATTTAGCGTCAATCAAGTTGTAAAAACACAACATTCGGTTAGAGAAGGGGCTGGGGACCCGTTGATCTGCCACTGAGAAGTAAAATGTATATACGAGAAAAAAGGTGGCCTTAACAAAAATCCCAAATAATTACACAGAAGAATAAATTAAAAGTGGATGAAAGAGGATAATAATAGTGGAGGAGCTAACATACACCTCAAGCTCACTGACTGTAAAATTCAAGTAAAAACTGCTTTAAAGCTTTTCCAATCGACATTTAAACTTTATCTTGTTCAGTAATAAAATGTAGAGTATTAGTGCCCAGTTGTTCATTTAATTTCTTAGTGTTTATGTAACGGCGCAAAAATAAAAGCGCGTAGTTACGTTTTAGAACGGAAGAAGACTTAGGAATTCAAAATAAAAACGTAATTCGTTGGGTTGAACTGCGAGTTGTTTGTGTCATTGAACCAACATCTATACACCCCATTTTGATTAGTCCGCTGGTGAACAAAACCCCAGTCCATATATTCCAAGCAAGCATGAATCGCCGGCTTCGAGAATAAATTTGGTAAATCTGTATAAGCGTAATCCATCGTTAACTAGTAATGGTCCAAAGCGGCCTGAATTGCGATCTTAGCGACTTTTTGCATTAAAAAAAATGACATGGCGTCTCGTTTTCTTATGAGCATATAGAAAGAAAGAAAGAAATGAATTTGATACTTGACAAGAATGAATATGGTATGTCTATAAAAAATGATGTAACGTGTTTTAATTGCGAATTTTGGTGCATTTTAATTTGAATATTCTGATCGCTTGTAGAATCAATACTGAATTATGAACCTGACACCTACACAAACAGTTGTTTCCAAGAATGATCAATGTGGTATGGAATATTTAGTCTGCTTAGTAACAAATTAAATACAAGTACATAGCAATCATTGAAGAGAATCAAGGGAATAAATACTAGTCTGATGACACGTATAAACGAATTAGGAAAGCATGGAAAACTATAAATGGTTTTTAAGTAAAAGGTAAGTCTGCAGTCGGGCCTAGTGGCCCATCAGGCCGGAGCTTATCCCGGTTTCTGTAGCATGAAGCGACAGAGAGTAGTTCTACTCCCCCCTGGATGGGATGCTAGTCCGTCGCAGAGTTACCCCCCAGCAGTAAATTCGACGGTACCCATTTATACACCTGGGTGAAGAGAGGCACTGTGAGTTTAATGTGTGTTGCCCAAGAACACAACGCAGTGCCCCGGCTAGAGACTCGAACCCGGTTGCAGTGCGATATTTTTTTGCTCATCAAACCTGTTGTTTTGTGGCGTCCTCGTTGCCGTTGCCGTCCTAGTCAGTGCTAAAACTCCACAAGGTGCTCACAACGTGGGATACGCCGAAACAGTTGTACCAAACTACACTGTTTCGAATTTTTCGAAGTAATTTTCATCTGCTGACGGATACCTTTGAACTGCTTAATATTTTGCTTTTTTTGTAAAGGCTCTTTTTCCTTCGCCATTAAGGCTGCTGCCATTTTTGTTTGAAATGACGTCATTATTCCGGTCTCTTCAGGGTATTCCGCTTCCTTGAGCAGAATACTTGGAATATAAATTAGCGACTCTATCGAACGGACATTTGGGTTATTCCAAAGCAATCTATTCTTTTTCCGGAAATAGGGTTTCTCGAAGGCCACGAAACGTTTTTGCACCCGTGACTCTGAAACCATAGCAAAATCTCAAAACGTCTGATTATACAGAGCCGTTGTATTCACATATTTTTGATATGAACAGTGGTTCCCTTCATACAAAGTTTCAGGCCTGTACACTTCTCTGTTTTTTTTGTTTTTTTTTTATACAGATAGCTAAAAATGGCTTTACTTGCCTGACAAGTTTCCGGAGCTTCCGAATCAACACACTCAGGGCAGACGCAGACTCGCGTGGGTAACGCGCGAGCTTCGTGATACCTCCCAGCATTCTTAGCAAGGACAGTTCGTCCATGTTGTCGTGCTGTGGTGAACTGAAAACGTGGAGCGAAAATGCAAGGTTATTCCATAATAACCCAAAATTTAGCATGTTTTCATGTTTCATTGCCTCGTTTTGTTCTTAGGGTATGATGTTTTTAATTTCTCATTTTGTTTTCTGTTGATATTCAGGTCAAGTGTGTCTCTGGAGAGTGGTGTTGGCGCGAGATGCAACCCGGAGTGCTGGTTTATTAAAACAGGTAAGCGTTAATTTACATCGAAAAATCAGTGTAAAATTATTGTACGTTTCAGTTGATATTGTTATTTACGCGTTTTTATCCCTGTTAGTTCCCGGGCAAAGCGTATCCTGCTTTGCAGTTGGTTGGGGGGGGTTGTTGCCCTGGAGGGGGAGGGGGAAGGGAGTGGGGGATGAACTCCCCTATATAAAAGACGATGGTTTTCGTCACACGTTTTATGGGAGGGGGGATTAATGAATTGGAACTGCTTAGGGCACTTTACCCTAACATTAATATTGAGCCAAGAGATTAATGACAGGAACTGCATGACTCCGCTGATTTTTTCTGAAGTTTCCATTTGGATGAAACCAAAGCCAGTAGACATAAGTGCATTCAGTTGCAAACTCTGTAGTATGGATTTGTGGAAATTCCCATTAGTTAAAAAGCTATGACATCATAAAATTTTTGTGATGTCATAACTTAATTTATAGTATTTCAAATTTCAACAAATCCATATTGACAGATTTTACATCTGAATGCAGTCTAAGACTAATAACTAAGGATTACAGCTAAGACTAAATTAAACAAGACGTTCATATGGAACGTGAAGCCATGCTCTTAAAATTTAACTGAATTGTTGCTTAAAAAGTTAATTATCATCGGCTTTTGCTCGTAAAAACACTCAGCATGAAGACATTGCGTGACTCAAATATAATTTTTCTCTTTGGTCTTTGTGTCATACCGCTTGACACAAAATGTGTGTTTCACACTAAACAGATAGCAAACTAGTCTAAACGAGAACTTAAAATTCAAAATAAATGACAGCTGACGAGAAACGGCTAAAGCTGTAGATCGATCCACCAATTTAAAAGGAATAACATGGAGACATGGGAATGATTTTACAAGGTAAACAAATTCTATGAATGACGTGGTGCTCTTCATTAATGAACGTCACATGTCCAAACATGTTTTGGCCTGGCCGGCTACATGGCTTGCTGAAGTAATGCCCTTTTTAGTGTATTCAATATTCCCTTCGAATCCAACGCTTTGATGAAACCAAAAGAAAATAATATTTTATACACAATAAAGAAAACAATATCCGTAACATTTTCTGTACATGAATGTTTCAACTGCTTTTGGCGAATAAACATTACAGGATGTGCGATTCAAAGTTTGGCCGACAACAAAAAAAATAAATTCTCCCGAGCAAGAGCCGCCCAGGCCTATGGCCATTCGGCTAAATACAGTGCTTTCAATAAGACCCGGCACCCGCCAGAGTTCCGGTGGGTACTATCTCGCAAATCGCCAGCTATTTGACCTGCCTTAACGTGCAATGAAAAAATAAATAGGAGCAAGCAATTCACCTTGATTTAATGGTTAGTTTGTATTAGAAAACTAATAAAAATGTTAAAAACAGAACAATTGTTTGATTTATACTCTCCCTTGTGATTTTATCACTGAATACGCTGCAAGCTAGTGGTACCCGATTTAGTTTGCGTCGTCGTAAACATCTCTGTCACTGACAGTCACACTCCAACATACTTCACATAACATACCCTCTGATTTCTGGAGCCTCGTTTCCATGCTACGTCCTTAAACATGGCGGACATCAATATTGAGGATCGTCAAGAATTTGTGTGATTTCATAGTCCTTGAAATTATTTAGCATCTTTAGTTCTCTGACATGCTACAGGGAAAGATATGAGCGCTGCTAAGAGTGTAGATGTTGGTGTGCAACTCAAGAACACTATCTACACACGAGAAGTCATGGACCAAGAAAGCCTCAGTTCAGACTGAGGGCAATGATGACGAGCGGCCACACAATGTATGGATACAGAAATAGCAATGGCAGTAATACTATTTACACTTCCTGAGAGTGATTCAGAGAGTAGCGTAGACTCTGACTTCAAATATGATTATGAGCAACAGAGCTCTCAAGTCTCGTGCATTACAGTCTTTCCCGTAAAACCGTGAACATCAGAAATGTATATGGAATGTTATTGTGTTACAAGAAAAAAGCCAATCAGGTGTGAGAAAACTAAACCGCAAACACCAACGGTAATTAGTTTGTGGTTTTGAGGTTTGTTAGCATGTCCTGAACTTTGCTGTGATTGGTCACCACATAATCAACATTCCTGAAATATTTCAGGTGTTCGCGGTTTTACGGCAAAGACTGTAAGCGTGAGAGTCACGCAAACGAATTCAATTTTACGCTCTCACGCTGAATCTATTCTCGTGCATTTAAGGTTCCTTGCTTCCTTAGTTATGTACTGACACAATTAGACGTATTTTTGGATATAATTACTTTGTACACGCTTCAAACTGTTTATTCTTGTCCAGAGCCAACATTTCTCTGGTCAGCGGGATCTAAACAGTTGCTTTTAAAGCATCACTTGACTTGTTCAGAATGAAGGAAAAAATGTCTTAGTTACTTTAATTTTGTCAAATTTTTCTGGGGTAGCGTGCCCCTAACCCCCCCTAGGAAAGTTAAGCCTGTGGCATCACAAACGATGGCTATGTTGTCGAAAATCTCACTCTTTGCCAGCAAATCAACTTTGTGAAGAACCTGTCAGTGGGCACTACAGAAAAATAAACCAACCAAAACTCAGTTGTGGAAATGTTCACTTTATTAAGGAAAAGGGGCAGGAGGCCCCTTTTAATTGCTCCGGCAGGTGCTAACATTACATAGCCACCCACTTGAAGTCTTACTGAAAGCACTTAAATAGCATGTTCAACATATATTTTAACAAAAAAGGAGCCTGGGCTTCTTCATTTGTGAATCTTTGTGTGTTGCTTATGTATTCACAATGGTTATTTGTATATAATAAGCCCAATTATGGACACATTTTGATTGGTTCCTTCCTTCCTTTTGTCGCCAAATTGCTACTACATTTCTTTGTATTGATGATGCATAATGGCACTTTTCTCAGACATTGTGTACCTACAGAAATTTTAATGAAGTAAAAACCCACGTGTAAGAACCTATGTTTTTTACAGTATGGCATAATAGGTTCTTGTATTTTGGGGTAACCGTTGTTACTGACAATTTAGGCTGAGTAGGTTCTTACTCAGGTTCTTAATTTATGTGGGAAGACAAAGCTGTTGATTACCAGAAAAAAAAAAAATAAAATTGGGTTTGTTCCTTCACTATACAGCATTTATTCATCACTGAATTGGCATAAGTCTAACAAAAGTGACTAAAAAATGTATAAGTAGTTACTGGTAAAAGTATCTTTTCAACAAGAGCTGTGCATTAAAATGTACTACAATCCTCATATAAGAACCTGCTTATATTTGCTTGGCTAAAAAGGTTCTTATATTTTGGAGGAGTTTGAAATCGCCCTATAATGTTGTGCAAACCGTATAATGCCTCATGCATGCCTATGGATTGTCTCTTTTAATACAATCTGGCGACTAAAAATTTGAATTTTACCACTTAGTCTATTTGGCGACCAAAGGATTTTTTTAATTTCGAAACCCTGCACCTATTAGTATAAATGGGTGCAAATTCATTGTCAGGAAAATAAACCGGCAACCTGAATTTCCCAATTAACAATTAGACTACAAGCCGAGTTTTCTATGAGCGAATAGTCAACGAGACACAGTCGAGTTTCTGGAAGGTGGCAATACACGAAAAATTTAGATCACCTTGCCAAGGACTGACTTTTTATCTTTCTGTGGTGAGTTCCGTCATCAGAAGGAGGAAAGATTTTCGTGACTACAAATTACTAGCTGACAACCAAAACTCTTTATTAAGCCACCAACAATACGCTGCAGCCCTTCGTCGGATCTCCGACGAAGTGCTAATGCTCGAAACGTCAGCTCTCGAATCTCTTTACGGTGGCCAATTCACATTATTGCGAGTTATAGAGCTATATTGGCATTTCTATGCTGATCAATAAAGTCCAGCCAAACCCTTTTGGTAAGTGGACAGGTGATGAGTAGGTGTAAATGCTGGAGGGACTCACTTTCCACACCACAGAAGTGCATAAGGTCGTGGTAACCAAACCAAGTTTATAAAGGAACGAGTTATCAGTAACCAATGTGCTGGTAATTTATGCAAAATGTTTGTTCTTTGAAGACCAGTCATGCACAAGCATTCTGTATCCATTGTAGTTTCTTTACCAAGCAATCTGGACAGTAATCCATACAGAAGGTGGTGATGAAGGCATGGACAAGTGCCTCAGTCGACTGTTGTGAAAGATATTTCCTGATACGGCAAATAAATTATTGTGTATGTAACAAAAAGAAGAACTACAGATCTTTGTGATGTGTGTTGCCATGCTTAGACAGCCTCAAATCAAACCAGGAGCCAAGATTTCTCACAGTGTCACAGGCTGGATCTTCACATTCCAAACACAAATACTGACAATATCCAACTTCTCAAGTTGTTGTGGCATCCCAATAATAAGGAGTTCAGGTCGAGATTATCGTTGAACATCCATCCATCCCTTAGCTACAATGTAGTTTTCGATACTTTTTTCCGCAAGATGTTGGTCAGACTTGTCATTTGGACTAAGGAAACAAATTTATGTACATGTATCATCAGCGTAACAGATGAACAAGAAATTACTCCACATCTTAAGAGATTAAAACTAACTAGAAACAGAGTGGCTCAGAGTGAAGCATCCAAAAAGGGACCTAGGCACCATGATAAGGACATGAGAATGGGATTATATGATGCAGTGTAAACTTCTGATTCTCAAAACCTCTCTCCAGTTTCCTGGGAAGTCCTGGTTCCATTACAATTTGGCTTTTCACAATGATGCTGCCACTTCTGGTGTGGTGGAGTGGTCCCGGATGAATTTGATGTATACAATTATCTTACCTGGCCATCGTCTCAGCTTCAACCTAGCCAGCACCCACTCTTGACGGCACCAGCTTTTACATTGCCATTCCCCTAACATGCCTATTTGCCAGAACAATGTTGACACTTGTGTGCAGCTTTTGGGGAGTGGGGTATCCCCCTTCTCCCGGAGAAACTGGAGAGGCCCACTATTTGTGGGACTGTGCTTGGCATTGTGTTGGATTCGCTTCAGGCCCCTCTTCTGCATGAAAAGTATGATCGCATTGCCAGCCTCCTGGAGTCCTGTCTTGAAAGCAGCACTGCACAAAGAAGGAGCTGGTAATCTGTAACATGCCTGTAGTGTTTTACATTTATATCGGAGCATGCGTATTAGATGTATATTGGAGCATGCGCATGAGATGTTGACGTGTTAGTAAAACGTGCTCTCTTGCAATGGAGTTTGTTTAGAGTGTTTCTTGTACGTTGGTTAAATCCGAAGGTTAAATCCGTGAGATACTACATTTTGGCGACGAGGAAGGTCGTTACTAGATTTGTTTGAGATGTCAGCTGTATATTTAAGCGATACAGGACAAGGATTGAAGTCATTTGACTGCTCAGAAACTGCTGGTATCTCCGCACACTGGGAAAGATGGCTACGAGCTTTCGAGTTGTATGCAACGGGCAAAGGAGTCAAAAATGCCGACCAGAAGAAGGCGCTACTGTTGCATACCGCTGGAACAGATGTTCAAGATATCTATTTTACGTTAGAAGAAGAAGGAGGGTCGGATAGCTATCGGAAAGCGACGGCGACCTTGAATAAATATTTCAAACCGCAAGCAAATGTTCCATACGAAAGGCTTTGTTTTCGTGAAACAAGTCAACTGGCCAACGAAACCGTCGAACAGTTTGTGACCAGATTGAGACAGAAAGCTAAAACATGTGAATTCGGAGATGCGGACGCTGTGGAGGAGCAAATTCGTGATCAAGTGATTAGTAAGTGTTTGTCACACGAGCTTCGTCGAAAGTTACTTCAGAAGGGTCAAGCCTTGACTCTGCCAAAATTGAGAGAAATCGCCCGTTCTATGGAAGAATCTGAGAAACAGGCCCGTTCGATCGAAGGAGCAAGCGATGCGAGTAACGAGGTTAATAGTGTGGGTGGAAAGGTGGATCACAAAGAAGATTCGAGCACAAGCCATATTAAATGTTATTGTTGTGGAAGGCTAGGACACAAAGCTAACGATCACCGATGCCCAGCTAGAGGGAAACAGTGCAGGAAATGTAATGGGACAGGACATTTTGAGGCTGTTTGTAAAACGAAGAAGAAGCAAAATAGTGGCCGAGGCCGAGGAGCTGGAGGAATGAGTGGGGCAGGCAATAGAAGAAGGAGTGGTGGACGCCATGATGTGAGGCAAGTGGAAGACGAGGTTCAGCAGAGTGATGTTTGTGAGTATGCATTTGGCATATCAGATGATTCAAATGTTTCAAGTGATGGCAAAATTTCTGTGAAAATAGGAGGTTTGCCTGTAACAATGATTATTGATTCTGGTGCTAGTTGCAATGTCATTGGTCGCAATGTGTGGGAAGATTTGAAAGCCAATAAGGTTAAATGTGTGTCGAGCAAAGCTTCCAAGAAGTTGTATTCATATGGTAGTAATCAGCCACTACAAGTTGCTGGCACATTTACTGCAGAAGTTTCTGTTGGGGAGGTAGTGCTAAGTGGGGTTGAATTTGTTGTTATTGAAAATAAGGGACAGGCCCTTCTAGGGCGAGTCACAGCCATTGCCTTAGGAGTTCTTAAGCTTGGAACTCCAGTCCAAGTTAACTCACTAGAAGCATCAACTGATGGAGCTAAAGGGGCATCCAGTGTTTTAGACAAATTTCCCGGATGTTGTGAAGGTATTGGCAAGCTTGAAGATTTTCAACTAAAGATTCCAGTTGATCCAGAGGTACAACCCATAGCACAAACCATTAGGCGAGTTCCTTACCACCTGCGTGATAAGTTGAGTGACAAACTAGACGAACTTGTTGAACTTGACATTATTGAGAAAGTGAGTGGACCAAGTTCATGGGTATCACCAGTGGTAGTGGTGCCGAAGCCCTCAGGTGACATTCGTTTGTGTGTAGACATGCGGCAGGCCAACATGGCAGTGAAACAAGAGCGTCACCCGATTCCCACCATCGATAAAGAGGCGGAAGGGGTCTGTAAGACCTGTCATGGTTGTCAGTTAGTTTCACAACCACCTAGACCAGAGCCGATGGTACGTACAGAGTTGCCTTCTGCACCATGGCAACATCTAGCGGCTGACTTATTAGGCCCACTGCCTTCCGGTGATTATGTCTTTGTATTGGTGGACTACTACAGTCGATTCTTCGAAATGGAATTCACCAAATCTACTACATCTGAGAAGATTGTATCAATGCTGTCCAAGATTTTCGTCACTCATGGTCTTCCTTTGTCCCTCAGAACCGACAATGGGGCACAGTTTGTCAGTGACTACTTTGAGAAGTACTTGGAAGAGAATGGAATTGAGCACCGTCGAACAACGCCCTTATGGCCACAGGCAAATGGTGAGATTGAAAGACAGAACCGCAGTATCCTGAAACGTCTGCGTATTGCCCAAGCCGAAGGTCGTAACTGGAGATCAGAGATGGACGATTTCTTAATGATGTACCGTAGTACACCTCATTGTACAACTGGGGTTAGCCCTGCAGAATTGTTGTTTGGAAGACGTATCAGAACCAAACTACCTCAACTGCAAGAGCTCACTGTTGAAGATGAAGTCAGAGACCGTGATAGTGAACGGAAAGAGAAAGGGAAGGTGTATGGAGACAGTAGAAGAAATGCACAAGAAAGCCATATTCAAGAAGGTGATAAAGTGTTGTTGAGACAGGAGAAAGAGAACAAACTGTCCACGACATACAAACATTCTCCATTTACAGTTGTTCAGAAGAATGGTAATAGTGTTCTTGTTGAGGCCGATGGTGTACAGTACCGTCGAAATGTGACCCATGTGAAAAAGTATCTCGAGCAAGATAATGTACCCCAAGCCACCAGCGAATCATCAGATACCACAGAGGCTCAAGGAGTGACACTACCTTCACCAAGCCAAGAGCTTAGAGAATCTGTCAAAGCTCCTACTGGAGTGCAAAGTGGTTCTACATCTATCTTACCCTTACGTCCGTCAAGAGTCAGACGACCACCGATAAGATTTCAAGACTATGATGTAGGCTGTGTTCAGCTGGTCCCGGAGTAGAACTCTTACACACAAATGTGAACTGAACTTGAACTGTTTATTGTGTTATACTTCTTTTGATACCAGTTTGAAGTGTTAAGTTTGTTAAGACTTTCATAGGACATTCAGAGACATTTGCATGCATAGGAATTGATTAGGTTACTTTTGTTTTGTTTTTCATTCTACCGGACAAGTTATTTAAAGAAGGGAGGAATGTAGTGTTTTACATTTATATCGGAGCATGCGTATTAGATGTATATTGGAGCATGCGCATGAGATGTTGACGTGTTAGTAAAACGTGCTCTCTTGCAATGGAGTTTGTTTAGAGTGTTTCTTGTACGTTGGTTAAATCCGAAGGTTAAATCCGTGAGATACTACAATGCCTACAAAGTTATCCTCTAGCAGCATACCATAAATCTGCTGTCTGCCTTTGGAAGTGACAATCATCCGATTGCACTCAACTTTAATTGATATCGAGACCTTTCTTGGTGGCGTGGATTTTTGCTTTCATGTGATGATCTCAGTTTTCTGTGCTCCCCTTCCTGATTTTCATGTTTCAAGTAATGCAGCTTACTCACTTGGTTATGGTGCAATCTTCAATCATTAAAGTGCACCTAATACCAAAATATTTTTTTCGCTAAAATACACTTCTGTACCAGTTCGAAATGCATTTCACCTTTTGTTTCTATTTTTCACCAAATTCTGGCTATTGATTGCATTAGGAAAACTGTTCATCATTTGTTCTACGACCGAGTCAGAAGGGGCATGGGTCTATTCTTGATTTGACGTCACAAATTGATTTGCATCGCATCAAGTCTTTGTGAACATGCATGCAATTCAATTTGTGACGTCAAATCAAGAATAGACCCACGCCCCTTCTGACTCGGTCATGGAACAAATGATGAACAGTTTTTCAAAACTTTTAAATGCTATAAATAGCCAGAATTTGATGAAAAGGAGAAACGAAAGATGGAATGTGTTTTGAACTGGTACAAAGGTGTATTTTACCAAAAAAATATTTTGGTGTTAGGTACACTTTAATAGGGGGAGGGTCTAGAGCTCAACAGCCTTAATCAATTTCCTACTAGGAACTTCTCGCTGTGGTTGTTGCGGCGTTGTTATGGGACCACCGACAGAGCTCAAAGCATTTGGATTACTGTGCGGACAATGTCTCTGGTCAGCGTTTTGCATTTCAGCAACTTGAGGGATCCAAACATCATGGTTCTCCTTCGTCCCTTGTCTTTGGTGGGAGCTCAGCACCATTCTTTTGCTTTTACTCCTTCAGACAATTCGATTGCTGTTGCCATGTCTCTATTTTCAACATTTTCTTCATCTGGCTGGTGCCTGGAACAACCCCTGTGCCACCATCACTGCTGGCCCAGCTTCCCGCATTTTGACAGGCAAGTTCCAGTACTTAACCAATAGTCTTGCACCTTCCACTCATCAGGTCTATGGCTCAGCCCAGTGCCAATTTTTATAATTTTGTAGCCAGGATACCTCTGTGGATGCTAGTGTGGACCCCTCTTACCTGACAGTGAACAAGTTTATGTACCCACTTAGCAGATTTCCTTCACCACTCCTCTATTAAAATTCATGTGTCTACCTTCGACTGGATCTTTTACGGACTGGGGTGTATACTCCTGGTAGAATTCTTGAAAGAGAGTCCTGACAAAAGCAGTCCAACAGTTTCCTGAGCTGTAAAATCAGGTTGGGCAGAGGACTATCAACCCTTTCCCATAAAAAATGAACTTGATACAGAAACTACATTGGTAATGGTGCTATCCAGGATCAGACCTGGGTGGCCTGTGACATCTCAGATGAAGGTTTCCTCCACTGGGGTGGAGCACCAATGATTGCTCCAGGTGAAAGCTGCAAGGAAGCCAGAACCACAACAATGTTGCATGAACGATCCCTCCTCAAACCCAAATACCACTTAAATATGGGATGCTGGAATGTCAGAACAATAATTATTTATGTCATCTGAAAGACAACAGTTATGAAGGAGATGAGAAGGTACAATCTGAGCGTTCTTGTGCTAAGTGCGGTAAGGTGGATACATTTTGGAGAAGTGAGGAAAACCACAAGGGAAGCAATCATCTACTTGGGACGTGAAGAAGGACACCACAGTGATGCTGCCCTAGTGGTTGTAACAATCCAAGGCGACATCTGATGAAATGGAACCCCATCACTGACAGGATCATCAGTGCACAATTCTACTCTATGTATAATAACATGGCAGTGATTCAGATCTGCTGTCTCACAAATGAAGGTAGTGATGACGACGTCTTCTACAAGGAGATTTATGCCACTGCACTCCACGCCCTATTGATTCTGCTTGGCAATCCAGATGCCAAACTTGGATCCATCAACACTGGCTAAGAAGGCACAATAGGCAATGAAGGATTTGGCACCGTGAATTATAATGGACTAAGATTTCAACACTCTACATTTAAAAGAGCCTTGTCATAGACGGCACTTGTTTCATGCATAGTGACATCCACAAGTATACATGTACATGGACGTCACGAAATGGCCATGGTAGAAATCAGATTGACCACATGGGTATTTAGGAGCTCACTTCTCAATGTCAAAGTACAGTGAGGAGCAGATGCTGCAAGTGATCATCATCTTGTCAGATGCAAGATATGACTGAAGCTGGCAAGAAACCAAAACTAATGGCAAGGACCATCTATGACATTGCAAAGTTAAAAGATCCTTTGCAAAACCGAAATGTCAGCATAGTCCTGAAGAATCGCTTTAAAGCCTTAGCTCTAGACAGTGAAGGTCCAAGTGTGGATGATGCATGGACAGGGTACAGAGGCTACTGTAATGCAGTGGCCAAAACACCTGGGAAAAGAGCAAGAACACGAAAGGATTGGTGGAGGTCCTCCAACTGGAACTACATCAAGGAAAGGAGAGAGCTAAAACAAAACTTCATGAATTTCCACTCAGTGTGAAGGAACGAAAATGCGTGAAGGAAAGAAAACAGCAGATGTACCAGCTGAGGACAATGAAGTGAAGAAGAGAGCTAGAGACGACAGGTGAGGAACCTTGGAAAGAATTGTGGAAGAAGCAGAATAAGCAACACACCAGAACAACCTGCAAGATCTATACATGAAAATGAGACTACTAAGTGGAGGCCTCAGGAAACCAAGCACTGGAATACAAACTAGGGATGGTAAACTTGTCACCACAGAGGAAGAAGTTCTTGAAAGGTTTAACCCATTGACTCCTGGAGATTTTTGAAAAAACATGTTTTTTTAGACATTTTGAACGTTTTCTAGTCAGTTATAGTCTAAATATGCTTCAAATTGCTCCAAAATGCATTTGCAGAATGAAGGCATGCCAGGTTTTTCACTAGTATCGCATTTAACGATATTTTAGCTTGGGAATGCATGCAAATCAAAACTTCGAGATGAGAAAGTGACCCACGTCTTTAGGCTTTTCGATTTCTTTATTTTATTTTTCGCTTTTCCTTTCCCTCGTATCTTTTTTATGCTTTTGTTGGCCTTTTACTGGGCTTGCTTTCGGTTCAAGAATTGCCACGAAAGCATCATTGACACGGGAAATACTCAACATGGAGTAGCCAAGGGTAAGTGAGGGAAATTTTCCTCCTAGTTTTTGGCGGAAAATTCTAAACGTTTTCCTGCATATTTCAAGCTCCATTGGCCCAATCAATATCATCCGGGTATCATTGGAAAGCTCTTTCCCTTCTGTAGAACTGGGATAAATGGGATTCCTATTTTGGTCAAAGCTGATGACGTCAGAAGCGCAACAAACGTCAAGGTCTGTCACGGCCGGTTACGGCTGGTTTAGGAGTCAATGGGTTAAAGAACATTTCTGTGAAGTGTTGAATGTGGCTTGGGAAGAAACCGAAATCCCAGAGGGATTTTCATTCCAAGAATTGAGACAAGCCATAATATCTCGACTGAAGAATGGTTAATATCCTGTTGCAGACAAAGCCAGCCCTGCAGTCCCCTTAAATCAGCTGCTGAATATTTTCAGCCAAACTCTTAACCAGTTCAAAGGTCCATCTGACTGGAGGAAAGCACCACCGGCAAAAATATCAAAGAAATGTGACCCATCTATATGGTGACAACCACTGAGGGATATCCTTACTTTCAGTACCACACAAGGTCTTCTGCAGAATGTTCCTCTCTAGGATGCAGGAGGGAGTTGAAAATAGATTACGACAAGAACAGGCCACCTACCGTAGTGGACGGGAAACTACTGAATAGATCCCCATCCTTAGAAACCTCTTGGAACAGAGTGCCGAGTGGCAAATGCCCCTGCTCATCCGTTTCGTTGATTTTAAGAAGGCTTTTGATAGTTTTTGACAGTGTGAGAAAAGACAAGACCTGTATAACTTTGTCCACATAAACAGGAGCTTTACAAGTATGTTGGAAGCACCTGTTGTGTTGTTCAAAGGGGACATACATCTGCCTGGTTTCCTGTGGAGACTGGAGTCAAGAAGGATTGCATTATGTCTAGATCTGCCTTTCTATCCAACATGAACACTGGCTGGATAATGAATAACATCAACAATGCAAGGAGAGGTCTGACATGGAGGCTCCAGGGATGTAGCTAAGAAATTACAAAACTGGCCCACAAACAAGCTCAGCCAACTTTTCTGACCATTGCAGCTGCAAAATTTCTTTGAGTCTTTGTTTTCTCTAGTGAAATTTAAGCCGATGATAAGCTTTTTTTCAGCTGGTGAAATTAGCTGATAGCTGGCCCTTAGCTACATCCCTGATGCTCACCATAGTCCTGGAAGATCTTGACTATGCAGACAACATAGCCCTCCTCTCAAGCTGGCATAAATATCTCCCAGAAAATTGCAGCTGCCTCCACAATATACTGGACTCCGCATCAACGCAAGACAAAGGTGCGATTTCCATCAATGGTAAAGATGTTAAAGATGTCAACTTCTTCATCTACCAGGTCCAGGTCCACCATACGCTATCCTCAATCCTGTCTGGAGGTCAAAAATGTACGACAAACACACCAAACTGAGAATTCTCAAGAGCTGCATGACCTCTGTCCTCTTGTTTGCCACTGAAATGTAGAGGTTTGCATCAGTAGACATCGAGCAGCTGGATGTTTTCCATTGGAAATGTCTTAGAAGAATATGTGTCATATTCTGGCCATGTACCATCTCCAATTCTGTCACTCTATGACAGTACCAGAAAAGAGTCCCATCTTGGAAACTGTGAAGGCAAGGCGATGGAGGTGCGATCATGTCTTGAGGAGAGGTAAAGGCAACAACTGCTGGGTTGCTCTCACCTGGATTCGTAAACCGGCAATCATACAAATTTGTATGGGACCTTCTTGGGGTAATAACCCTCTCAAAGGGAGTCAAAAGGTCCCTTGGTGTTTCAGTGATATTACATGAAGTACAGACTCTGGTTCTCTTTGAGTGGATTACAAGTGCTTGTTTACATCAAATTTGCTGAAATTCTGATTTAATTATAGTTTATTGGGGCTATGAGTTAAAATTGAAGGGCTGTGATAATATTTGCTGCACATGGTCCAGGGTATAAAATGTCCCTGAAAAATATACCGGTTAAAGGGGTTAGGCAGTCGAAAGAGTACAGCAGGCCAAAGACCATGTGGAGGAGAATCATTGAAGCAGAGTGGAAAGAACTGGGCTGACCAAACTGGAATGAGGTGGAACAGTGTGCAAAAGACCATGATGGATGGACGACGATGCTGTGTAGCCTTATGCTCCACTCGTAGGGGTGAAGAGGACGATTGATTGTCTGCAGTTCGTCTGTTGCCCATTGGGGCTCTGAAGAGTGTCATTCATGAGCCCCTCTTTCTCTTGGCTTGTCGTTTTTCAGCTTCAAGGTCCTCTGGCTTGGCGTGAGAGCTAATTGCTGGGTTGCCAGGATTTACCAGCTATGGGAGCAGTCTCCATCTCGGAGCTGGCTGCCAATAGTGGAAGCTCCTGGATGTCTCGGTCACCCAACCTCCATTATTTCGTGATGCAGTTGTTAAATACAGTGGAGTTAAAAACAAAGCATTTGTGTTCCCTTGAGGTTCAGCAGAGTTCTGGTATGCACATGTGCCAGTGAATTCACTGAAAGTCGGTGTTTCCTTGTGGCCTGCAGTGTTTTGTGATGCATATGCGCCAGTGCATTTGTTAAGTACCTACATTCCCTTGCGGTTTGTGGTGTTCAGTCGTGCACATTGACCAATGCATGCTTAGAGCTGGCATTGGTATTCCTGTGTAGTCAGCAGTCTTCTTTTGTCCAAATGTGTGTGGATTTCTTGAACTTTTGTCGAGATGTTTTAATTTTGTAGAGTTCAAGTGAGCGCTGTTTCTGCCTGGTAGCTGATCTTCGGAGATGTTCCTCCTCCTTTCACACCCTAGGAACTGGCTGCCAAAAGTGGAAGCTCCCGGATGTCTCGGGTACCCAACCTCCATTTTGTTAACATGTAGTACAAAGTTAGTTTATACTGGGTACTTGTTGTAAAGGAGCTCCATTGTGGCAGGCACAGTGGTTGGGCTAATAGTTAGTGTGCTGGACTTCAAATTGACCATCTGGGTTCACTGTTATTGCGGGCCAAGACTATTTACTTTCGTGCCTCTCTTTACCCAGAAGTAGAAAACAAAATGGGTACTGGTAAATTGCTGGGGCAATCTGACTGAATGCTGATGAGTAAGTGGCCTGCGATGGACAAACATCCCATTTCCGAGTAGTGGTAGGGTAGCAATTTTCCTAGGTGCTTACCCCCATTCTGGTACCCCCCCCCCCCCCACAGTCCTGTCAATCTCCTAAATTTAATCCTTACATTTTGTCCTTTCCACTGTACTGGTGAGTAAAAAATGATTGGTTTATTTTTCTTCAGCCAACAGTTTCTGGACAGTAACATTGATGGATCAACTCATAAAAAGGAAAGAACGTAAGTACAGTTTCCCTTAAGCCTTTTTAAGAAGATTTAGTCTGGTAGCCAGCTGAAATCTCTGTACGTTTAAGGTGGCTAAATACAGTTTTTCTTGACCATACCAAGCATTTTCAATTGGCAATTTAGCAGTCTTCTTGGACTCGGATCAAATGTGGAAAAGGTATTGGTCTTACTGTATATTGAAGTGTGATATAATACACTGTATATATCGTAGGGAAATAGATATTTCCATGGTAACGATAAATTGTAAACCAAGAAATCAGTAAAACTGGAATTTTATGTGGATTTGATGTACATGTAATGAAGTTCATACCAATGTCTGAGACCTTCACGTTGCACTGCAAGACATTGATATACTACATCAAATTCGATACACGTAAAATTCACTTTTTGCTGATTTCTTGGCTTTTGTTTATCATTTCTGATGATAAAAGGTTTCGTGAAGCACTTTAGAATAAATATAAGCGATATAAAAATAGAACGACGTTTTGATGACTCCATGTCATCGTTATCAAGTTCGAAGTACATGATAGAATTGATTGCATATTATAGTAGTAGTGTGAAAATATGTAGGGAATTAAAAAGTAAATTAAAAAGGGTATTAAAATATTCAATTGTTGTGTAAAAAGTTTGGCATGAATTGAATCCGATTGGGTGTTGAGTTTTGGTTTTATATTCCTAATCAACAGCATCAAAGATTAGACAGTCAAACTTTGTGCGTCATTTCTTTAGAACTGTAAATTGGTCTTGTAGATTAGTTGGTTGCTGTCCATGTTCTTCTTTCAAGTGTTTACCAATAGAAGAATGTTTATGTTTGGCAATGCGTTGAAAGAGGTGTCGGGATGTGTATCGGACATAATCTGTATCGCACAGATCACATGAAAATTTTTAGACAACACAATGTTGGTTAATTAGGGGAGGTTTGGCCTCCACACCTTTGATGTCATCAATGATGTTTCTACTTCCAATTTTCTTGCTGAGTTCGCTGAGATCTTTTCGTACAGCATCGGCTGACCTCTGATCTTTGAATGGCAAGATAATTCTAATGGGCTGATCTAGTGGGATTTGGTGCTGTGGTTCGGCTTGATCTTGTGAACGGATGAAACTGTTGATGGTCGATTCGATAAGCAGCGGAGGATACTTCAATTTCAGGAACATTTGCCTCAAGTTGTTACATTCATCAACAAAAAGATCTGGAGAAGATGAAAGACGATGTGCGTGAATTAACATTGTTTTCAAGAGTGAGTGTTTATACTTATTGTCAACGTGACTTTGATAGTGCAACAAGAGGCCTTTGTTGGTTGTTTTCCTGTGGACGCGTGTTGCTAGTTGATTTCCTTTCTTTTCAATTTCCATTCCAATGAAGGGTAGTTTATTGTTGGTTGCTAATTCCATCGTGAAGCTAATGGAAGAGTGGGATTCATTCAATGTTGTCAAAAAGGCTTCAGCAGATGGAATATCGGGAACCAAGGCTAAGGTATCGTCCACGTATCTTTTGTGGAAGGAAGGCAATTTGTTTCTGCTTTCCAGCTTCTCTTCAATAGAGCACATGAAGACATTCGCAATAAGAGGGCCTAAGGGAGAAAAGCATCTGGCCATGCGACCAATCCTTTCTGCTACAGGGACTTACAACTACGCCCTAGCGAAATGGCTGGATGAGAAGTTGAAGCCCTTCTCAACTAATGAATACACAATTTCTGATATCTTTGAGTTTGCTCAAGAAATCGAACAGTTTCAAGTCAACGAGAATCTCTTTGTATCATACGACGTTTCTGCATTATTCACAAGCGTCCTCTTGGATGAAACGATCCAGATTCTCGCTAACAAAGCCTTTGCCCAGAACTGGTTCAGCGAAATGCATCAGTTAAACATCACCCATGATGACCTTGTT
>OX393563.1:23711194-23773382 GCA_947652115.1 Blastomussa wellsi | reverse complement strand
CAGCGAACATTGTCAAAAGACAAATGCGCGATCTCAGTTCAAAAATCGGCATTGATGTACAACCAGTCTACACCAGTAAGAAACTTGAACAGGACCTAAAGCTTAAAGAAATCAAACCACGCATCGTAAATCAGCATAGCGTTGTTTACTGTTTTAAATGTGATTTGTGTGATTCAAATTACGTCGGATATACGACGCGCCATTTGTTTCAACGCGTTGCTGATCATCGATACTCTGCCATTGGTCGCCACCTGAGAGATGCCCATGGGAACATTGACTTACTCAACGAGAGCCAGTTTAGAATGCTTAAAAAATGTGGCACGAAATGGGATTGTCTTGTTTATGAAATGCTGTACATAAGAACAATAAGACCCAATTTAAACACCCAGAGCGACTCCATCAGGGCCAAACTCTTTGTTTAACTTTCAATGCCTTTTAATTTATTCACCGCCTCACTATATATACTAGATTTTATTATTCTACTTTTACTTGATAATGACGTTCTGGAAACGTCAAAACGTCGTGTTATGCTTTATAATATTTTATCGCAGATTTTTATCGTCAAATGTTTTACCAAATCTTTACTTATTCGAATTAGGTATATGTCATGATTATTACTGTAGGTATATGCCATGATTATCACTGTGGGTTTGTTCCTTTTGCATTTCATCAATCGAAGGGTGATAAAATTAAAATTAAAATCCCTTTCTGGTTTACTGGTATATTGGGGGATAATGCCCTTTGCTGAAAGATTGTCCTCAACATTTCACAGATGCCCTTAAAGCTATGCTTCTCTCCAACTGTTCATTTTTCAGACACTCTTTCAGCCTTGGGAATTATCCTCCAATATACCAGCTGCCTTGGTAAAGTCTGCATACCGGCCAGTGGCCAATCAGGCCAGAGCTTATCTGGATTTCCTTAGCATGACGTGACAGAGAGTATTTCTACCCTCCCCCCAGATGGGATACTAGCCCATCGCAGGGTTACCCCCCCCCCCCCCCCCAGCATTAAATTTGCCCATTTATTCATTTACCCATTTATACACCTGGGTGAAGAGAGGCACAATAAGAGTAAAGTGTCTTGCCCAGGAACACACGCAGAGCCCTGAACAGGGCCCCGGACCATTCGATCCAGATTCCAGCACATTAGGCCACCATGCCTCCCAATCCCCACCAAAGGGGGCCATTTATTTTCTAAATATTTCCCAGTTTTGGCTGACCAATTATTCAAGCAAAAACTCACTGCGTCGGTCACTCGGTCAAGATTCTCCCATACAGACTGACTAAGCTCGGTTAATAACTAAAGATGTTTATTATATGGCTAAATGGAAGCTTAAATTTGTTTAACGACACTGCTTCGTTCTCGCTGACATTTTTGTTTGCGAATGGCAATGAGATTAACTTAAATTTGCAAACGTTCGGTTGTACATGAATCTTTACTTTTTATTCTTGGCAAGCTTTTTTAATTTTCCATTTAATATTTTTAGTCAAAAAGGGGACAATGTGTTCCTGTTTTGTTTTTAACTTTCTGACCCCAAAATGCAAACGGTCTAGATGCCGGTCTAGATGGGAAAATCTAGACCGCGGCCAATATTTAGCCAATCAAATTTGTGAAGTTGCTAGTTTCCAGTCTATGTGTGACACGGCCATATAATAAACAAGGCAAATCACTTCTAGGGTACAGTACCGCTCGCTGTATAACATAAACCACGGTCGTAGCTTGTTTTTTCCGTCTAGGACACACAGAAGGAGAAGGTAATCAAGCGTCGAAGGTGTGAGGCATGCTGGGGGGGGGGGGGGGCATGTTCCCCCAGAAAGTTTTTATTTTTAGGACCTCGGAAATGCCATTTCCCATGTTTTCTAGGGATTTCCAGGGTATGCACGTGCATACGTGCGTATATGGTCGCTACGCCCCTGTAAACATACTAACGTCTTTCTGGAGATCATCCATAGCTTTATCCAAGGATGAATCTGTATCATCATAATGGTTGATTGCATCAAGGAAACCATCATTCACAAATGACTTGGCCTGTCAGAATGATAAACAAAAAAACTCAATGGGTCATGCATAATCAGTGAGAAATTTGCTTTGATAGCAAAAACATCATTAACAAGGAATGTTTTTTGGCCATGGCAGTCAAATGCTGATTTACAAATAGTAGTTTTAAATTAAATCCAATCCAGGCAGTACACAGGACTTCAAAAAAATATTCAATTCTAGCCAGAGTGATAACGAAAATGTTCAAAAACTTGGTTTGCATGCACTTTGGGCAAGCTGTCATTTTGTCTTACTAGCCCACACCTCTGAGGAGACAGCCCGAAAAATATCATTTTACCAGTAATTGATTTTGGTTGCTTATTAAATTTTACAATGTTTAAGTTATCCAAAGAAACAGTTTCTATTGTAAAAAATCACTTTCTCTCACGAACTGTCTGCTGAACAAAAAGGTTTCCATTATGCAGAAAAAAGAGAGCCAACATTGCTTCACTCATGCCCACTTCATGCTTGCTCATCACTGACAGGCAATCAGCAATAAGAAGCCACTAGCCCGTCAGCACAGCAAATGCAGTAACAACTAGGTATGCAATTACATACATGATCTAGTGCGATTATTTTGAAAATTTTCAGTCATTTCTACTTCTGTAATCACTTGTGCTTTTGCATGCTCTCTTTACTGTTAGACCCTTAGAAGTTGTCCAATGTACAAAAAAGCCTCAGGCCAAGGGGAGTCATTTGAGTCCAGTTACTGTGACTGCCACTGCATGGGGGGGGGGGGGGGGCTTGTTATGCATCACATATACATGTACGGTGGGGACTTGTTATGCATCACATATACCTCTCGGGGACTTTACAGACGTGTTCTGGCTCACTGGTATAACTCATTTATTGAATTCTCAGTTTCAGCTATTGGTTCCGAAGATAAATGCAACATGCGCTTTTCACCTTTCAGCTCCTACTGCATTTATCAAATGACAAGCACAATGGAAGAGTGATTCCTGCTTAGCTATGTCCAATGGTAATAAATTGAACTTAGGGTCAAGTCACACTAGAGGGCCAAACTGTTTAATTATTTTTGTCAAAAATCTGTCATCGCAAAGAAAAACCAAGTGCTACAGGTTTGTTCGCCAAAGGACAAACTTCAAAGACGCCGTTGACTACCTCTGAATTGCAGTCCAAACGAATACAAATCTCATAAAACAAAAGGGAGGGAGTTTTATTTGGAAATGATCTGACAGGTGATGTGTAGCTAGCCTGTGAACAGGCTCTGGCTTGACGGGGGTGGGTCAGGGATGGTTGGGCTTCAGAGCCTGTAGACAAAGGTCCCATGCTACCATTCCATGCACGAGATTTTAGCACAAGCTCTAATTGGTCAGATCACTGATTGTTGGCAGGTTTGATTGATGTCTCCATTTTGCCGACCCGATTCAATCAAAATTTGCATGTAAAAAATAAAAATCACTGTGTAAACATGGTATCTTAATTCTGACAGTTTGCAGTTTACAAATCTGTTTAAAGAACATTGAGCCTTTCGCTTACGACCTTTCGTATTAATTTAGCTTCACAGATTATATAATTCCTGCCGGCGAAAGAATTGCCTCTGATCTTTTTTGTATTGATTTGCGGTCTGGTCTGGAGATGCACAGGCAAGCTATCAACAGCTTGTACACATGGCATACAACTCTGCTTGGAAAATCTCTCCTCTAGCGAGGCTTGAAATCCCACTTGAGCCAAAATAATGCTTTGTCCAAGGACAACAAGCTAGGTAGTTCAGTATTTTTGGAAATACCGAAGATCGGTAGCGCTGTTATTCTTTTAGAATTACAGGTTAACGGCTTTTTACAAAATCTGCAAGGAAGATTGATCCATTTCATTTCACTCCATTTGCAAAGAGCTAGAGAAAAGTGTATATATTGTTGCGAATCTATTTACATTCCAATGCATGCATTAATGACGTGGTGAAAGATTTTTGCCCAAGGGGCAATTATTTATTCCAAAATCTATGCACATACAAATTGGCCCTTTTTGCCTCATTAAAAATAAAATATTCTTTTGATTTTGAGCTTAAAAATGAGGCAAGAAGGGCTAATTTGAATGCCAATAAAAGAATATTAAGATGGTAGCCATTTTGGAATAAGGTGTATGGTGGCTTGAATCCTTTTATCAACAGGCTCTTCCCTTCAGTCCCTTCCATGTTCCATCACCTTTCTCTCCGCTTAATCCAACTCGCCCATTCCTCGCCAGAGAGCCTGTTCACAGACTAATGTGTAGCACTGTACTTTGCCTGCTGCAAGTTACATCTTGAGGAACAAACTCCTTTCAAATTGACTCTTTATAAGCGAGAACAACCCACCCGCCTATCTCGGGTTTTCTTCATAGCTTTGCAATAAAATAATGATGATTGTTTACCTCATCACTGAGTATTGTTGCTTATGACGAAGTCCATGCATTCAGGTTTTCTGGTGCTACTAGTTTTTCAGCTTTGTAATAAATGATTGTTTACTCCATCACCGAGTTTTACTCACAAAACCAAACGTCACCATATTCGTTCTCAATTTCAATTGGTCCCGAATAATATGCCTTTTGTGCTCAAACTGGAATTAATTAGGCCCAAATATCCTAATCACGCTCATGCTCGATTTCAGTTGTGTCCAAATATCTTCCTGTGCTCGTGTTATTCTGATCTTGTCATGATTATATTATATCAAGTGGTTACCAATTTCTCGAACAATTTGCATCTTTGTGCAAGTGGTCATATAAGGAAAACTTCAGTACAATTTAGGAGCGTTACGTAATGTCTCACATTACATGAAGTAATATTTATCTGATTTTTTAAAGCTGTTTCATCGTGTCTACATGCTTATGCACTAGATACAAAAAACAACTTACAAGACCGAGAGGACCAGATACGACTTTACAAGCCCTGGGTACAATACAGGGTTGTCAGTAGGTTTTTTAGTAGCAGGTTCCATCCAAAAAGTAGGTGGCTATTTTCATTTTATTTCTCCAATATCACACTCAGAAGTGACCTACTAACATTCAGAGTAGCAGACACAGTATTCGGAATAGCCGGTGAAATGCGCCGGTCGCCGGCTTATTTTGACAACCCTGACAATATAATAGGCCAAGTTCATGAAATAGATAAATAATATGACATTGTAAGGAGAAGCAACTGTTGACAGCAGACAGTCAAGTTCTCATAGTTCGGCACTCTGCTGCATATGAGTCACAGGAAATGTTGTAAAGCAGGACCTCATATAATAGCAATGATTAAACAAAGTAATATATTTTTCTGACTTCTACATGTACCTTATCCTTGTAGACATAGCCAAGAACCCCTGCTGTCACCTCCAGCACAAATACAATTAGCAGCAATACAAAGAACTGCAAGATGATACAGTGTTAACATGATTAAAATTTTTCAAAGTGTGTTTAGTTTTATATCAAATACAGCTGTACTGTTTTAATGAAAATGGATGAAAATAATGTTGCACCTCAAGACAGTTCCTGAACACCATAGCCTGAAGAATACACTGATGGCATACAAATCTTTGCTCTCTGATTGGTTTGTGTGACTCATCATTGTTGCAATAGGTATGTTACTCAAGGGACTAATTTACAATTTTTAATTTTTAAATGAGCAGAGTACTGGGTACGGATGCCTAAAATCGATTAGCCTGAAAAATGAATCCCATCACATGAAAGAGCATCTGAGCCCTATTCAGATTGTGAAATCTGAGCGTGATTGGAGAAAAGAGAAGTCAATGGTGGGTCTTCAAAAAATCCTCAAACATGGACTGGCTCTCCAACCACTATGCCTTAACATTTAACCTACAATTAATAACACTCAAATTTGGTAAGCCTACTAATGTTGGAATACTCTTTCTGGTGACAGGCTTAAAGACTCTCTGTCGATTGGAATGCTTTAATTTGCATGTCTTGCCCGAGGTTTTGTAGCCCACAAAACCTCCAATTTGTTGATTTGCCGATTGTTTCGATCTTGATGCATCCATCTGGATTGCTCTACATGCAGTAATGCTGCTTTATTGGCAATATAATAAATTATTATTGTTCTTAACACTGCAGAGATTATTTGGCTGTAAATTGTTCGTTTATTACATTTTTGAGAGGCTAAAAAACTGCCAGTTCATGCAATATGATTTTGGCCATGGTTGTCAAGCTCAAGCCCGCAGAAGGCTTAGCGGTTCTATCAAAGGCGTATTTGAGAAAACCTGCCTAGGATCGGTGGAGAAACAAAGAAGATAACTTAGATTCAAGAAAAAGACAAAAACTGTGAACTCCCATTTGCTGCAGTAAGTGACACTGACTTTCCTTTGCATTGCTCACCTGCAGAACAGTTGAGACATCCAGCTGAGAACAGGCCATTGCATTGCTTGCAGATTCTTCTAATATCAAGTTAACTTTGTTGAGATTGCTTAAAATTTATTTCAATGATTTGTGATTTCTGTTCTGGCCATGTTATTTGTGGTAAACTATTACCTTTTATTTCAAAAAAGGGATCTGAAAACATTCAAGTATCCGCATGCAACCAGTATCTGGGATTCCAAACCGTGGTATGAAAATTAAAGTCTTCAAGGGAAAATGAAATGTTTGTACAGAGTACCAAAGTGTGATATCACAAATATTCAAATCATTTTTTGAAATTATGGGATTCATTAAGATCTTCATAAGGTGCATGTACATGATGAAGAATGCCCACTTGTCAAAAATCAGCATCTTATTTCAACTTGGGGGTGAGATATTGGCCCTTTCATGCTTCAGCGACTCCACACAAATCCTTGCAACTTTGTCAGTCTGTTCTAAATGTTTAGAACCAAGATAAAATTAAAAGGATTTGTATGGAGTCACTGAAGCATGAAAGGGTCAATATCTCACCCCCAAATTAAAATAAGATACTGATTTTTGGCAAGTGGGCATTCTTCATCATGTACGTTCAGAATATCTCAGTAAATCCCATAATTTCATAAATTTAGTTTTTGTGATGTCATCACTTCGGTACTCTATTCTACATCTTCGCTTGAACAGAATTTTAACTATGGTAAGTACTTTGTATTCTGTACATGTATATGTGGGTTCGTGAACTCCAACAAAAAAGCAAATTATTTTATCTTAAGGAGTTGTTTTCAAATTGTTGCATGACATGTATGGTGTGTGGCAGGAGTTTAAATTTCAGCCAATCTGTAAAAATGGTATCCAAAGCAAACATTTATACCTTTTTTCTACTGGTAGGTTTTATTTTAGGCCACCAAATGCCCTAAATCTGATTGATTTTCAAATGCTTTTTTTCAGTGTCAGAATCAAAACAAAAATAAATGCTCGTAAATTAACCATTCCAGTCAACAGTCTTTAATTTTTAGATTCAATTAGTTTTAAATATTCATTCCCAGTTCCTGATCATTTAGAATATGGCTAATTGGTTCTTGACACTTCATTTCTCAATTTAAACTCAAAACAGTAAGAGATAACCTTACAGTAACTGTTCCTTATATAAGCTTATAAGGGAGTGTTCAGGGTGGTATTAAATTGATGCCAGCAATTTTGGAGTGTTCTGTTACGTTAAGTCATGAATTGCATTTGGGGGCACCTGCTTTGAAAATTATACCATTGCTGGAGTATAACTAGTGTCAGTTCCAAACCGTGCATTAGAATTTAAGATCCCTAAAACTTAGAGGAAAAGAGGAAGAGTTATGATGATTTTTCTTATAAATCCAAAATAAATTAAATAATTGGTCGTATGGGATTACTGTTTCACTTGCAAATGGTGGAAGCTATTGTAGAAAGTCTGTAAATACAACATGAGTGTTTATTACAGTATGCAGGGCTTCTGATAATTCTCGGGGAAAAAGTCGAAATTTCAAGATAAATTTACAAGTTTACAGCACGTAAACAGCCCCAATAGTTAAGATAACTTTCAAATATGTTGTGCCAACATGTATTTGGTAGGATTTGTAGTAAATTTCGCGGTATTTCGCGGAGATACCCGAATTTCGTGGCTCTGTGACCGCGCGAAATATCAGAAGCCCTGAGTATGTCATAACTTTTATGATTATATCAAAATCCATTTGTAGCATCAAGTATGTGAAAGTTCTTTACCTATTGGCACAAAATTAAATTCTCAGATAAACATGTCTTTTAAGGTTTAGGGTTTTTTCTCAATGTTCTGGTCATGTCACTGGTCAAACCATGCCATGATTTAAAACTTTTGAACGACCATTCAATGGAACAAACCTTTGAAAACGCCTTATCCATAGGAGGTCTGGTTTTCAAAATATGACAGTTAGAAACCTTCCTTTAGCAACAAATTCATGGAAAATTGGTAGTTAAGAAGGAGCACCCTTAAGTTGCTGGCATCACAAATCATGGGGATGGATCGACACTTGCGATACATGTTTCTAGATACAATGGATTGATTTGATACTTGACAACAAAGTAATTTGGCCCCATGTATATGTTGTGGTTTAATTTTATCTTTGGTTTAAAATTTTTTAAACTAGTTTGATTTTCATTTCTCATTGTCATACATTGATTAGCATAATCTGAAACAAAGGGAAGTTAACATCAAACTGGTTTAAAATTTTTTAAACCAAGGATAAATTTAAACCACAAAATATACAACAACATTTAAATATTAAAAGCTTCCCTTTACTTTTGGGTTAAGTGGAGGCTTACAGTTGAAAGGCAGCATTTGTTGTCACGGCATGTTCCACAACATCCAAACAAAGCAGTAATAAAGACCAGGACACCCACTCCAACCAGGATACCACAGGGAATCAATGTGTATTCATCTGTTGTAATCTGGGTGATATCGCCATACTTCTTTATCAGCCACACAGCAACATATATAATAGCTGCAGAAACTCCCTGAAAAGATCAAAGAATATTTACTGCATTCTCACTTTACAGTATATCATGCATGAGAAATTAGCATACCAAAGTGTGCCAGCAGAACAACAGGAGTAAGAAATTTTGGAAAACCATCGAGCCAAGAAAATTATTTTGGTAAGAATGTATGAGCGTTTGTGCGTCCATCCGTACAGACTCTGGGGGAGGGAGAGGGGAGACCCATACTCCAGAAACAGGCCTTCAGGTGTAGAGCTCAACAAGGTCACCTGTTTTTTAAAAGATCCAGTATTGGGCAGTAGACATTGCACAACTCTGTTATTGTTATGGCTTCAATGGGAAAGAAATTTGATAAATTTACTGGTTGTGTGGACCCTGTAATTTAACCAAGTACAAGCTTCCTTTCGGTCAAAAATTGAAATAAAGATGACTGAAGTCTTATCTGATGGACACAACCTGCAAATTAAAATGCGGTCTTCCTCTCCAGGGAACAGACATGTTTTGAGACGTCATATGTATCTTCTTTACCCCAGAATATGACACAAGAAATACCTCCCCCCCCACCAAAAGAAAAAAAACGAAGCCACTACTTAATTTACAAGTCCACTGCCAAGGGCGATGAAAATAGATTTTAAAGAGCAACGGAACAGAATTTTCATCATCAAGACAATCAAATTTTCAAAAGTTTTCCCAGCGGCAGCATGGGGAGGGGCAGGGGTTAGACTCGCTCATTCAGTCCACCTCTGTGTTGGATCACACCCTCCCAAAAAAAGACCTGGCTACCGCCCTGCAAGAGCACGCCTTTTTCAAAATATCCTTTAAATTGATTGCATCAAAAAAGTGTTCAATGACCCGTGACAGGCTCTTCCAAAGATGGGTTTCACACCAGGATTATAAAGACCTAATCACATTTGAAGAAGTACCCTTATTATCCAACTGTGCTTTGTAGAGTACAAATAACGTCCAAAACTAGTACAAATATCATGCAGTATTTGTACTCCAGATAACCGGTTAGAAATTCGCCTGCACAGACATAACAATTTGGTGTGTTGTATAATAAATCTCTCATTAGACGTTTTGTTGTGTAGTATTACTGAGAATTTTTACTCATTGTTTATATTTTGGCCCACCCTACTGGCTTGTCAAAATACAGCACGACTTGTAAAAATACTCAGTGATACTACACAACAAAACGTCTAATAAGATATATGTATGTGCCGACACTGATGGCCACAATTGGTCGGGTGCATTCAAGAACATTCTGTCAGCATTGCTATCACTGTTAACATTCCAAATGGTTATTTTTGAAGGGAATTCTCTGATTATACTCTTCAATTATAACAAAATGCTTACAAGGAGCGATAAATCATCTTAATAATCGAGTGTTTCATTGCAATACTTTCAGTTCAAGGGACCCGAAAAAAGAATTTACATGCAGTATAAAGCGGAGCTTGATTCGACTCGATGCTTTTCAAAACCGGTTTTGTTCAAGCCGAATGTTGAAAACAATGTTTCTAGTAATGCGTTCCTTAGCTTTACTTAGTATATGGTTTGCAAAGAATGAACTGAAATTGTTTGTGTGACATTCTATTATTTAAGAAGTGTTGAGAAATACAGATGAGAGGCCAAAGTAAACATGAAAGATTTCTTGTCTGTGATTTTATCGCATCACGATCGATGTGCTTCGAGAACTCACAAGCTGTTGAAGGATTGGAATTTACGCTTGTTAATTACTGTGTTTTGCTTTTAATCCGTAGGAAACAATTTAAAAAGCTGGTCCCGTACTGAAACATCGAAATCAGGCAAGATTCGCCTTCAGGAATAAAATTAAATTGGCTGCTGTTTGAGCCTAAACGCTGGTCCCATACTGAAACATCGAAATCAGGCAAGATTCGCCTTCAGAAATAAGATTGGCCGCTGTTTGGGCCTAAAAGCTGGCCCCGTACTGACACATCGAAATCAGGCAAGATTCGCCTTCAGAAATAAGATTGGCTGCTGTTTGAGCCTAAAAGCTGGTCCCGTACTGAAACATCGAAATCATGCAAGATTCTCCTTCAGAAATAAGATTGGCCGCTGTTTGGGCCTAAAAGCTGGTCCCGTACTGACACATCGAAATCGGGCAAGATTCGCCTTCAGGAATAAGATTGGCCGCTGTTTGGGCCTAAAAGCTGGTCCCGTACTGACACATCGAAATCGGGCAAGATTCGCCTTCAGAAATAAGATTGGCCGCTGTTTGGGCCTAAAAGCGGGTCCCGTACTGACACATCGAAATCAGGCAAGATTCGCCTTCAGGAATAAGATTGGCCGCTGTTTGGGCCTAAAAGCTGGTCCCGTACTGAAACATCGAAATGAGGCAAGATTCGCCTTCAGAAATAAGATTGGCCGCTGTTTGGGCCTAAAAGCTGGTCCCGTACTGACACATCGAAATCGGGAAAGATTCGCCTTCAGAAATAAGATTGGCCGCTGTTTGGGCCTAAAAGCTGGTCCCGTACTGACACATCGAAATCGGGAAAGATTGGCCGCTGTTTGGGCCTAAAAGCTGGTCCCGTACTGACACATCGAAATCAGGCAAGGTTTGCCTTCAGAAATAAGATTGGCCGCTGTTTGAGCCTAAAAGCTGGTCCCGTACTGACACATCGAAATCAGGCAAGATTTGCCTTCAGGAATAAGATTAAATTGGCTGCTGTTTGAGCCTAAAAGTAGGTTTGAGCCTGGTCCCAGAGGTTTTTACTTGATCCCTCTGGGACCAGGGTAGCCTAAAAGCTAGTCCCGCAAAAAGAACGTGGACAGAAACAACAGGAACTAAAATTTTCTTGATCAGTGAACTGCAAAATTTAAATTTGAATTTTTTACTGCATTTAAGCTTCCGTTATGCTGAATATCATAACTTACGTAACCACTACTACTTTCATTTTGACATGAATTCGGTACGATTTAAGCGGAAAAGGAAGGAATTCTTAATATTATGAGTTATGTGTTTTCAGTCCGTTTGCCTAATATGCTTTCTGAGAAGGCAAACTTAGCTCAAGCTACAAAGGATTATTTTACAAAACAGCACCCTGAGTTACTCACCACATAAATAAAGTTGAAGAAAAACAAGAATCCCTTTGCACAGCCCATGATGGTAACAAGAAAACCTTTCTTTTGAACCTCGCTTGCTACAAATTTGCCGATTTAGGCATTACCCATTTCCCCAACATAGAACGAGGGCATGGAAACTAGCACACTCAATGACGTCATCGAAAATCACGTGCTTTGCGGAAACGTTGACCGTGGTAAGACTGGTAAGCGAAATTTTCCGAATTTAGCGACTAACTGGAGGAGATTGTGGTTATTTTTACCATTTACTCGGTAAAACCGGTTGGTCGACAGTTGTAGTCAAAGTCAAATTCAAAATGAAAATTTCCACGGGGATGCGCTCTTTCCATTTCCACGACCTTTTCCCGGAAGATGGGAAATTTTAGAGCGAGCCTGGAACTATCTTTGCTGTCAAACATGGAAAAATCTGCTCGTAATACTGGCCATCGAAGATAAAGTGGCTCTTCTTTGTTTCGCCCCATGTAAGGTAATCCATGACAGCCTTGGATTCTGGATTCCACACTGTGGATTCCGGATTCCAAGGCCCGGATTCCGGATTCCATCTCGGTGGATTCCGGATTCTACACACGACTGGATTCCAGATTTTAGTTTCTGGTTTCACGCGTTCTTTGCATTTACTGTTGTAGGATTCTGCTATTGAAGTACATGTAACACAAAAACATGCTCGTATTTTCTCCTATTTAATGCGAAAATAATAACAAATGTAATAACAGCTCCGAACTTCTTGGCGTACAGGTCAGTGAAGATTAGAAGATGTCCGTTGATGGCCAGTCACTAGCGAAAAAAATTCATTTCTTAGTTACGCATTTTCGGTTTTTTACATTTCAATTTCGCATTGCCCATTCTGCGTTGTAGTATTATCTATCTCGTACAGTGCTTAAGTGACTTTAGTTTGTTCCATGGGGTGTTATGACGACTTTGACGATTCATTTACAAACCATCGTTTCCTTTCCGAGCACTCGGAGCGAAAGAAAGTAACGGCGAGCATGCGCGAAAAAATGAGAAGCGAGCCAATGAATCTAGCCTGTGAACATGCTCTCTGGCGAGGATGTGCAAAGAGAAGGTGGGGGAAAGATAACGGAATAGGGTAGAGGTGAGGAGGAAAGAGGGGAGGGGTAAGAGCCCAACCTGTCCTCCACCCACTGGTCCTCTACCGTTAACAAGCTAGAACGAATCGATACGAGTGAACGAACAAGCGCGCTTAGAGAAGCAAATTGCTATTTGCTGCGTTTCCAAGAATAGCAGCAAATTTATATTTTCACGGTTAACCGATATCTAGACAGTTGGTATGGCGACGTCACAATGGAGACCATGTGCTGCGGGATTTTACAGAGGGGATCATTCTAGATTGGCACTGCTGCTGTGGCTGTTCAAGTGCTGATAGATTTTATTCAGTCAACTTTTTTCCGGTACAGTACGTAGCGTTTTAACGTGTTCTAAAAAAGTATTGCAATGTTATTCAGTTTCGGTAGCCTTTCTCCCTCATGGTTGAATTGTTTTAAAAGTGCCAGCAGGCTCTGCATTCGGGAGGGTCAGGTTTCCTCCAAAAAAGAGGGTTTTTCTTGGCGGGCAGCAGGCATGTTGGTTCATCATGTATACACTGTTGTCACGGAATTTTCATATCTATCTGTATTTTTTCCTTACAAATGTCAATAAATCGGGTCCATTGGGTGCCTCAATCCTGTGCAACAGGCAGTACACTATTTATCAGTGAAGAGTTGTTCTTGTTTGACTAATGCAGGGAATAGGGGAAACGAAAATTGAAAAGCTTTCCGCATGCCCGGCGGTCGCTCGCATGTGCGTTTGTTCTGCGCGCCGTTATTTTGATCGCCCTTGAACTCCCAAACATTCCCCTCTAGGGAATCAAAACAGGACTTCTTTATTGTAAAATAGACGTGAAAACTGCAAAGGACCGCGAACGATAATGCTGCTAGTTTACGTAGGATCTGCAAGAGACCTAATCAGCCAAAAATAAACTGTAACACAAACATAACTGCAAGGCTGATACTACGTGAAACAACTCGACAGAAACCGATAAAGCAGGCTGCAACCTTACTATACATACAATTTTCTTGAAAATATGTGACTGAACAAAATTCAGTCACAAAAATTCAACAGGTTTCAATTGTAAACCGCCGTTTTGTTAAAGTTTTGAACTTATCTAGTTCACATTCATTCAAAACACATTACATTCCGAATAGATACACAGTGTACATACCTTTCCCTCTCGTCCTTTTTTTGTGCTTCCCCATATAGCAGAGAACGATAAAAATGACTGTCGAAAATCCCGCGAAGACCTGGCCGAAAAGACACCGCGTCGCACCGCGCTCCTGCATGTCACTCAGTTTGGTTAATGACAGACGACTGGTACGGTTATAACAGTTCCTGAGCGAAAATGGTGATTCAGGGATGAATTCAAATGATACAGTTCATTCCGGTGGAATTTTTCGTGAAAAAGGTAATACCTTCCGAGGTATTACGGTTTTCCCCAGTTGACCGGAATTTCCGGAAATTTCTAGATCATTTTTCCATGAACTTGGTGTCGGGCTCCTTACGGCAACATGTTTATTGTCTGCCCCCCCCCCCCTCCCACTGCAGATATATCGACTCTTGGGACCAAATGGTACGGCTCAATCCGAGCCATAGCGCAGATCCATTCCGCTAAATGGTAAGCGCTTCCTGTCTTTAATTCGACCAGCCTCTTTCTTTTCCAGTTGGCACAGCGCGAGCGAAAAACGCGTGAAAGTCGCCTGTCATCAGCATAAGGGGACACGGGAAGCCAATCAAACCGATTGGGAGTTGATTTCAGCAGCTAAGATTCCGGATTGCATTTGGAGGCGCGATTCTGGATTCCAAAGCCCAAGATTCCTCGGATTCCATAGGCAAAAATGTCGTGGGTTCTGGAATTCGGATTACCTTACACGGGGCGATTTGTTGTAAACTCTAATAATTTCTTTAAAACAGGACGCGGTATGGCTGGGGATTAGGAAGAGCGTAACTTCCATTATTATGTTTGTAAGATTTTGCCCAGTCTGCAAAACTAAATGAATCTTTAACTGTATGTTGATTGGTGGTCGGTATAACGACCAGATTGAGTGTGTTGCCATGGGATCACCTTTGGGCCCCGTTTTGGCTAACATTTTCATGTGTCACTTTGAAGAACAGTGGATAATGAATAGTCCTAGATTTCACCCAACACTTTCAGTTTGGAAAAGATATGTTGATGACACTTTTTCTATGTTTGACAGCAAAGACACTGCTAATGAGTTTTTAAAGTACCTCAACAACCATCACAGAGATTCCGTTTCTGGACATTTTTGTTAAACGTTGCCCAAACAACATTTTTGAGCCTGGAACTAGTTGGGATTCAAATGGGACGCACATTTTTCATTAGTAAATTCCGTTTGGGAATTTTGGTCTACCTTTCTGGGAGACAAAATTAATCTTTCCAGTTACATTCCATCCCAAATTTCCGGATTTTTTTTGGCTGATTGGTAATGGACCGGTTATTACTTATCTCCGGGGGGGGGGGGGAAGTAACATTCACCTGATTCCCCCATAGAGCGTTAGTTGTATTGAACAAGATATGCTATCAATGGTTTTGAAATACGCACCTCTCACGGCCAATGAGCAACAAATGTTGTGACTGGGGTTCAACAAATGTTGACCAGTGTATCATGTGATGTTGAACGTTGAAATATGCCATTCAACATGTTGAACTTTGTTGAACGTTGTTGAACGAAAATAGAGCTTGGCTCTATTCCGTTCAACAAGTTGCCGTTTGTTGAACGACTTGGAAAAACGCAAAAACATTTCAACAAGTCGCAACGATGTGGAACATTTGTTGATCAACAAAAGTTTAAAGATGTTGAACCGTGTATCATTGGCTTAACAAAATGGTGCCCGTGAAAGGAACGTCTGCAGAAAGATCCGTAAATGGGGTCGATCGAAGGGTAATGTTTCAAAATGCTGGAAATGTTTCAAAAATTTGCATAACTTATATAAAGCGCTAGAGTGTCAGCTGTTGAGTTTGACTTGCCGAGGATGGCTGTTAAACTTGTAATGAGCCCCTACATTGGCACGTAAGCTCCAGCTCTGCCATATAATGTCCCAATTGCCGTATTTTGATGAAAATTCCTTAAAATCTTTTCTTCGATGTTGTCTTACACCTACCAAGGACCTTAACTTCCAGTGCTCGCTCAAAAATCTGAAGAAATGCAGGTCGTGCGCCCATTGGGCCTTAATCTCACGGCGGCCATGTTGAGTCCCGAGGGATTGAAAACTTTTGTTTTGCCACGCGAGAACTCGTTCCCAAACATTTTAACTCGAGGCTTGGGGTACGAAATCTATTGTCTATGGCCAATATGACCGGCAGCTCTATCGTGATAACGAGTGCGGTGACTCCCATTTTTTATTTCATGATTTTAATAAGAATAGTCTTTCATTTCAATAAGAAATTTAAAAAAATTGCCCGAAATCTATGGCCAGTTTTCTGGATTAAAATTGCACGGATTGAGCTGTAAAGGGTCGATCAGCGCATATCAAAAATAAGTCTATTTTGGAGCGTAAAGTAAAAACAAAAGTATTCAAAGACATTGCATTAGCACATAAGTGATGCAACTAAACGCTGACAAGTGCAAAGAGTTAATTATTGACTTTAAGGATAATCCTCATAACTTTTCTCCACTTGTGGTCATAGCAAAGCCCTTCCCGTCATTGATTGCGCCAAATCCTAGGTGTTACCATATCTAGTGACCTCAAATGGAACAATCACGTTGTAGATTGTATTAAGAAGGCAAACAAGCGGATATATTTCATTGTTCTCTTGAAAAGGGCTCGTGTACCTTGTAATGACATTGTTAATTTCTATTGTACAACAATCAGATCTGTTCTAGAATATTGCGCTCCCCTCTTCCATCACGCGCTCCCCGCTTATCTCAGTGAGGATATGGAGAGAATACAGAAAAGAGTTCTTTCCATAATTCTCCCAGATATGTCATATCAGGACTGCTTGGACAGCCTAGGCCTGCCAACGCTAAAAGAGAGACGCAATGATCTATGTAAACGACTCTTTGATTCAATCGCCAACAACTCGGGGCATAAACTACACAACTTACTGCCTCCAAGTAATGAACAAAGCTACCGCCTGCGACAACAGAGAACATATAATCTACCACGCTCGCGCACAGACCGGTTTAGTCTGTCTTTTGTGTATGCAATGTCAAGAGATGCCAGAGCAACATACAACGCGTAGTACATAGCTAGTGACTTTATAATCTTAATCCTATTAGATACTTATATTTTATATCATGTATATATGATTGTAATTATTTTTAACATTTACTTATTTATATATTTCTTTGTAAAATACGCAATTCAGTCTGGTGACTGCGATGTATTTCTGAATAAACAGTCTATCTATCTCTATCTATCTATCTAAATAATTGAGTCAAGTCAAACGTTGTGGGATGTTGCAAACTTGCCAAGTTTCATCGAAAATCTTTGACGAGTTCTTTTACTAGGGAATTACCTTTTAAAAGCGCTCATAAGGCCTCCGAAAACCGCCTACACTTTGGTCACCAACTATAAAGAATGAAGGATGTTTTGGAGTCATAATGACGTAATTCTATTTCATCGATGTACATGTTTCCATGCCAATTTAATAAATAACCTTAAACCCTTAACATCAACGTGTCTGGGTGCGTTCCTTTGGGGTGATTCGGACCAGGATCAGTGATCCGGACCATGGTGCAAGCAAGGATTCGCCGGCGCCTTTGATGCACCATGATCCGGATCACTGATCCTGACCCGGATCACCCCAAAGGAACGCACCCTAAGACATCGTTGACTCGGAGACGTCATCCTGGGGACAAAGTTGATGTTGAAATATCCGCCACATTAGATACGCCATCTTGGATCGCCAATTTGAATTAAGTCAGTGAACTGTAAAATGTTTTTCCCTGATAAATAAGAAAGCTTCAAGATAAGAAAATTATGACAATAATGCTATTACAGAGAGAAATGGCCTAAACATCTATTTATATTTTAAAATAAAACGTGCATTTAATCTTGAAAAAGGCGAGAAGGAGTACTTCACGGGGTGTCTCGTTTCTGAAAATTTCATTTGCTGGAAATGGTTGGTGCTTGTATCAAATATCGCACAGTTCACGAGCTAAGCCGCCGGGCCGCCAACCGAGCCTTATATTCGGTAAAGGATAATTAAGTTTTATCGGGAGGATTTTGCTCTGTGTTTTGGAAGCTTCTTAGCTTCGGGGAGAGGGTTCTTTATATTCGTATATTCGGGAAACCTATTATCGGAGTTTTCCGATTATGCGATATGACTCCCACAGGGATACCCGACTAAAGAATGCAAGGAAATGAAAACAAAACGCAGATTTATAACAATCAGGCTCTTTAATGTTACAAATGTTCACTCATGGCAACGTAATATCGAGATAAAACTACTGTAAACTTGCAGGCTTAATTTTTGTTGATCGGATCCAGGGACGGTCGATTCAGTTACTCGGCGTCTTTTGCATCTCCAAGTTTCTTGGCGCATTCTCCAAACCTCACGAAACAACACAGCTTCTCCTCGCAACTCTCGCTACCCATCAAGCAACAAGGGATGATCGGCAGACATTTTTTCTAAAGCAAGAAAACAACAAGGAAGAAAGAATACTGGCTGGAAGATCCGGGTAGCTTTAAATCTTAATGAGGGGACCAGAAAGCGATATAGAATAGGAAAATGGGTGTTCTTTTATTAAACCCTGGCCACATTGGTGACTGGTGGGTTCAACACTATGCCACTCTCACGTTCCCATTTCGTAAAAGGTTGATGCCATTTAAATTATCATCGAAATGTTTTTCTATAAAAAGAAAAAGGAAATTTGTGCGTCACCAACCAAAAACTTCACTCTCTCACCACCAAAACTCGATAGTTACATGTACGTACTTATAGCATCGGCTTAACCAAGTAATAAAAGCTAACTGCAAGCAAATTGCAGTGAACGTGAACAATGAAGCATTTGGTGAGTACGTGTCACGGAATTGCAACCATTGTTTCTACCTAATCTAATCCAAAACTAGAGCATAAATTTATCGTCTATTCTGAAAAGCTTGGTTACCAATGATGGTATCTGCCGTTAGAAATGGCATCGACCGTCTACGAAAGGGAATCAGTGGCGCCATCTATGCATTGTCACTTTCAAATTAAAATTGCACCAATACTAAGCCCTTGAAATTAAGTACAACTGACTGACCATGTTTTCGGGCAGATGTCGAAGACGTACACCAGCTCTCTTCAAACAAATGCTAGTTCTTTTGATGCACTTCAAATGGGCACAAGCATCATCTCCAGATTTCTTGTGGCAAAAAATCGCCTTTACTACGCAAACTTTCTGTTGAAAAATTTGCAAACATAGTCTTGGCATTATTTCGTATTTCACTTTACTTTTAAACAGATTTCTTTTAAGTGGGCTCCGTCAAGATTTTTTGAGTCATTTTTTGCAACAAACCAAATACCCGTTGAAACGAAGAAAACCTCAGAATAGCAGTTTACTGAGCAAGGAAAACTAAACCAAAACTAAACTACTAAACCAAAACAGAACAAGGATGGCTAAGGATGGGGAAAAAGAGACGGATTGCAATGACGAATTTGAAAAATGTAGGCTATTTTTTTTCAAGCCGCACAAATTGTACATTTTAAAACCTCCGTGATATAAATACATATTAACTTTTTTCGACTACCCTCTAAATTTAAGGTGAAAATATGTGCTTGGAAAGCATTCTTTTGTGATTAGTTCAAGGTTTAACCGGGTTAGCCCGGGTTAGTTTCTTTGTTTCATTGGCATTTCGGTGCATTCCGAAAGTTGGACATCAGGGCAAAGCCTGACTAGTAGTTTATTTTACCTAAGGTATGTGATTACTTACGATTTTTGGTGGAAGTGATGTGGGGAAACCACTTGGTGCAAAACTTGGTCGACCGCTTGGAAAGTCGTTTAGTTGGACGAGGCCTCGGACCTTCTTCGCCATTTCACGATCTTCCATCTCCAGGTAATGCAAGATGGCTTGCGGATGATATTCCATCTCCGCTCGGGCATACACGGTCACTGCCGCAAGAAACAGAAAAGTTATCATTGCCTTCATGTTGAAGCGTCTTATCTGTGCTTTGGAAAACAAGATGTGAAAATAGTTACGCGCGCTCCTTTATATAGAGCACGCTTTATATGGGGCACGCTCGGATGTTCGTTTTGCTCCCCGGTGACTAGCTTTCGGAACAAAAGGGCCCAATGTGTGTTTAAACAGCTTTTAAACTATATTTTCACACTTTAGGCCTGTTTATCAAGCAATCGATGCTAAGTTAAACATGTTATTTCGCCAAAAAATCTTTTGTCTCGCGCGTGTTTTGTTAACATTGCTTTGCGAATATTGTTTTGGGGCTTGTGCAATTAACGTATCCCGAGGAAATTAAAAATTTCTTTGACAAGACATGCTTTGGGAAAAGAAAGGAGGAACTGATCTTGTTATTCACATAACATGTTCAGTGCAACTTTTTAGCCCGGCCTTTCCTGAAAGCAAAAGGAAAATAATCTAGCCAGAGACGTAGCATTGATCTTTACTAAAAACTTTTCGTCGTCAGCAAGTATTTCTTGGCGTTGTTGAATTAATTCATTCAGTTAAATGCTAAAAGTTTTTTCACTGATGGAGTATAAACTTGAAAATTTAGAAAACTGGATTAAATTAAAAAATGTTGACGTAAACCCGTTAACCCTTGCGCCATCACCCTGAGAGTGTGTTGGTAGCTCTAACGTCATCTTTCGCGCAATAACGCTTTAAAATATTCTGCCCAAGTTAGAAATTTTTGTTCAAAGGTCATCATTAGCTGTAAATTGAAAAAAGGAGGTTAATTTATCGTTCATAATTAACTTAGTACACCACAGGTAACTCAGTCTATACCTTCCTAGATTTTGTTCTGATCAAAAACTTAATGTTTTGCAGAGGTGACTGCACGGATAGAACTTAGTTAATCAGTTAAATGCATTATGATAGGCCAAAAAGAAGGTTAACTGATGTAGAGAGCTTCAATCTTAAAAATAACTGCGCCTAGTTTAGCCCAGGAGGCTGCCTGAGGAAGGAGGCGCGTAGATGGAGTGTGCGGTCATAAATGGTCTAAAAGCTGGCGCAAATTTTAATCCTTTTTGTCTGACATAGAGTTTGTTTCTGCTATGTCGTCTAATTATTTATTTCATACAAGAGAGGATTATGTTATTCAATGGTTGAGGTCATGCACTGGACGTGTCTTGGTGGTCGAAATTGGGTATAGATTTTGAGTTAGAAATGAAATCGGGTAAATGTGGAAAATTAAACTGTTTTGGTCTGCAAAACGTCCTTTAGAGGAAACTTGATTTTATTTGTAAAAATGAATATTCTGATGTAAGCAGTTTCTTCGACAAGCTTTTGGATAAAAACGATGTTAAAAAAAGTTTCGACGTCTCTCGGAGGCCATTTTTAAGTTTGCAGAGAAAGCAATAAAATATGCATCACGTAGCCTGAATTTGGTTGGTTTATACTTTTTATGTTGTGAACCAAAACGGTAAAGTTTAAGTTAAAGAAACAGGTAAAACTCAGTGAATATCTTCTCCTTTACCCCAGGGTAAAAATTACTTGATTTTATTTGCAAAAATAAATCATGATATTCTAATAAGCAGTTTCTTCGCATATGCGTGAAGGGTAACATGCAACAACAACATCCCAAATCGTAGAAACTCTTATTCTTCGGCCATTTCAGCTTGAGAAGAAATAAAAAGCAAACTGCGGTCACAGACATGACAAAACAACGCATGTTGTAAAAACTTTGATTTTAAGGACTTAACGTTTCGTATGCTTCTACATACATCATCAGAAGTATAAAACGGTCAGCTACATTACAATAAATTTAAACGAGAAAACTAGTACCTAATAAGGAAACCGGTACCAAATAAGGAAAGAAATAAATGAAAATACAGACTCAAAATCTGCTGGAGAGAAAATAACATATAAATGGCTAGTAGAGAAGACGTTTCTCACTGCCAACATTTTCATTAAGTGCATTAAGTCCATTTACAATGAGTCCATTTACAATGTATATCGTATCGACCGGTAACTAAAATGTCAAAATGATCCCATGCGCTGTTTTGTCATGTTTGTGACCGCAGTTTGCTTATAAACTTGAAGTTAAGGTACTTCAAACCTCCGAATTGATTGATTTTTGATAAGCCCTCTTTGTGACTAAAAATGTCATAATCTTGGTGTCACCAAAATATTTTCAACAAACATTGCTCAGTCGTTCGTGTAAAAATCAACGCATCTGTGACTATGCAAGAAAATTAATCTGCACGTTTTGTCAGTAAACTTTATAAACGTTAGCCTTGCAAAGCAGCTCCGTTATTTATTTTAGTTTTTAAAACAAATCGACATAACTAGAACAAAAATGTTTTTATGTTCTCGTAATTTTTCAACATATATGTAAACTCCATTGTCCCACTCTGCTTTTGTACTTTGCTGCACGCTTAATTTCAGTCAACACGACACACGCAGATCAGTGCGAGCGTTAATAAATTCGTTGTGGAAAAAAACAACAAAATTTTTCGCACACACACAAAACAGTGCAACGCTCTGCTTCTTCAAAGGGAATTTTTATCCCTTTTAGAAATTTCCTCACTTGCCTGCACATAATGCGCGCCTTTAAAGCTACAGAGAAGTTATACGTTATTTCAATTTTTATATTTGGTTCAATTCTAATTTCTTTCTCAAACTTTATCTCAAGCTAATTTTTGGACATCATTTGGGTGTCAAGAATTAATCTATTTAATCAATTAAACTATTTAGCTTCTTAACCAGAAAATTAAGACACACATTTCTCCTTAGTGCGCTTTTCAACAATTATATGTCGCTGTATATCTCCCGTTAGGTATCAGCAAGAACTCAAATCAAATTTAAATTACTCTATCCGCGAACATTAATGTTACCATGGAATGCAACGTCATCAAGGAAATATTTCAAATATGGTCAAATTTTCCTTTCCCACTTTTGGTGTTTATTTAACTTTTTAAAAACCTAGATTACGTGTACATTGGTAACAAAGAACCTGTCACGATGAACGAAATCACGGCTTAAAGTGTTCACTTTTTGTGAATTTTATTTGTTCCCAGTCAAACGGCTCAACAGTCACTTCTCTTTTCACGAAAGCAAATGTCTTAAATAAATATCTGATTTCTAATTTTCGCTAATGTCCTACAGACTTCAGCAACTTAGTTCAAATTGTCGGTTCTAGGGATTCGATAACTGCGATTGGGCGTCTTCCTTCGCCATAGGGAGGGCATGATCACAGGTTAGGGTTTCAAATAAAAACCCTTAATATGGGCCACCGTGACCAAAATTTGTTCGATAACTTTTAGAAATTGAAATTTATACAAATTGTACCAAATGTCCAGGGCCAACGTGGCAACAGTTATAATTAAAAAGTTATGGCGTCCGTCTGTATAAGCGAACTGAACACAAACCCACCAGCTTGTTTGCAAGTAGATAATAACACACACTTTTATCCCTCGTTACCTCTTTTACAGCTGGTTAAAGGTATAATTTTCTACTTGTCAGTTACGGTGTTTGAAAAGCTATGATCAATATGTCACGGAAATAAAAACTACATCTTCAACGAAACAAAGAACGCTCTCAAAAGAAACAAAGACGTAGTTAAAACTTCAAACGTTTTAAGAGTTTCATTGCTCCGTCCCAAACCCATACTAAGGTGAACAAATGTATCGCACGAAGCTGAAGAAAAACTGTCTCGTAGCAAAAAAATTGCCAGGAGGTTTGGAGAGGTGTTGGGAAACACTTGTAAACTGGAAAGTATCCTTATGGAGTCGTGCTTGACTCTGCAATATTTTTACCCATTTCGACGATCTTGGAACAGTTCCACTTCATGCGGAGTGCTATTTGCTATTTAATTTAACGGAAATGTAACAGCACTGGACCAAAAAAGCAGGAATGTTTCTGCAAAATGCAGCTTTTAATGTTTAGTTCCCTAGACTTAATACTTCATGAAGTTGTAAAAGCTCTTAAAATCTCGAGTTTATTAATAAAGATCAAAAAATTCTCTCTAGTTACAAAAATGATCTGCAGCACCTTCCAGCAGTTCCTTGTTTGACAGAGCCGAAACAAACAAGCTTTACCAAACAGCAAATCAACACTTCTCTTAATTTCGACAGGACTCGTTGACTAGCGGGCGCGAAAAGTTTCATAGCTGCTCAAAGTTTTCATTTTGGTGCTTATTAAACATTTTAAAAAACAAGAGCTCGTATGCATAGGCTGACAAAGTACCTGTCGAAATGAACATACATGGTTAAAAGTGTTCACTTTTTGAGGGCCTTGTTTGACCTTGCATCTGCTATTTTGAAGCCGCGAAACTGATCAAATGATCATAACATATTTTAACGCCTTTACGAAAGCCAAGTAAATATCTTAAATAAATATCTAATAGCTATATTTGTTCACATCTGTGCAAATTCCATTGTCCCCCGCTGCCTTTTGGGCTTTACCGCGCACTTAACTTCAGTCAACACTGCTTCAGTAAAGCTGTCTAAATAGCAATCTGGGGCAGCCTTTTGTCTCCTGCTAAGTCTCGAATTGAAGAAGGGAGTTCTCGATTATATATAAAGGACATTCGTTCTCTAAAAATTACAGTGTCAATTGCACACATCTTAAAGCCAAAATGAAGACTCTTGCAGCCCTTGTTCTCCTCAGTGCCTTTGCAGCGTCTGTGGTCGCCAATGAAATGGCGTTTCACAGGGCTGTGTTTGATTTCTTAGACGAGCGACATGATGAACAAATGGCTCAGGTTCTAAAAGACAACGGCTTCCCTGAAGACACTTTGGTCGCCAATGACGTACCTGAGCCTCCACACTGGATGGTACGTTGATGGAGTAGATGGAATTATTTTATTTATGACTTTTTTCCTCTTGTAAACAAGCGAATTTCCCGAGTTTTGCCCTTATTTGCTAGCTTACTGATTGCTCATAAGTCATGATGTACAGTTCTGTCGCATGTTCTGGCCAAATACAGTCAATCTCTTCCCTCCTCGTCCAACCAAGTGAACTTAAAAGACTCATGGCCTTTCTTTTACTTTTGTGATTGCCAAAAAGAACAAAAGCCGACTTAGACAAACGATTTTTAAGTTTGCCTGAATGTACTCTTGGTAGAATATAATTATTTTATTGCTGGGTTCAGATCGATTCATATCTCTTTTCGCTAGGTTCAAAATTATTGTGTTTCTTGTTGCGGAATTTAAAGTCATTTTTCATCGGTTTCAAATCTATTTCAGTCTTTGGATTCAAATTACTTTCAAATTTGCAACTGGGCTAGGATGTGAGAGCTAAATTATAAAATATTTTGCCGAAGTTGTTCAAAACTATTTTCGTCAAGCTGTGAGGCTGTATTAGAAAAATCATTTGAAAATTTCGAATTCTGTTTTGGTAGTCATTGTGAGTCCGTTAAAGCTTCATGCTATTTTTTGTTTCGTTTAAACACTGGCTTCAACCTTTTTCCCTGCTTCAGCTTCAAAACTAGTTCTTGAAATTCAAATGACAGCAACCTCAAGGCCACTGGCCTCGCAGATTTTTTTAAATCATGCTGTAATTGGGTAACTGGGTTAATTTAGCTAGCTCTGATTGATGATGATAGTGCCCCAAAAGATGAATAGCATCTCATATTCTTCTTACAACACACCAGTCTAGCTCCTAGAAAACGGACGCTGAGAAATAATATTAAATTCTAAAGTAGTATGTCACAAAAATGCACAACATAAACGAGGAGCCTTATACATTCTATAACTTAGATTTACCTTTCCTCCGGCCTCATAAACATGATATCTTTTGCACAGAAATTTTGCATTTTAAAAGCAAAAGACTGCTGGAAGTCGTCTGGGCATGATGCTTGTATAAAGTTGGGGTGCATTGACAACTTCTTCAAGTGCGTTGTGCAAAAACACCCCACTCCACTTCCTTCACTCTCCCCTCTACAGGTAAGTACATAACGTAACGTATAACTAAGAAGAGTAACGTAACGGAATGTAACGTAACGTAACGTAATCCAACGTAGCGTAACGTAATGTAAAGTTAAGTAAAGTAACGGAATGTAACGTAGAGTAGAGTAGAGTAGAGTAACACAGCTGAAAACATCATTAGAAAGTTTCAGTCATGTTTCGTCCCGTGGGGTTACTCTCTACAATGAACTATATGAGAAGATTGTTCAAACCGGACGTAAATAAAAACCTAACGGTTGACTCACCTAATATTTTAAATGATTACTTATTAAATCGTTAGAGAGAGGTGCAGATTTTTATACTATAGACATATGGAAGGGTTACTATTTTCTCAGTGTGGAAGGTATATATATATATATATTTCAAAGTGTTATCTTTTTAGTCAAAATGGTATATAGGAACCTCGAACCCCTGGGCGGAACCTCCCCGGATAAAACATTAGGGAGTTCAAGCAAACCACAAAGGCAACGGCAATGCGAAAGCCGCTAAGCAAACGATTTATTGAGGACTGCACGTGCGTTCATAAATCTTTGCACACTTCTTGGCCGTATTGTGGAAAACAACGATCCTAAATGACCATAGACCATAGACTCGCGAATTTGTCAAGTTTATAATTGATTTTGAACACTGTCTTTACATATGAAACTGAGAATATTCCTGAAATCAAAATACACTCAGGCTAAGCTGATTTTAGCCTTAAGGAAAATGTGAATTAATTTCCTTAATCTATATCGTGGACTTCGACGCCGGGGTGCACTGGTCCCCAAGGTCTTCGTGAAGGAAATCTATGATATTTCGGTTATGTTCCTTTTGCAGAAAGGATGTGTGGCACTACTCTATTTGTGCAGGAAGAAGAGCCCTTCTTGTGCCGGCGAGCTATGCTGCTTTGTGCGCATCAAGAGGTGCTTTGATTTGAAGAAGGGAGCCCCTGGAGAAGCGTGATACCTTTGAGAACTGTTACAATGTTACCATGACAACAAATGGCACGATAATCAAGTGTACAATCAGGCTCGAGTTATTTTTATAGGATATTATATTCATGTAGTTATGCAGGCAATAAACTGATAAATAAAAAAATAATACGTGATCTCTTTTAGTGAGTTTTTTCTTCAGTTGCAGACATCCTAGCGAACTCGAGCAGGGAGTGTGTAGGCTGCCTTGAATTTTGATACAGATTAATTAATAAAGCTTAATTTGAAGATTAATGAGGATTCAGTTTAGGTCCATAGTATTCAATTCAATGTTTATTTACCACATATTTACATCATTTTTATAAAAAAATTACAAAACAAAAGATAAAAGAAATAAGTGGTTAGAAGATCTTAAAAAACGTCAGGGCTTATACAACCATAACATCAGGGGACATAGGGGGGACAGAATTTTTTTTGCCAAAATTTCCTGCTGTAAATCCTGTTCCGTGCAGGCTAGAAAATGTACTGAACACCCTTTTTGTTTGAGAATACATTTTATGAGAATATCGAGAGGGTGAAATTTGCGAAATTTTAAGAATATTTTGATATCAAACCCGAAACTGAGTTTTGAACAAGGTTATTCCTTACGTTAAACTGTAAAAGAGTCTGTAAAACTAGCCGAAAATACAAGATGTAACACATTTAATACAAACTAGCCCTGTCAAGGGTTAACTTATCTTATTTGCATTACAATATCATCTTTTTGCCCGAAGTTGCCTTTCACTCACGTTTGTGCAGAGTGTAAACGAGAAAAGTAAACAGTGGAAAGAGCGATTGATACCCCCAGTACATTTTAAAACAGAAACATCCAAACTGAAATCGGCAGAAGATATTCGTATTCAGCTTGGGCCTGAAAAACAATATGCTTATAAAAATGTGCCATGGTCGGAGTAACCATGAGAGCCCCTCGGCGTTTATTTAAAATTCGGCCTTGTAGACCCGGCCGCATTTATTTAACGCGACATTTATTAAACAGGGTTATTTTTTTTAATTTTGAAAGCCTCGTTATGTACTAATTTTATAAAACATTTACTGAATTTATGGAAAATGTGACCAAAATGGGGAGTTCATAAAAAGAACACCGTAATGCCGCCAGTTTCGTCTCTTGTTTAAACGTTGGTCGGAACAAATCATTGCGAGCGCTGAACTTTGTGGTTTGTCAGTTGAAACTGATCCGGATAGATTTATGTTATATGAAGTAGTTAGTTGGCTCCCATAGTGCTTTGGGAGGTGTGATAATAAATGCATGGCTTCCTGCACGTACATCTTTCGTTGAGGTAATTTCAAGCAAGTATGCCCCAAAACAATTTACAGCGTGGTAGTTCCTGAAGCAAACCCGCTAAATAAAGCTGTGTTTCAGTTCACCATTATAAATTGAGCTACCAATAACAAGTCAAGCTCGAGAATTTTGTCATAGTTTTGATTAAGGAAGAAATTCATGTAAACACTCATAAGACCAATGTAGTGTAAGCGGAATGCATTACTGAACATCAGTAACAGTTCAGTAGTCAGGGGACCTAACAAACAAACCGATGAGTTGCTGACGGTTGTCGATCAAAGTCCATATCTGCAGAGGCACCAAAGATTTGTGAGATAAAGAATTCTTTTTGTTAATGCAAATCAGCATGCCATCTGTAAAATTTTCGAGAAATTTTGTTTCTTTCAAAGCGATTTTTCTCTTGCATTTCCTTCAAAACAAATGGAGCATACCAGTTTAAAATACATTCTTACCATGCGCGAACACTCTTCATATTGGGCCTAGACCGCGTTAAAAAAAAAGAGCATGGCCCTATTTTGCGTCCTTGTTTCTCGGTTTTTATTGTGATAGCGACAAAGATCCAAGAGGCCGAAAGGTGCGATAAACAATCACTTTAACACAAAAGATTCGATTGCACAAACAAAGCGATCTTTTGAACACCTTATTTAAAATTCAGCTCCGCACTTCTTTAAGTTTTATGTCGAAGCCACAACAATAGATCCAGTTTCATTACATTCACATGTGTCACACGACAGGTTTCGGAGGTCACCCTCGTTTCTATTAACGTATTTAGACCTTGAAGGGAAATTAACTTCAAAATCGAGAAGATCCCAAGTTATCGCAAGGTAAGCTCGTTTGTTACAAGAACAGTGTAGTCCAATGTAGGATGTTGATTACATTATTGCGTAAAAAACACTGAATCAGTTTGACGATGTCGACCTTGATTGATGCGAATAGTCGAAATGCATACTTTATTCCCGATTACAACAGCTGATGCATCGATAAACGGTACTAAGGCTTTGTAGAAAGGAAGGTTTGTTTCTTTAATTGTTTTTAGCAAAATTAAGATGCCATTTCCATTAGTCGCATCTGGCCAACCGCCGGAAGATATGTGTTTGCTTTCATGGAGTTCAATACTAAAACAACAGCGTTATTGGCCATTTCTTTCCCGTCTATGTTAGACTAAGAATATTCATTCGCTGTATTCATGTATTAAAGGTCATAAACCGGGTAGTTTTGGAAACGCTGTCAAAAATGGAGCGTTTTAAAAACGACACGGTTTTATCTCTCGTGTAAGCGGCTGAAATGGAGAAACCGCATCGATTTGAAAACGACTGCGTATTAGCGTGAAATTGGCCGGCTCTCAAATAGTAAACATGGTGAACGCACGGAACGGTTAGATGGGCTCCGTGTAAACACATCGAAACCGTGTCGTTTTCGATGCGGTTGAAACCGTGTCGATTGGAAAACGCGTTCGTGCAAAGCAAAGGCGTCGTGTAAACGAGAGGCGTAAACGCATCGAAATAGATGCGATTACAAATGAAACCGCGTTCGTGTAAACACACGGTGAAACCTTATAAAATGTTCAGAGCACTTTGGCAGACGGCCACCCTCGACTTCTGGCAGTACCAAACGCGTAATTAATTGATTTTCCAACGTTATTTGCCACAGCGTAACCACAAGATATTCTAACCTTTTGTGAATAATTTCCATGATGGTCCATGATGTGCCGAGTGTTTCAAAGTAACGTCAAAACAAGTTGAAAATACAAAATTTCTTTCAAGAGCGTAATAATATTATAGTAAATTGAACAAAAAGCCGGCCGCTAGGCTACTGCTCTCGCCAAAGCATCACGGCAAGTACTTGTGGAAACCAAATATGGTGGTTCGTTTCAAGAATGAAAGTCATTATAAACCCGTAGCACGACTCAAGCTCGAGTCAAGCGGTAAGTTCGGGTTAATGACTTTGTCTTTTTATAAATATAGTTTACGATTTGACAAAAATTGAGCACTGATAATGTTTTTGTGTTTAAGAGATTTTGCCTTTGCTAGCGCTTGCAAGGTGAAGAAATCGTTCGAGTTCGTAACAAAGCTTGGAAGCCTGGCTTTTCCAAGAACTGGGAAGGGGTTTTGGTCGTACATTTTGATTCGGTTCGCGTTTATTTAGTTTTTTGGTTAGTGCTTGCTACTTCAAGAGGCATTTTTCCACACTTGAAGATGCTGTCAACTCAGAAAATAAGAGCTGTGTGTTTCAATGGATAGATATCGATAATCGAGGCGAAGTATGTACGTAAGCTTTCTTACGAATCTCGACGTGACTCGTCAGAAATAATTCTAGTCGGATCAGAGATTCGTATCTGTACTCGGCTCGTTCAGTTATGGTCTGGGTCTGGGAGGAGATTAGGTCAGTTTAGGTCTGGGCGAAACGAGTTTGGGTCTTGAGCGAAACGCTTCATGGGCGAAACTCGTTATGGGCGAAACCCGAGGTGAGGGTGCTAAGGGATCGCCGGACGGACCATTAGAAAAGTGATAGGAGAGGGGGGAGGAAAATACAAAAAAATCAAGCAAGGCTAGATGACTGAAAAACAAAATCGTGCAAGGAAGAAGTGCAGAAAAAATTCCTGCAGAGTGAATTGCACTGTCGAGCTGACAAACTGTACCCGACTGCGCATCATAACCCGAATTTTCATTACTTCAGACGCCAATCAGTTTTGGGGCTCGCAGCGGGACATGTAATTCGCCTAATTCAGTAAATGCCACGCAGGCTAGTAAATATTATTGACAACAACAATCGTATTCCGTATAATAATAGAATATCACTTAACTGTTAACTTTTCATTTATCAGTTAACTACTAATTTTTGGGCCAAATATCAGTTATTAAACTACGTACTATTTTTTTGGGCCAATTGTCAGTTAACTGTTAACCCCACTAGCACCCTCCAAGGTGGTCGCTTTCGAAAAGCAGCAACGACGTGTCCATTCACCTTTGAAAGCAGAAATGAGGTCGAAAGTGTGAAACATACAACCAACAATAGACAAAGTGCAATAACTGACAATTTATTTTTCGTTTTGACGATAGCTGTGTTAAACCGGTATAAAACCGCCCGCAAATTGGTACTGCTGTTGCCCTAATCCTGAGCGTTTTGCCCGAAAAATGACAATTTTCGAACCTGCAGAACCCCTCCCCGCCCCCTTCGCCACCCTGCTCGTACGCCCATGAATCTCAGTAATAAGTGACTGTCACTTTTAACAATTCTTTTCTATAACCTCTCCACTTAGCAATAATAGCTATGTGAAAATCAACGCGGTTATATATAACCACTGCAAAAACGGCCATTTCTCGAATGAGTTAAACTCACTCTTTTTTTGAGTAAACTGGTCATTTTACTCAGTATTTTGAGTATAGTTACTCTTAATATTAGTAAAATACTTTACTTAAAATAATGAGTACAGCTTACTCCCAAATTTGAGTAAAGTGTACAAAGAGTTAATTTACCCCAAAGTTGAGTGTAGAAACTACTCTAACAGGAATGTATATTTCATTGTCAGTTCTTGTTACTTTTAAACTTTAATGTTTCACAGTGTAATAATTAAAATATTTACTTTTATTATATGGAGGAGAGTGTTTTTCTGGGAACTAAACCACTCGTAGATTCCATCCGCCACTTCATCCTGGCCCCGAGTGGCGTATTTTCCGTATGTCACCTTTGTGAGTGTCGTATCGTTCAATGACGTCACGATTCCCGCCTTTTGCTTTTGTTGAATTTAGTCTCCATACGATAAAAAGAACATTACACGTTGGCTCGAAGATATGACTTTTATGTTCTCGTGGCAAGAACAATATCTCACGAGTGAGCTGCCACTCGTGAGATATTGTCCTTGCCACTCGAACATAAAATTCACATCTTCTCGCCACCGTGTAATATCCTCTATATATTCATCGGGGTCAGGGGCTTCTTCAGGGTCACCTCTTTCGGCCGGCTTTTTCTTTGCGAGCTCCCTTCGAATGTGAGTCTTGTAAGAAGCGAACTTGCGAAAAGATCGACCGCAATCGCTGCATGTTATCGAAAAATTCGGCTCGTGGCTATGAATAAACGTTATGTGTCGTAAGAGCCTCTTGAAAGTATGGCCAAGAAATTCGTTGCAAAATGTGCAAGAATACATAGCACGTGCCGTTTACTTCCACAAATGGTTTGTATTTTTCCCGCGACTGTGACCACAAAGCGCGGGAGGAGAGTCACCGGAACAAAAACACAGATCACGTGGATTTCCCGACCAATGGTTGACCAAGAAAAGAGCGCCAAACTCGGGTATTGGTGTCGTTGGTCGAACAAAGTTCAGTCTCTTTTGCACTCGTCGTTCTTGACTGAGGAGTATTCTCGATTCTGCCCTTGTGTTTCAAAGATCCTACTTTCAAGCAGCCAGCAGTTATGGCATTTTCAGCAAAATCGGTTGACGAAGTTCGGTCATGGCTCACTGACAACGGCTTTGCTGAATACGCTGGTAAATTTCACGGTAAGTGGATCTCAACAAAGGTCAACAGCTTGAGTGCTTTGTTTGGCAAAATCACTATATTCTCTTTGAGCCTCTAAGTGCCCATTAACCCTTTAAGTGCCCTCATGTCGATTTCTTTTTGATATCTCGTGCTTTCAAGTGTTAAAGCCAAGCAATTCATTGAAAGGAAGTGAGCACAGTCACTTAGAAATAGCTTAAGCTAATCGAGCTAAGTGTCTGGGCCAAGTGGAAAAAATAGAACAGACTAAGTTATAGTGATTCCACTTTTAACATTTGAGCTTAATAAAAAGACAAGCTTACATTCTTTCACAGAAAACCAGATAGATGGTGAGGCACTTTTAAGTCTAACAGAAAGAGCCTCAGAAATCCTCATACCCGTGATGGGTCATAGGATGAAGTTCCTCAAGTTGATGAAAAATGTTCAAAGTGAGGAAAGTACAACAACCGTGAGGCCACTCGAAGACTCTAGTTCTGAAGGTGAGGAGGTTGAAAAAAGGAGTGCAACTACGAGCAAAGACCCGCAAACTCCACAGCAGACAAGGTATGGTTTAGTTGATGCTTAAACTCAGTCTGTAGTGACTTATGTTTAGAGTGGTGGAGTCATCATAAGTTTCAGGTGTTACTTGAAAAAAGTGTATTTATAAGTCAGCTAAGAATAGGAAAATAACCCAGTATGCTGATGTACATGTGCAACTAGCCATATAATTCTGATTCAAACTTGGGAAGATGCTTTGAAGAATTAAAAAAAGGGAAACCTCAGCCACAGAGGAAGGTTAAGATTGATAACCACCTACACGTAGGGGCAAATTCAGTGAGAAGCCTCCATTTATTTGTTTTATAACAAAATTGCTTGGCATAACATGACATGTCTGACTTTTCAACAACTGATGCAATCTCTGTTACTGATTTGGATAGAATGATTGATGAATATACCAAATTTTCAACTAAATTACCATTTTTGAACCTCAAAAAGCACACTTTGAAGTATTAATTGATTGCGAGGAAATAGTCATCAGTTAATTTAATGTAGTTTTAGTCAAGCCTTGATTCTGTTCTTATAGTGCTTTAAAGTGGCTGTTGAGTAAGGTGGCATTGTTCGCCTTTTACCAATAACTCACTCGAGTGTAATGTTGCGCTTGTTAGTGAGAACTATAAGACCAGGAAACAAGACTGTAGAAATTTATGTTGATGCAGTATCTGCTGTTATGTAAGGTGGTAATAAATTATCGCCTTTTACTAACACCTCTTTTGAGTGAGTGTTAGCTAACATATCGCTCATCAAAGGGGAGATACATAAATTTGTACTTGACTAATTTCATAAAGAGAAAATCTCATAGACACTCATTGTAAAGCAGAAGAAAGCAGCGTATAGCCCGCAACAAAAGGAAAAGGGAGGGAAAAAAGCTTTTAAAAAGAGGACTTACCACATCAATTCAAGACCTTAAGGAGGAAAACGAATCTCTCATCAGAAAGTTTAGTGTAGAATCAGCTTAAAGAAAAATATTTTAAAATGTGGCGAGCATCTGAAAAAGAAAAGGATAAAATAAAAACTGCCAAGCTTGTATTAAATGGTTGTCGGCAAAATGTAGCCACCAAATCTAAGGGTATATTAAATATAGATCCTTCTTTGTTGGAAGATGTGGACAATGCATCACACGAGTTAGGTAAAGGAAGATTTGGTACTGTCTTGTTAAAAAAGTTTCGGTCATCTCCTGTAGCTGTCAAATATTTTGACACATCAGTTAGGGCTCAACTTGTTGAGAGGGAGGCCTATCTTTTAACACATTGTTGTCACATTAACTTGCCTTTAATTTATGGTATGAACAATATCTTGAAGCCTTTTTTCATTGTCACACAGTTCTATGGAAGTGAATGTTTGAAGCCAGTTACACTAAGGGGTCTTGTAAGAGAAGAGGCAGAAGTGACAAAATTAGCTTTCGAAGACTGGCTTCACATTGTGACGCAGCTTAGTGACTGCTTAAGTTACCTTCACAATACCAGCAAAATTATTCACAATGACATCAAGGGTGATAATGTAGTTATTGTATGTAGCTCAACAACATTTTTCTCACCCATTCTTATTGATTTTGGAAAAGCATGCTTTCTTAATGACGCAAAAAAGAAAATCCTTTCTTCACCCAGATGAGATAGCAGATGTTGCCATGGCAATACTGCCATTTTTATTTAAGTCAAGTGCCAAAGATGGCCTTTCCAAACAGCAAGCTTTCCTGTACTTTCTCCCAGTAAGTACACTGTACATTAGACAATGATAATTGATAGTAATAATTATTATATTGGATGAGATTCTTTTCTGATGTCTGATATCATTTTCAAAGTCGACGATGCCCTCCTCAACACCTTGATTACCTGGATATCACAAAACTACCCCTATCATTTTTAATCAATGTGTTAAGAAAATGTGCTGTTATACTTCAGATCCTTTTGGTGTGCCATAGAAAATTCATGCCCACACTGTTTTCAAGGTACTCTGATCTGTGAGCACAAATGTTTTGTCATTACTCTCTGCTCATGAAGAGAAATGGCACATGCAAATAAAGGTCTGAGTCAAGTCTGCAAAGTCTGTCAAGGCAAAGGGACTACAATGTAATATCAATCAAGCTGACAGATCACAAGATTGATGCTTTTATTTGTGAGAAACACTGCACAGTTACTTCAAATTAATGACAGTATTTGATACTGATCAATGACAGAAAAGCAAATGGCTATTCAAAGCAAAACAAAAATTATTTTACTACTGTTTCTAACAGTACATGTAAAGTTTCATATTTAGTGATATTAAAATAACTGGTATCGCACAGATCATGGGTTCAATCTCGCACAAGTCTGAATTTTTTTCAAGCTTTATTTTCACTGCTACTCAAGTAGTGAGTAGTACTATAGGTTCCAATTCATCCCCTTTTTAATTTATTCAAAATGGCCGCCCCCATACAAACCTTTGTAAATTTGCGTGGGTGCACCTCATTTGGGTGGAAATGACATGAGGTGCACCCAGTTGATGTATTCAAAATGGCCGCCCATACAAACCATAGGAAATTGGTGAGTTGGGGTGTGAGGAGCTCCTCTTGCTCCTCACATACGGGTGGAAATGACATGAGGAGCACCTAGCATGGATGGAGGAGACATTAAGAGTAAGTACAAGGCCTTAAAAAAAAAAAAAAGGATTGAGGGTGACGAATGAGGTTTAGCGTTCACATTGCGCGTTGCTCGTCGGTGCCAGCATTGAAAAGTTCATTTAGACAGTTTTAGTTCAATTTCTGTCACATTGAGCGTTTTAGATAGTTTAGTTCAATGAATGACATGGACAAACAAAAAAGAAAAGCAGAAAAATATATATTTAGCGAAGAACTAACAACAAGGACAAAATTCGTATCGCGCCTTGAAAATTGAGGCCCACGAATGGGTGCGTGCGAGGTCTAGTAGTAGACCTCTAGGGTTTGACACCTGACCAATCAGATTGGACCAATCAGCATGCAGCATTTGGGTCACGTGACCCCATTGATGACGTCATCAAACTGCTGTTTGGGTTGGTAAGTATTTCAAGAGTGAACACCGTTTCAGTTTTTAAACAACAATTTTTTATTGTGATGAACCTTTTTTTTTTTTACCCATAAACATCACACTCTTCTTCGTCTGGCATGTTGGCCCATTGCCAAAAGGCATGGCATTCCACCATGGCACAGTGTCCTTGTATTTTGTGCTGTTGACAATCTTCAATGAGAGAAACGTCTTGTAACTTGTCGAATTTTGGACATCCGCAATGTTCTAAGTTGATGGCAGGTAGATCCAATTCTTGCAACAATCTCTTTTCCACGTGTCCACCTTTATATCCCACCAAGAAACGTTCAGGGGTCCTGGTCTGTTCGTAGAGTTCTGCTACGTCCCCTTTCAGGTCATCGAGATGGCGTGCCTTTTCCCGTGGATCGTCCTCGAAGGGTAGCCCGTGGATGCGATGATAGACGTATTTTGCGGTGAGTCTGTCTATTCGGTTGAGTGTTTTCCATCGGAAGGGTTGTTGGTAGTGGTGCACTCCGACATCACCTTGCCAGGTAGTCCAACCGAGTTCCCTGGTACAAAACTTTTTTTGTACATGATATCCTTCGAGATCGATGATTAAGCACACGTTTTCGAGAGCTGCTTTACACTGCATCTTCATGTCAAGAAATGAAAATGGAGACTGCGTGTCGTTCTTTATATGCTTTTTTTTTTTGGTCACTCTTGAATCCATCCGCAAGGTTTCTGCCAAACGTTATACCCTTGTCCTTGCTGGTTGGGGTAGAAATCTTCTAGCTGACGATACAATTTGTCGCGTCTACGTGTTGACTCTTCTCGGGCTTGGTCTTGTGCTTTTCCTGCTTCCTCTTTCCCGACATACAGCTCCTCCCACCACGACGGTACATTGGGACTATCCAAGAAATCGTCTTCTTGACGTATCTGGTCGATATTGTAATTGACAATGTCCCATTTGCGTTGCGCTTCTTTGATACTTTGCTCATTACCTCCACGGAGGGCCTGCTCCATCTCTTGCTTGGCCCTTTGTTTGAACTGCTGAAGCATGGCTTCAATTTGCTTGGTTTGTTCTCTCGCTTCCTTGAATGAGGTAGGCATTGGCGGTCGTGTCACCCTTCTTTTAGAAGGAGGAGGAGTAGGAGGAGGAGCATATTTCTGGGGTCGAAGGGTTGTTTTCAAGGTGTTAGGATCAAGCCTTTGTAACTGCCGTTGTAAACGAAAGTAATCACTACTGTCAGGTCCGTCCCCTGGCACAGACGAGGATGTGGCCTGTCCTTCCATCTGTTTCATGTCGCTTAAGATCTTCCTCATGCGATCCACGTGAGGGGCATTGACCAATCGATCGACTGTCAACCGTCGTTGCCAAAATTGATCCATGTTGTCTTGGGTGGAATGCCCTCCTGCTTGATCGATGGTGGGTTTAGGGATCAAGATCATCTCTTTGGCGTATTTGTCGTTCATACCTCTAATGCCTGTAAACCGGCACGCAGAAACGGAAGAAGGCGTGCTCCCAAACCCAATAACAGCGCTCTGCGTTCGTACAAAGGTGTGGTCAGTCCACTCAGACGTCGAATCTCTCTTATATGCTTTTTCAAGGGCAGTTTGATACGAGACGGTAACGGAACCACGTCGTCGTATAAGTTGCGTATCACGTCGGTCAGGGCACGTAGTTGGTCATTGCTAGCTTGGTGAATCTCTCTTCGCCACGTCGTGCCATCCCCACTCACCAAGTCGAGCAGAAAGGGTTGGTGAGCTGCCACGCGCCAAGCACCACTACCTCCTTGCTGTGTTTTCTTCTTCTTTGACGGTACGAGACCTCCTATTAGTGCACCCAGACCTGCCACGGCCGGTAGTATACCAGCAGCCAGTAATCCTTTAGTACCCATCTTACTCTTGAGTGTTCCATAGGCATTTCCCACTTTAGAGGAACGTGCAGGACGAGTGAACCCTCGATTGGCTCGTCTGGCCGCTGCAGAGGAAGCTCTGAAGTTTCGATTGATGGGATTGCGTCGCCAAGCTTGTAATGGAGGTGCCATCGTAGAATGAAAATTCTCCTGGTCGTGCTTTCTTTATATCCTTTAACGCTTGAGACCTCCTAGCAAAGGATTGAGTAGCATCGGGGCCAAGGCCATACCGGCTATGGCAGCCAGAGGTCCTAAACCTCCCTTTTGAGATTTTCGTCCACAGCGTTTTGTGGTGGTCTTGCCTTTTCCTTTTTGTCTGGGTCGTGAGATGTGAAGATAGGTGGATGGAGGAAGATGGTTAGGTAAACCGATCATTTGCGAATTGCCCGGTAAGCTAAACTTTCCACCCGCTTGACCGGTCAATCCCGGTAGCACGCTGTTCAACACGTTACTGGCCATGTCAGTGACAATGGGAGCTAACGAGAACATGGCTAGTTGCTGAGCAAAAGGGCCGAGCCCTCCTTCCTGCCGGCGATATCGTCGTCGTCGTCTAATGGCTGGCATCGTTGTGCATTGTCAGAAGGTGAACTGGCTTTTATAGCTTTTTTTGTCACTTATCCTTTTTCCCCACTTGCGTCAGGAGTGTTCCTAACAAGGCCGTCGGCACTGCTGCCAAAGCTCCTCCCAGTGCTGCTGCCGTTCCCAGTTTACCCGTAATGGTGGTAGGAGTCAGTTGACGACGCACGTTCCACATGGCTCTGTTGACACCTCGAGCCAATCGCTGCGATCTCGTATTGGCTAAAGCTCTAGACGCTGCTCTTTGTCTTCGGGGATTGGTAGGATGACGAGCACGGATGATTCTTTCCATTTGAGTGATACGTGATGGGGACGGTCGATTGACTTGGTTGCCTGGATAGATACCTCCCTTCTGCTGTCGTCGTCGTCTTTTCTTGGTGGAAACACTGCGTCGTCCCGATGTGGCCTCACTGGCATCTTGAATGTGAAGGTCGTACTCGTCACCTCGTAGGACGTAGTAGGTGCCCGGCATTCCAGGACCCCAGGGTGCTTGCAAAGATCGAGGAGGACGTCGAAACCCAGAACGCCGAAACGTGGGTAACACGAGCGAATCCATGCTTTGTCCCTTGGAACTAACACGTTCGCCTTTTTATGCTTTTTTTTCTTTCTTTTCAGGGCTGTAGAACTGTCACGGGGTCTGCTTCGTCGAGCAAGATGTGGGTGCGAAAGCGAATGGCTTCGTCGGTCCTGGGATGATGGTCTACTACCAGATATCCAAACGGTTTTTGAGTGGCTTTTTGATACAGTTGCCAAAAGGCTCGACTGTTTCCTAGCCAACGATCGCCCAAGGCTTTCACGTATCTGGTATCAGCTGGGTTCTTGAACAGGACCGTGTAATGGTAGTTACGGTTTTGAGTGGCCTGTTCCCGTCCTCCCGGGTACAGATTCTGCGCTAGGGTGATGGCGAACAAGTCGAGGTGATGCGTGTCGCGGGTTAACAACTGAGTGACTTGCGACGACTTGGTGGTTTCTTGCATCAGATCGTCCAAAATCAACAAGCCCGGTCGTTGCGAGGGAGGAAAGAGGTCTGAGATGTCGTCGGGTAGACCTTCGTGAAAGAACACCCCCAAAGCTTCGAAATGATCAAAGATGGGTTGCCACGTCGAACCGTAACAGTAGACGATTTTTTGGAAGTAGCACGGGCTACCGTCTGCGCGTCGGAAATAGACCGGTGCATCGCGTACCAAACGGTACAGCCAGGTAGTTTTTCCACTTAAAGACGGGCCCACGATCTGCATATTACCCGGCACTCGAAATCTCGGATCGTACGTCGACATGATAGACACACACACAAACACACTGAAATAGTTTTCAACGATTTTATTTATAGCCTTGTACAGTCAATGATAACAACGATGGCTTTGACGTTGAATACAAATCTGAGAACCTCCACGTGCATCAAACAATTGTCCACCTCGATGCTTCTCTGACGACAAAGAAGGAAACAGGTCGTGCATCCGACGTACGACGGCCGTGTCGTTATAGAGTAAGTTGGTGGGCGAAAAATACTGCACGATCGTACTCAAAGGCGTGCCACGGCATCGATGGTAGAGGTAGTACAAGGTGTGATCTCCACACACGTCAGTGGTCCATTGCTGGATGGGACGAGGCGTTTGTTCGAACTCGTCAAAACAATGCCAATGGGTATTGTACGTCTTCGGGGTGATGGCGTAACTGTCGAAGAATTCGCCTTGACCTGGTGCTGTCCAAAAGAGGCCGACCCAATGCTGTCCCGGCAAGTCGATGGGATCTGTATTGGCAATCGCACATCGCGGATAAGGCATGCGACAAGGCACTTCGTCGGCACCGTACACGTCTGAAAAATACTGACCAATGACTGGATCGCGTCGACAGGCTTTTCGTAATGAGGCTGTGTCGTGCATTCTCAGATATCTCCCAAGGGAATCGGGCCTTGCACCGTACCACGATTATCGACTTGCAGTAAACTTTCGTCCGTATTATAGAAAAACAGAGCTTGGAGAGTAGGATTGCCACTTGAAAAGGTGAGTCGAATGTTGACCAACATGCGTAGCAAAGGCGTGCTGGATTCCCCTCCATCTTGGACGGCTGTTAAATCAAAGGGTACTATGAAGAAGCCTTCGTCAAAGGTGTCTGGATTCAACAGGTACGCATCTCGTTTGCGTTTGCCCGAGGCATTCATCAACAAATCGTAGATCTCGTACTTGTCTTTCAAAGACAGGCTGGCTTTGGGAACGGGGACACCGTTGGCAGTGCATTCCACTTGGATTCCATTCTGCCTGGTAAAATTGAAAGGATTTTTACCAAAGTGACCTTGATAACGCTCGTCATCCAACAACACCATCCAAAACAATCGGGGCGAACGACCTCGGAACACGTCATTGAGGTCTATCTGCGTTTGATTCGCCGTCAACTGATAGTTGTCACAACGCATCCGCCGGAAAGGAAAGGTCAGGGGGTTGACGACTGTCGTCTTTTCCACTTGTTCTTCCATGTACTGCATGATGTCTTTCACGGGTACGCGGTAAAACACGCGCACGAAGCACTTGTCCACCAACACTTCAAATGATACTTTTTCGGCAGCGGTGGCAGCCGTTCCGTCACCATTGTCTTTGTACTTCTTGGCCATCAGAGCAAACTGGGGACTGTTGAATTCGATGTCAAATTCCACTTTGGTGTTGGGAGGTACATTCTGGTCGATTTGAGTGAAATTGCTCGGTATGGGACAGACGTTGAACTGGTATTCTCCCGTGTTATTGACCGTGGCTTGTTGACGCCGGATACCGCTGGCATTCAGTTGGGTTTCATCGTCTAGTTTTCCTCCCCACTTGTCCATTTGACCGGCCACATCTCGGTACCAACCTTGTCGTTTCAGTCTGCTCCTTTCGTCCCAGGGATCGGACTCCAATAGGGTTCGAAAGTACTCTCGATAGGCTAAATTCACCCCTGAAGCCGACTCGGTTTCGGCATTGTTGACTTTACAACGTACTTGACGAATGCAGCTGTAGCCAAAATTATTCACAGGTCCCACAATGAGGAGGGTCGTGTTGTTGTGATAAGCCTTGGCTTTCTGGTCAGCGTCTTTGAACTTGACTCTCAGATGCAATTCCATTTCTCGTGGACAAAATGGGAACGGGCGATCGTCGATGCGAAATTGCAGTGGGGTGGCCGAATTCGTCAAGGGTTTGATGTCTTCAAACTGCCACTTGTACTCGGTGGCATCGATCTTGCGTTGTGGCCGGTAGTCATACTGGCCTTTGTCGGCCTGTAAACTCAACGACTCCATGAGGACGGCTTTGAATCTAAATGCCACTGGTGTGTGTTGCCTTTATACTTTTTTCTCTTCAAGGTAGTCCCTGAAAACAGTGACGTGCCGGTTGTCGTCGTCGTCGTCGTTGGCCCATCCCCACTTGTGGTCCAGGAATCACTTCTGGCAACACGCCCACGTTACGTCCTCCTTGTCGTCGAAACAACCTTGCCAGGGTGGGTGTCAACGAGGAACCGGTGACGACTTTGGGACGCTTTTTCCTTCTTCGACCACCCTCTTGGTAGGGTGCCGTGCCCGATTGGTACTTGCGTCCACCCAATTGCTTGACTAAACCTGGAATCAATCCTCCCAATGCCAAGAGGGGTAGAATACCCCCTTGTTGACCTGCCACTTTATCTCCCAACGTGTCCAGGGCTTGACCCACAAACGGTGACACAAATTCCATGGCTTTTTTCTGTGCCAAATCCGATTGGATGGCCTTGCCGGCGCCTAGCCTGGCTGCCTTGGCTCCTGCCTTGCCCAAACCTTTGATCATTTCCCAGGCCACTTCGTCAAAGCCAAACCCTCCTTCTTGTTGCTTCTTCTTCCTTTTCTTGGCAGGTGGTTGATCGTCGAGACAATAGGACTGTCGGAACCGCTTGGCGGCCTTGCAGGCCACCTCTTTACCCAAGGAACTGGCACCTTGTCCGGCCAAGGCCCACAAGGGGGACCATCCCCCTTCTTGATACGGAGGGGTGCCTTGGTCGTAGATGGGACCTCCTCCCACTTGCACCCATTGAGAGGGTGCCATTCGTTTCTTGAGGGGCATCACGGAATCTCTCTCTGACGAAAATACAAGGTCGCTGTCACGACACCACCTTGGAATGGTATGGGACGACCTAGGTTGTCCCTTATATCGATTTCGATGTCGCGAAACTGGTACTGACTGAGTCGGTAGAAAATCAGGTGAGGAATAAACACGTCTTCCACGATCTGTTTGTCGGTGTTGACGCCATGCGTCAAGATCACTTTCGCCATTTGCGAGCCCACGTAGACCGGTTCGCTGACATTGCAATGCACGTACATGTTCTGGAAGGAGTACTTGGAAATGGTGCTCCACACGCTGGCTTGGCTGTGTTTGGCCATGGTATGACTTTGCGTGATCTCCACTTCGATGGGTTTCCCCTCTGCATCGCGTTTGGTGATTTCTACAATAGGATGTCGTGAGTCGGCTCGAAAATAGAAGGGTACCGTCCACGAGTCAAAGTCCAAGTAACCCAGGACGCGGGCCAACCAGCCAGGGAAATACACGGAGAATTCGGTGCTGGGAAACGTCCACGCGTAAAATCCTCTTTCGTCCAAGGTGACTTTCAATCCACCCAATTCGTTTTTCTGGGGTGCGTGGGCTTCCATGGCTTGCATCCAACCTTCCACCACATCTTGCACGGTGACATAGGCGTCTGCTCGCAAGAACATACGCACGTCTGGGTGATCGTTGTCGTAGTGGACGCGAAGACCCACTTGCCGATTCAACACGTTGCGCCAGGTGTGAGGTAACAGCAGCTGGAAGAGTCCTACTTCCCACGTTTCGTCCAAGGCCCACATCTCGGGGAGACGCACTCGAAAGTGAGAGGGTGCATTGTCTGGAAACAGGTCCAGTTGTGCATTGCTTTCCAAGGTCACGCGTCGTCCACCTTGAAATCGCATCGTGGGCATTAAAGCAGGGCCTTTGTGAAAGTACAGCAAGAGTCCGACCAGACCGGTGTAGAATGGGACACCCAGGTTATCGCTGTTTCTTAAATGGACTCGGAGCTGGTTCAAGTGCTGGGTCGGTGCAGCCAATGGTCGGAAATCCACGTGTTGCGGGTGGTATTCACATGTCTTGCCATACATCTGACTCTGAAAGGGGACCACAGCCAATGTGTGTCGTTGCCGCTCACCCGTCATGCTCACTCCCACGATATCCACTTCGGCAAAACACTTACTCAAATCGGTGTTGGAGAAGGTCACTTGTTCTCCAATGGGTGACTCCAGCGAGGGAAGGATCATACTTTCTCCCTTTGTAAGGAGGTGGGTCCCCATCACCTCTTCCAGTCCATGATCAAATCGCATATAGCCGTCTGCTCCTACTTGCATCAACCACCGATCCGGTTCTAAGGCGAAAATGTAGGCGGGAAATCCTTGGATGGTGTATCGCAGCATGGGAGCAGAATCTTTGAGCCAGGCCCCCATGTCGAAGAGGACTCTTCGTCCAAACATGTAAAAGAGTCGTTCGGTGTGAATGTTGACAGAAAGTCTCACTCCACCCAAAGGGTAATCTTGGTCTTCGATTCCTACGTGATCCTTGTCCAATCGCGTCACCTCCACGGTGGCTCGCGTGTTGTTACCCGTGTTGATGTAGACGGTGTGGTGGGGTGCGATTCGGGTTCGTCCAGATCCATCGGGATCGAGTTCCAGGAATCCCATGAATAATGCCAACGATTCTCCCAGGTCGTACTGGCCTTGAGCCCATAGGTCGATGGCATAATGCGTTGAGGGACGAGAAGGACTCTCTTCGAGTGTCCAAACGTACTTGACACGATTGGCTCCCATCAGCGTGACAGTGGCTTGATTGAGGTAACGTTTGACATCCAAATAGGTGGAGGGTAAGCTCTTGTCGGTCGTCAACCAGGCGTCCACCAAATCGCGGCGAAAATAATCCAGTTTGGGATTGACGGGAAAGTTTTCGTCGTTCGAGCCAGGTGAATCCAGGTGCAGTTGCCCATAGTGATGCTTCCCTCCAGATAAGGTGGGAAAGACGTACAATCCCAGTCGTCGAATCAAATCTTGCAACACGTGTTTGAGGTGCGTAAACTGTTGGTGGCGAGATAATTGAATGGATCGCGATAGAAAAACATCCGTGTCCACGTGCCCCACCTTGCAGTGAAAATCGGTGGGTGATTTCAGCACGGCATTGCCAAAGGAGTGCGTGTAATACATACTGAACAGAGCCACTTGCCAGTCTTGGGACAAGGTCAAGGGAATTTCCAAGTCCTGTCGAAAGGCAGAACGTACTGTCGTCACACCGGGTTCCAAGGGATGCGTACCTTGATCCCCACTGTTCAAATACATGATGAAATCGTTGTCGCGTTCCCACGGTTTACTCATACTGTTTCAAGTCCTTGTGGGCAATCCACGTCTTGTAATCGGGTGCCACGCCTTGCCAATTCACCAACACTTGTCGAGTGGGTCCACGGCCTTTGTATTTAAGCTTTTTAGCCACACGCCATCGATTGGGTAACCCTCGCACCTTTTGCAATTGAGGTTCGTAGAAACGACCTTTGACTCGCTGTCCTTGCCAATCTTCTAACGTGTAATAATTCACGCCGTCCACCACTTGACGTTTTCGATCCACCACGGTGTACACGGCTCGTGACCACCCACCCTTGGAACTCTTGGAGCCAAACACACCTCGTCTCTTATCCTTTCCCAGCAACTTGGTGGTTCGAACAAAATCTCCCGGTCGAAACTTGTAAGGGTTCAAGGGAATCGTGGGTTGGTACAACCGTCGCCACACCACCTCGGCATTGTAGTCGTTCACGTCGACGGGTGCCATTCGAATACTGGAATGGATGCGTTGGTTATACTTGTCCACCAGCTCGGGTAAGGCGTCTAAATACTTGAGAGTATTGTGAGCCGTCATGTACTTGTAGGTATGTTCCTTGAGCGTGCGATTAAACCGTTCGGCTATCGAGGCTTTGGGTTCCCCTCGCGTGGAATAATGATGGATGCCATATTCGTCCAATAAACGCTGGACGTGTTTGTTGTAAAACTCTTTGCCTTGATCGGTGTGCAACTTGATCGGACGTCGTCCTCCATTATGTTCCAGCAAGTATTGCAATGCATCGCGCACGGCTGTGCCACGTTTGCTTTTCAAACCAACCACCCACGCATACTTGCTCAAGACGTCGATGACAGTGAGAAGGTAACGCGTTCGTTTATTCGCTGCCACCAGTTTAGGGTCTTGCATTTCCACCAAATCGGCTTGCCATGTATGATCGACGGCGGGTCCCACCACGGTCTTGCTGCGGGGAAAACGTTCGCGTCGCTGTCGATGTAAAGTAAAGGCGGGTTCCCCTTGCAAATACGTTTGGGTTGCACGGCGTGACACGCCCAAGGATTTGGCAGCGCTCAATACTTCTTTCACGTTGCCGCTCAAGGCATAAGGACTGTCTTCGTCCAAGTACAGGGCGTCTAATGCACTCGTCTTTGTCATGTTCACAGACTACTACTACGACATACTGTAACCATTTGTTTCATTCTATTTATTAGCTTTTTTTTCTTACAATGGAGTTTCGATGGCACAATCTCCTGGTCTTTTGACACAATCACAATTTCTCTGCAGTATCGACTTGATCCTGGATCGTGGATGTCTCGAGACCTTTTTTCTTGCGTCCTCGTTTGGCTGGTGCAGTACACTCGGGCGTTTTGCTGGCCATTCTTTTTGGGGCTTGGTCGCTATGGCTCTCCTCGGGGGAAAATGCGATCCCGGCTCGTTTTAGTTCATAGTTCATTTCTTCCCAGGCTTGTTGGATTTCCACGACTTCCTCTGTCAACGATCCAATGGCACTCAACAATCGAAGCTTGGTCTTCATGTATAATTGGGGTGAACTTTCCACAACTTTCGACCCCAAGGTAATAGTCAGTTGGGCGATGTGAGAAGCCAAATTGTTCAACAACTGGCGCGTTTTTCGTACTTGCTCTTCGACATTCATGATGTGTACTCGACGACAACGTTTGACAAATGAATCGAGATGTCCACTTGCACGCACTTTTATAGTTTTTTTTTTTGGTCACACCCACTCAAAGCACACGACACATTTTTTTCAAACAACAAGTATTTTTTTTATTCAATAAAAAAGAGAGAGCCTCCTTACCACGCAGGGCTCGCTCACGACTCCCTTATCGTAACCTATTTCTAAAAAAGTCGGTTAAGATAACAAGTTTCTTTTTTCAAATGTCCAACGGAAGGGTAGACACTCCATCTTCCTGAACTTTTCTCTTGGGATAAAAATATGAGAAGCCAGTGCGATGCTGAGCGTAGGTCAGTACGCGGTTCTTGATAACACGAAAGCCTCTGTTTTCTCCCTCTGCTGACTCTCCTGTCTGCAACACTTTCAAGTACACGTCTTTCTGGGGGTTGTTCAACCTTTTTGAGATGCCTTTGCAGCTGGCCTTATTAACCTCATCCCCCCAACAACAGTAGGTTTTACTGTTTAGGCCGACAAATCCTTGACCTTGCCATTCCACTTTGAATAGGCCAGGGGTCCTCTTGTCATAGGCGGCGTGTTCCTTCGTATCCTCTCGAGGAAACCACAGGTGTTTTTCTCTCTCATACTCTTGACGACACTCGGGCTTGACCAGCTCATCGATGCTGTCTCCAGACAGTGCCATATAGGCACTGTCGGTGTCCATTTCCAGATACTGAAAATCTCGCCTATCCAGGAAGTGGTCGATGAATCGATAATAAAATTCCAGCATGCGTAGCTTCGCATACTGGTACACAAAAAACCCGACCTGGATGGGTAAGTCCATCTTGATTCTCTTTTTTGCTGACTTGATCTCGTAGATCCCATCCCATTCTTCCAAATCTCTGAAATAAAAAGAGTTAATGGCACGTGCCACTTTACTCTCTTCTTGTTCATAGGTTACTTTCTGATGACGGGTCACATCCATCAAAAATCTGCCATAGCCAGCATTCCCAACCGTTTTTGCCGTTTCTCCGAGGATCTTTTGGTTCGAGTCTGCATCTGCTTGTCTACGGGAATCACTCACGAATTCCCCAAAGGGACCAAAACAGCTTTGTTAAGACCACTGAATGGCTTGATGGAGTTTCGTCACCACTAACCCTTCCTCCAAGTAAAACTTGAGAAGAGGGGTAGCAAGGAGAATCTTTTCACCCTTGTAGGATCCAATCAGACTTCGCCTTGGTCTGGGCATGATCCCATGTCCTTCTGCAAATTGGCGCATGTGAGGACCGATGTCATCCAAGGAGATTTCCGTGTTTTTAAAAATGGGGGTCATTTCGCCAAACTTCCCCCTTAACGCTTCGGGAACGTGAATGTCCACCTCCACAGCTCCGAAGAACCTCCCCTCTTTCACTTCTCGAAGGACTCGTTCGGGGGTCTTCCTTTGGTAGCGTTGTTCGCGTCCTGGAAATTGCTCATTGAGGTGCTTTTCGATCTCCGCATTGCCTTGTCTTTCTCGTTTCCATTCACATTCCCACTTGACAACTGGTCGATATCCGATGTGTTCAAGGTACGCCAATTTCTCTTGGGTCTTTTCGTACCAGTACCCAAACGTCTCCCCACGGGTGGGGTGTGGGTCATCTTGATGGAAGCAGGTGGGACACCCATGCCAATAGCAGCCCATGAATTCGAATGGGGTGTTGGTGGAAGAGTCGTAGCCATCGACCGGGACTTGTCTGTCACCTAATCGTTTTTCTGTGTCGTTGAGGCGGGTTCTCAGAATTACTCCACGCTGATGACCTTCCCAAACAAGCCATTCGTCGGCTGCACGCCACGGAAAGGAAGGTTCTAACTTGATGGACTCTTGGGAAGGGTACTGCCAAAGGGTGTAGAGGCCCACGGGCATGGGTTGACAGAGGGCCCACAGATAAAGCCCATTGGCATCGTACCCAATAATCTTTTTCACTGGCTTATCCGGGTTGTTCCTGACTGCTGTTGTTCCAACTTCAGCGTAGCGCTTGAAAATGATAGCTGGTCCTCCGACCATGTTCTTGTGGAACAGTTGATGCGTGGCCGCGTCGTGAAATGAGCTTAGGTGGACGCCCTGTTCTTTCAAAAACGACATCTCAAACTTGAAGGCCAGGCCAGGAAGTGATATCGCTTCTTTGAACATGTCAATGCCTCTCTCCCTCCAAAACCGAGCCATCTTTTCCAGGGCTTCCAGGAATGGCACCACGTCCAAATTGTTGTACCATTCCAAAAAGTCACGGAGTGTTGTCATCTCTTCTCGTTTCCAGGCCTCCTGGCAGACAGCATACTCGTCTTCGGAGATGTTCGACTTCCTCAGCCAACTGTAAAAAGCACTATGAGGTGGTAGTTGAGAATGGTCCAGTTTATCCAAACTGTCCAGCCACTCGTAGGGGAAGAATCCCTTCTCCCCCTGACACTGGTAGGCTTTGAGAAAAGCAGCGTATGAGGTGCCTGCTGCCAGGAAGTTGGAGATATCGATAAATTTCAGAGAGCCACTCTTGAGGGCCAGATACGCATGGTTCCGCTTGATGGCCAGATTGATGCGCGAGTGGTTGACCAGGTAGGGAATCAGTAACTCTTTGAGGACATTGAGATCATATTTTCCACTGTTGAAACCGATGACAGGTAATTCTGATATGTGTTCGTCCAATTCGTCACATAGGGCCTGGGCTTTGGTCTTTCTCTTGGGCACGTGTTTATCTTTTTTGTCCTGCTTTACTTCGATTTCATCAAGTTCTTGGTTTATACGTCGGTAAAATGTCCTGTCTTGCTCTTCTTCTTCGTCATCATGAATGAACTCCTGATCCTCCTCTGTCTCTTCCTCGTCTTCGCTTTCATCATCATCACTGTCTTCAACAAACCCCACATGCTCACCAGCCTCCTCCTCACACGTAAAGGTGCTCGCTCGCGAAGGGTGGGTCATCGCATGAGGGTCAGTTGAGACGGGGACGGTTCTCAGCCCTTCCAAAATGGTGCTTTTCAAATCAGTGTAGCGTTCTTGCTCCAATTCATAGGCTTTTTGAGCGATGTCTTGTAAATACTTGACAAATTGTTGTACCGTTTCTTGAGGCTCACTGGCGACCACAAAGCACCTAGGTCTTTCATATCCTGGAACGTTGGATGCCACGCTTACACTCAGGAGTTGATGTGCAGCGGTATACTCCAGCTTCTCCCGCTTTTCGGGGAGGTTATTATTATCGCGAGGATAATACACCTCAATGTCAAAGGTGGCTCTGTAACGACTGAATTTTAAATCCTGATCCACGGTGAGGCCTTCTTCTTCAATCTTGTCAAAGATTGTCTTGGAGGGATGGTAGACTCCTCCGGGATAGATGTACTTTACCTCGACCTCACAAGAGCGTTCGTGACGATGGAGACGATGCGCTTTGGGGAACGATGCGTCGCAGCGACTACAGACATAACAGCGGCTGTATTTGACTAGATCCCTTATGAATGAAAAGTGGTCGTCGTATAGGTTGAGGCGGAGCGCTTCCTGGCTCTCTTTTTTGGAAAGAACGGCAGCGGGGCGGTGGACCAATTCCACTTTACCATCTTCTTGCAAAGAATACACAAAGGTGTGCACGCCAAAGAGTTTATCCAGCGTGTACAAATCCTGTAGATGAACACCCGCGAAACTCTCTGGATGTTCCAGCGTGGCCAAGTAGGTAGAGGCTAATTCTTTGGTTTTTCTCTCTAAGTTTTTCAAACCACAACCCTGGTGTCGTGCCAAACATCGAAAATAACACAAGTTGTCCTCATACAACATAGCAGTTCGTTCGTTCTTTTCCAGGGCATCCAATCCGCGGTTGTAGGTCAACCATTGAGGTAAATCGACTCCTACTGCACCGATGGGGTGGTCTTTGATTTTATAGACGTGAAATGCTACATTGGTGATCAGTGCCACTGTCCACTTGGAGTTTGGTTTTTGTTGACGCAGATACTCCTGCCAATCCGTCTCCTCTACACGCTGTAAGACGTTCTGTAGATCATCTTCATTAGCCACAACCAGAGGCTGCTCAAAGACGTAACCATTTTGCGACGGGTAGTAATATCTCTTCTCTTCCGTTTCAACGTTGCTCAAAATAAAGCCAAACGACATGTTCAGTTTGAACGCACTTCGTTGTTTCTGGAAGATGACATGCAATATTCTTGACAAGTCGCTGCCCTCCTCCAGACGGTGAGTGTACACATTGACAAACTGACCAACACGTTGTCTCGATCTAATCTGATGCCAGTTCGTCTTGTAACACTGCTGGCAGTCCTCTGGTGCTAGCCCGTCGACCAACTCATTTGGGCAATTTAATGGATCATCATCCAGTTTTGGCTTTTTGGGTGGTGTTGGTGCTTTCACCAGTTGTCTCCTCTTCCTCCCTGCTAGTGGTTTACACTTTTTTTCGTGTCGCCTCCAGTTATCTCGTCTATTGAATTTTTTCTTGCATGTTAAACACGAATAATCTTTTCTTTCATGGATACTCAGTGTATGCCTTTTTAGGCTTCGTAGTGTTGTAAATCTCTTTTGACATTGATCACACCTTTCCATCTTGACGAGCAGGTTGAAATGAGGTGCAGTCAAACAATCACCTCCTTTTATACCTGTGGAGGAGCCAACGATTAATAAACAGCTTTTTGATGAACCAACACACTTTAATCGATTCGTGTGCAAGCAGGGAGGGAGGAACGTAGTCGGCCCCTAGACCATGAAATGACCACGACCTTGTCGATCAGTGAATCGACTACTTGCACACGAAAAATTACATAATAATTTTTACCTTCTGATGTCTTCTTTCCTTCTTGTGGACCTAAAAATCAAAAGATTTCACAAAAAAAATTCAATGATTTCACAAAAATTCCTTCTTCTTCGTAAATCAAAAGATAACGAACAGTGAAAAAAAAATCTACTGGATTGAATCACACATTTAAAAGGCAAGGCACTCATCGATCATACACCGCCCGATGAGCACTTGGAAAAAAAATTCAGGACTAAAAATTTTCCCTACCTTTTCTTGCTTGCTTCCCTCTTCTTGCTTGCTTCCTTCGTCTTCTTCTTCTTCTTCTTCTTCGGCCCCGGAGGGCCAGCAAAAGTGAATTCTTTTTCGCGCTGCAGCGCTTTTTATACATTTTAAAACAACCCAGAAGGACTGGGCTCTAGTGTTGTGATTGGTCCATCTTGATCATACGAAGTGGAATGAACCAATCCGATCAATGTCATTCGGGATTGGGGATTTTCCCGGAGGGAATTTCCCTGGGGGATTTACCTGGGGGAATTTCCCAACACACGTGGAGTCCTTCCAGAGAGAGTACAATACCCCATGGGAACCCCTGGTGCGTAGCCTTTTGTTCACCCGTGAATTTCTCAGAATCCGCACGCCTGACGGGCCCCGGACATGTTTCTCGGAAAAAGTTGTTTTCGAAAGCGAACCTGTTAAATCTCTTTTTTCAAGAAGGATACAAGTTTCAAGGTAAGCTACTTCTTTCACATTTACTGTCAAAACAAAATGGAAAGCGATTGATGATTTGTATTTAAGCGTGAAAGGCGAAAATAAATTCGGTTTTACCGTAAAACTTGACGAGTACTTCGTGTGCATTTCTTGATGCGGTTTTCACCTACCGTTGAGAATAACAAGCAGGTTTTTCGGACCGAGTAAGTTCGTTTTTTTTTTCGTCGAGTTATTTCAGGTGCCAGGTAAACTAATTTTAGAATTCCACAAGGCGTCTTCCTGAAGGAAACTTGTTCGTCTTTTTACAAAAAGTGAAGTTGCTCGCGCGGATAATTTTTTTTCACAAACCACCACTTTTAAAAACTTAAAATTGTTTTTTTTTTTGACGGTCGTAGAACCAACTGACCCAATGAATGACAATAGTTCAGCCATATGAAAAGCCAAGCCTTATAACCAAACACAGAACGATTTAAACAAGTTTGGGAATCATTCCGTGGCGAGATTTGGAGAATATAATTCACCGTGCGTTGTTGTTGTTGTGGTCGCCTGTTGCAAGTTCTTCGGTACATATTTCATCTGCTTTCTTTTGTTCATCTATCATTGATAGTCGTTAAACCACTTTCGTAGCTCACTTTTAAACCGTCTAAAACGCTAAAACGAATGCCACCGCTTTTCATTTTTCACTTCTCGCACCGATAAAAAAATTTTTCAACGCACGATCGAGGCGACTTTGTCGTTGTTTTCAAGTTCGTAGAATTTTATTTTTACACCTAAATACCCGTGACAGAAATTGAACTAACCCTCAAACCATCTAAAACGAATGCTGCCGCTTGTACATCGCTCAAACCGATATAATTTTTCAACGCTCGCAGCGGTAAAATTTGTTGTCAAGTTCTTCGCTAAATATATATTTTTCTGCTTTCCTTTTTTGTTTGTCCATGTCATTGATCAACTAAATCAGAAACTACCTAAAATGCTGAATGTGACAGAAATTGAACTAAAACTGTCTAAATGAACTTATCAATGCTGGCACCGATAAAATTTCCAACGCGCCATGCGAACGCTAAACCTCGCTCGTAATGCGCGATTCAGTTTTTACCATATCGTTTACTCTTAACGTCACCTCCATGCCAGGTACTCCTCGTTTCATTTCCACCCCGAAGGTGAGGAGCTCCTCACACCCCAACTCACCAATTTCCTATGGTTTGTATGGGCGGCCATTTTGAATACATCAACTGGGTGCACCTCATGTCATTTCCACCCAAATGAGGTGCACCCACGCAAATTTACAAAGGTTTGTATGGGGGCGGCCATTTTGAATAAATTAAAAAGGGGATGAATTGGAACCTATAGTACTACTTAGTGTTCATAACTGCGTTGATAACATCTTTATTATTAATCTGCAGTTCACATATATGATTTCATATATTCATACTCAAAATATGAAATACTTACCATGATATTCTCTACATTGCCATCTCTTACAGGATAAAGATATGACACCAAAGGAAGTGGCATTGCAAAGGGGAGAACCTTTTCCTTTCATAATTATGGAGGGGACACTTGATGCTCCTGAAGAGTTACACTTGGCAGCAGAAACGGAAGTACTATGCACTTTTAAGGGGAATCTTGTGGAGGCAACCCTTGGGCTGCTAGCCTCTTATTATGTTTTTATGTACAATTATCCACCTTCCTTAAATTTGTTTTTTTTATACCTTCAGAAATGCATTTTAAATATCAACGATGGTAAGAAACTTCCATCATCAGTGATAACATTTGTAAATGAAATTGATAGTTTACAAAGAAATTAAGGCACTTAAAGGCTTTCAGTATATACCACACAGCTGAATGGTGCTTTTCGTGCACTCTGATTGGTTAACTCGGAAGTGATTAGCAAGTACTACTCACCTCCGAACGGCTGCCGTGAGAGATTTTAAAATTTCTGACCGCTTGTCACACATAAAATAACATTTTGGTCCACTAATTATTATTTCAGCTCGTGTGGTACATACATGTACTAAAACAATAAATATTCACCTCAGTGTCAGTGAAAGTGATAGATATATTTACCTCACCACTTCACAGCTCGGTAAATATCCACCACTATTCACCTCTACTTCGGTGTTAAATATTATCCAACAGTTTCCAGGAACTTTTATTTACATGTATGTCAGGTCTTCTCTAAGTTCTCCACAGCCCTGAATAAGGTCTCTGATCTTGTGTGATTGCATGACCTAGCTGTTGGGTCAGTTCACAGCGGAATTGCACAAGATTAATTTTGTTGCTAATTTCAGCTTTCTGTAGTCAAGTTCACATTTCTGTAGCGCATTTGAGGTAAATTAACATGCTCGTTCAGGGCTGTCATTAAGGGCCAGGGTCTGGAGATTTTCCCTGGCTGCTTTGACAGAAAAACAGGTTAATTTGACTAAACCAGGACAGCTAGATTCCCCGGCTGCTTTTTGCACATCTCCATCTACTTCAAAACCTAGTGACAGCCCTGCTCTGTAGCCAATCAGCTTGCAGAAATGTTTGCATGTATATTATGGAAGTATAGGCCATGTCCAAACCAGTTAAGTGATAGTGCTTTGGTTAACTTTGATTGGGATTACATGTATAAGGCTTGTTAAAACAGTTTCACTGGATTTCGGGGATGGTAATGTGGATGGTAATGTGATCAGACACAAAGCAGTAAAGTGTTAATAAAGTTAGCTTTATCCAGTCGTTCAGAACATAATTTAATTATCTAAACTAGCAATTTTTTTAACCAACACTGACTGTTTTGATATCTGTCAAAACACTCTTTCAATGCTTCTATATCCCCAAACAAATCAGTCCTTTTATATGAGAAATGATAACGTTATGAGCTTATGCATTTACTCAATAAATGAGTAAAACGGGAACCAGGTCTCCTGAGTTTATTTTACACTGTATTTTTAGTACAGTTTACTCATGTTATGAGTTAACTGCCAATTTACTCAAAATAATGAGTTGTTATGGATTCACTTTGTTTGAGAGCTTTAACTCAGTATTTTGAGTAAAGTTCACTCATGCAATGAGTATATTTCACTCATGGATGAGTAATGTTTACTATCTATTTTGAGTATCTGTTACTCAAAATAACCGGTACAGTTTACTCAACATTTAGAGTCATTGTGGATTCAATGGTTTACTCAATATTTTGGGTTGTGCTTACTCGACTTTTTTTGCTGTGATATCAACTAACAGTAGCCTGCAAAGCTGGCGGTTTATAGCGCGCGCGATCGAAAACAAAAAGGAGCGAAAGTGAACCGAGCGGCGCAGCCGCGAGGAGTCTGGGGGAGGGGCCAAACTAAGAGCGAAGCCCTGGTGATAGACTCTCACCACATTGCAAAACTTTCTTACGACAGTGACAGGTAATTAGGAGGAACTCTATTTTCCACTTAACATTGAAAGTGCTAAAAGCTGTTAAGCAACCTGTTGGATACATGATGCGACATTTATTATTTGTTGCAACGTTCTTTAAAAAGATATTGGCATAGTGCACGTTCATCTAACGTAATATATGCGCAGATCCTTGCTTAGTCCTGTCAGCTTGGCGAAAGAGGTGCTGCCTACGCTTGCAACGGGCATCGTTTTTTGAAAAGTAATTCCCGCTATAACAACTTGAATGAGCTTAAAATCGCTTAACACTTTGACTTAGGTTCCGATGACACATTCGAAGGCTTTCAATGATCCAAAAGGAACAAATTCAAAGGCGAAACTCTTTTCGCCGACATCATCTACAACAACAACAACAACGTTTATTATATACAATACTAGTTACAGTGATAAGTTTGTCCACCCAAATTTAGCAAGGCTAATCGAGTTGGGTGGAGCAAAGATAAAATCTCGGGACTGTTCCCACATAGTTATTCGGCATATGACGTAACAGTTACTATGCCTTTTCAATAATGTTTCTGAATTACAATATATTTTTTTTAAGTTCTTATTTTGTCCTCGTTGTGCTTCTTTTGTGTGGGAAAAGCGTCAATCCACCTGCAGTTTCCACCTGCTATTCCCGTTATTCGATTTGTAAACAAATACTCTGTGTTTCTCGTCTTGAACGACATCAACCGAGCTTGCAAATATAGTCAACTGCCAACCTTGTCTTCGCCTTAGTTTCTCTCTTCCGAAAATGATCAAATGAGCTGAGTCCGCACAGTTCAGTTATAATGGTTTTTTTATGCCATGGACGCCTCTAAATTCATTTGAACTAATGAAAACTTTCTTTTCATTGATCAGGATAAACACAGCCGTCCAGTCAGTTCTCTCGACTCTACACTGATACGGCCATGTCTGCCTCTACAATTGACGATATGGGACCAACTTCAGATAGTAGTAGCAGTGTTGCTCACACACCAATCAACCCAGCTGCAGTGCCCCGATCGAGTACAGTAAAGGGATACTATTGCAGTGAATGTAACCAGGGTTTTGCAACCTCGGTACAACTTCGCCAACACTTTCGTTCCCACACGGACTTTCCTTTCAAGTGCTCAGTTTGTTGCGAAGGCTTCAAGGATTTTGAATCCAGACGAGAACATGTTAGACAACACCAAGCTGAGAGACGATTTAAATGTTCTGATTGTGGAAGAAGTTTCGATGACATACTATCACTTGACAACCATCGCTGCCGCGGCCTCGTCAACTCAAAAAGCTTCCGCTGTAACCAGTGCGGTAAGGCGTTTGGTACAAAAGATATTCTTGAGAATCACTTGCCGATTCATGCTGAAGAAAAGCAGTTCAGCTGCAATCTCTGTAACAAGCAGTATACTCAAAGAAGTGCCCTCACCAGACACAAACGTGTTCACACTTCAAACAAAGATTGGAGCTGTCAGTGCCAAATCTGCGGTAAACTGTTGTCTTCCGTGTCTTCCCTTCGTTTACATCTAAGGATTCACACTGGAGAAAGGCCCCACAAGTGTAAGGAGTGCGGGAAATGTTTCGCTCAGAGTTCAACTCTTATCGGGCATTTGAGAACGCATAGTAGCCATAAGGAAAAACCTTTCAAGTGTACTGATTGCGGTAAGAGCTTTGCACGTGTCGCCGATTATCACATACATCTGCGCATCCACACTGGTGAGAAGCCATATAAGTGCGATCATTGCGAAAAACGTTTCCGACTTAGTTCATCCCTGTCAAAACATAAACAGGCTGGAAAAGATGGACTGAAACTTTACAAGTGTGGTTATTGTGATAAAGCATTTACATTCAGCTCACACCTCCGAAGACACGAGCGCACACACACAGGAGAAAAACCCCACATATGTGCCGAATGCAATAAATGTTTTGCGCGCAACGAGGATCTTAAACACCACCGCAGCAGTGTACACGGTTTTGGTGAAACACATGAATGCTGGGTTTGTGGGAAACTCGTAAGCAGCTATCAAAAGCTGAGGTTGCACATATGTTCACATACCGGAGAAAGGACACATTCTTGTCCTGTGTGTGGAAAGGGCTACAGGAGCTTAAAATGCATGAAAGCGCACCACCGCTCCCACAAAATCACACCCGTCAAAGCACAACAAAACGCAACCTGTACATAACGTACGTTTTGCCACGGTTCCTATAAAAAAACTAATACAAAATTCGTTTTAGATCATCAAATAGCTTTACAAAATATAAGATATTTTATACAAATCAACTGCGTGACTATCTATCCTAGGGCTTGACAAGCGGATGGATCCAGAATAAAACGGTCCAATTAAAAAAATTAAAGATAGGATCCGGCGTGGCCTTTTAGGCTACGTCCACACTCGAAAGCGGATAAAATGTTTTCTGTCCACATTATACCGTTTTCAAATTGTTTCGCCACCAATTTTGAAACGCTTAATACATGGAAGAACATGCCCACCTTGTCCGAGCAACGTTATTCGATTGTTTTGATGCCAGCGTTTTCAAAAAGTTCTGTTTTCGCCGTCCATACTAACACACCTAGCCAGCGTTTTCAAATTTATCCACCTTGGAGAGCGTTTTCAAAAAGTTCCGTTTTCGGTGACCGAAAACGCCGTTTCAGTGTGGACGGAAGGCCAATCCGGAGAAAAAAAGTTTCGTTTTCAAATTTATCTAGATTAGTGTGGACGTAGCCTTAGTACTGTTCCGAACGGGCTTGATTAATAATTCACCTATCAATCGGAGGCCGGGCATAGGTGGGCGATTTCACAGTACTTATCGTCCAGCTTATTTTCGCTAATGTTTTAACTTAGTTAACTTAGTTTTTGTCTGTGTGTTGTGTGTATTTATTTATGCTCTATTTACCTGACCTTTATAAAAATTACTGATGAAAACAATAAGGATGGCTGCCCAGTTTCTCATTAGCCAATGGTGGTTATTTCGGGCAGTCATGTACTCATTTGATTTTATTTTTCCTAGTTTGTTAATTTAATTTAATTCAGGATACAAATAAAGTTGTTGTTGTTGGTAGTAGGGACTTTTGACTGTTTTAGTGGACTTTGTAGAAACATTTTATTGTCTTTTAGTGACTCTAACCATCCACACTTCCAACACTTTGAGCTTCTCTGACGGAATTTTTTAGGAAAAAAAAAGCATTGATATGAAGTGATGGAAGTTGAAAGTTGAATAAGGTGTGCATTTCTACGAGATTTGGTATGAAATCTTGGAATTGCGATAGATTAATGAAAAAAGCATATTTTTTGCAGTATTTGAGTCCACACCTTTGAAAAATGCTGCCCCCCCTGAGCTACCCGTACGCGTGGGAGTACCTTAAAAAGTTAAAAATAAAAATAAAAAAGCAATATAATAATAAAATAGAAAACAAAGAAAAAATTTAACAAGGCTTCGTTCTGACGTATCCGTTTTTATTTGAAAACGGAATTATGTTTTCGTTTATCGCGTCCACACGTAGGTGTTGCGGTTTCAAAAAATTGAAGCAAACAGTTAAGTGTGGACAAGGCTTAAAAAGGCAAGTGAATAAAATATCTATACCGATAACGAGGGTAACCTTGCACCTGACAGAGCGTTCCGAAGTGGCGTATTGAGCCTCTTCATCTTCTGAATATCGATTCTGAATAGTGTGATGCAAAAAGTATGCCCATGAAGATTCAAGACAGGTGAAGAATTCACAGCATGAATCTTAAAGGAAAACCGGGCGTTTGTTTTTGATGGCTCCCAGTGAGAATAATAAGCAAATATATAAAGGACAATTTGTCCTCAAGTCGTTTAGCCCGAAGTTCTTGAAGACATGCATATGTGCCTAGATGAACTCAAACGGTAAGTGACTACACAGCGAACGTTTGAAACGTTATGAACGGCTGTTGGTTGAAGATGACATTCCCTAGACCTTGGAAGACATTGCCAACGTAAAATGTTCTCTAGAATTCAGTTTAGAATTCAAGACGCTTTTTTCGTATCCGGTCAACGTATGTGTCAGAGCGAAGACTTGATACTATGAAGCTATTTCAGAGTCTTCGGAGCAATCCTGTTCCAGGCGTTCGACTAGTGGTTCGAAAAACGGGGTTAAACAGCGCGAAGAACGGGGCGTATGAAAATGGCATGGGGCTTGCGGCTTCTCTCTAAAAAGCAGCAATCCCCAACTATCCGAACTCCTACAATTGGCTAGGGCTTGCCACAAATTGCAACTTTTCGTATTTCGAACAACTTTTTTGTTTCGAGCAAGTTTTTGCATTTTGAGCGATTTCTGGTTTTCTAGATATTGGAGCAGCTTTTAGTGCGTTAATTGGCCATGCTTCCATATCTTACAATGTTTCAGTAGATAATTTGTGAATTTCCTGTGAAGAAGGAGCAGTTCCTCCCCCTGGGGCAGATCACGGGCGAAGGATGTATACAGCCGAGCTGCTAGCTCGGCAGACGAAGATTCACACCACTGATTTGAATGTTTCAGGTGACGAAGGTCGTTCCGATCCTTTGAGGGTAGCCGCAGAAGCAGGGGCAAGAACTAAATAGTCTGGATTCACTCCGACAAAGGGCTAACGCTCGAAACGTCAGCTCTTGAATCTCTTTACGGTGGCCAATTCACATTATCAACCCAGTTGATAAAACCAAATTATATTGTTATACTTCCCACCGACCCAGCACCACAGTTTCTTTAGAAACTTACCCCCTCTGGTACAACATAAGTCTGTTTTAATTAAAGTCAAGGTTACATGTTTTTAGCAACTGCGATTGCAGTTAAATTGCATGAAAATAGTTAGACGCCTTGACCTTGAATAGCAACGACAATGTTATTGGCTCATAATAGAATTTTTACAAGAATTAATATTGATATTGACGCGTAGTATTTGCCCTTTTTCAATTGTGCTTCGTAGAGTACAAATAACGCCCAAAACGAGTACAAGTATAACGCGGTATTTGTTCTCCAGAGAACCGGTTAGTCGAGGTTAGACATTCGCCCGCATGGACATAACAATTTTGTGTGTTTGATAATAAATCTCTTATTGGAAGTTTGAGATTTTTTTACTCGTTGTTTGTATTTTGACTCGCCTACGGGCTCGACAAAATACGTCGCAACTCGTAAAAATACTCAGTGATACTACACAACAAAACATCTAATAAGATATATAACAAATTTATTTAGCGACGCTGGTTGCAACGCAAAATTGTACAGATTGCATATGATTGCATTGCATCAGACCAAATAAACGAAGAGAGAAACAAAAAAAGTTTTTGTTTTTTAGCAACTTTAGAGCAACTTTCGGGCAACTTTTTGGGAAATCTCAAGCAACTTTTGTGCTTTTTCCCAACTAACGTACCCCACTCGGCTAGCTAACCAACAATTCCACGCTTCGTGTAAGATAACTACATCTGTTCGTGGCTCGAAAGATCCAAATCGTCTGTCCCTTTTACTGCTAGCTAATAGCGAGGGTGCGAATTAACAGTGTAATAAATGTTCATAACCATAAGGAAATAGACTTAAACGGCTCCATATCGGGGGACTAAAGCCCCCAGCCCTCCCCCTGCGCGGTCCCTGTCATAAGCATTGTCTTCAGTTTCTCTTGCGACGACTGTAATACCTAGGCCTAGTTGTAATCAAAGACTTGGAGTGCGTTCGACGATTTCGATTCACTTTGCTTTCATTTTGATTTGGTTTCCAGAAATTCAAGCTTTCTTTAATACTGAAATCAACATTTCAAATATCAGTATGAAACGCTATTCACAAATTACAAAGTTGCAGTCAGCCAAAATCTGGCTTTTTTACATGCGATCCGTACAGGAAATGTATCATGCCCTCCTTCCCAGAGATGATAAGTAGGGATCGGGAGGGAGGGAATGATCGCAGGTTACATGAATACATATGAATAGAGGGGGTAAGTTTCTAAAGAAACTGTGGTGCTGCGTCGGTGGGAAGTATAACAATATAATTTGGTTTTATCAACTGGGTTGATAATGTCAATTGGCCACCGTAAAGAGATTCAAGAGCTGACGTTTCGAGCGTTAGCCCTTCGTCGGAGCGAATCAAGGAATTGTGCGTCGTGTGTTTTTATATACAGAAAGATGTAGCTTCGCTATTGGCTGGTGCCTGGTAACGTGAAAACTTCGGAATAAATTAGTTGAATGAAAAGCGTTCGTTGATACCGTGAGGATTAAGAGTGCCGATTTGAAAAATAAATTTTTGTTCTAGAGTTTTACGGCTTTCCGTGTTTCCTTGGTGAAGGGAAAGGCCGCAGACTGCCATATGTTGCTTAGAATGATTTGGGAGATTGAAGTGTCTCGCGACCGGTTTCGATGCATTTTTGTCGTCTTTCTCTACGTCACGAAGGTGTTCTCGGAATCGGTCGCCAAGTCGTCTCCCTGTTTCGCCGATGTACAACTTTTTGCAAAGAGTGCAAGTTATACAGTAGATGGCATTGGCTGAGGTACAGGTGAAATGATCAGTGATTTTGATAGATCGCTTGGGTCCCGATATTTTGTCAACGTTGTGAATGAAAGGGCATGTTTTGCATCGTGCGCGAGCGCATTTAAAAGTTCCGGGTTGATCACTAGTTTG
>OX393563.1:23696741-23710994 GCA_947652115.1 Blastomussa wellsi | reverse complement strand
AAGCGATCTATCAAAATCACTGATCACCTGTACCTCAGCCAATGCCATCTACTGTATAACTTGCACTCTTTGCAAAAAGTTGTACATCGGCGAAACAGGGAGACGACTTGGCGACCGATTCCGAGAACACCTTCGTGACGTAGAGAAAGACGACAAAAATGCATCGAAACCGGTCGCGAGACACTTCAATCTCCCAAATCATTCTAAGCAACATATGGCAGTCTGCGGCCTTTCCCTTCACCAAGGAAACACGGAAAGCCGTAAAACTCTAGAACAAAAATTTATTTTTCAAATCGGCACTCTTAATCCTCACGGTATCAACGAACGCTTTTCATTCAACTAATTTATTCCGAAGTTTTCACGTTACCAGGCACCAGCCAATAGCGAAGCTACATCTTTCTGTATATAAAAACACACGACGCACAATTCCTTGATTCGCTCCGACGAAGGGCTAACGCTCGAAACGTCAGCTCTTGAATCTCTTTACGGTGGCCAATTGACATTATCAACCCAGTTGATAAAACCAAATTACATGAATACATACATACATAGTCCAAAAATAACAGTTTACAAAGGAAGTAAAACACCAAAGAGATGATACTAAACCAAAAAGGAACAAAGATGGTTAGAAATGGAGAAGATTGAGATGGATTGCAAATGACGATTTTGAAAAATTTAAGCTAATTTTTTCAAAAGACACAAACTGTGACAAGAACCCAGGCTCTCTCTCAGAACTTGGGTTACCTGTGGCCCGCCCGCCCATCGAGACGTCAAGGAATGCCCAAATGGCCAGCGGTTGTGATCGTTAAAATCAAATATGGCGGACAAGTTTTGTTGTAGGGGAAGTTGTAGGTTTTATTCTTAGATTTTGTTTTGAATGCTGCGAAACAAAGTATTGTTTCTATGGCCAGAGAAAATGATTAATTTTCTCATTGATCCGCTGGTGTTCGAAAACTGGTTAAGTTTCGTCAGAAAAAATGTACCATCATCCGAGTAGAGCGGCAAAAACAGGAAGGGTGGTTGCTAGGGATGTGAGTTCAGTTGTATCAGTCGCTGACCTGCTCAGTGGGATAATGTTGGTAGTGTTTTTGGTTTTCTATGGCCGATTGTAATCCGGTTATCTTGTTTAATTTTCGGTCAGGGCGCCAATTTTGGCCTACAGTATAGCCTACAAGCTCAAGCCACTCCAGTGATTGAAAGACCTCACGGAAAGCAGGTTAATTTATAATGTTAAGCTTAATGATTGCATTCTTGTTAGTTACGGAACGTTATGTTCTATGTTGAAGTAAGAAGCATTTGTCCTATATTTTTATATCTATTTTCAAATGACGTACCGACTCTTACGATTAGGAGCACTTACAGAATTCAGGGCCGTTTTTGAAGCTAAGTAAGGTGAAGTGCTTCTGTGGCTTGTCAGTGAATTCAAGTCTCGTATAATACTATTATATACATGTCTGAAGGTGAATCACTTGGTGGACTTAGCGTTTATAGAACAAGGAAGGCATATAATAGCCTGCGTGCAGCCGTCTATTATTCCAAAAGCGGAAAAATGACATCTGTGAAACAGCATCGTTAATCGTGTTCTGTTTCTCCAGAATCTGGGGACCGCGCTCTGATTGGTTGCTTGACAGTAAGCATTGTTAGATATCAACAATGATTGGCTCTCACCTTGAAACGCTCCATTGACATGTAATCAAAACATAATCTAACATGTTGACTAAACATGTGTACTGTGCTGTGCTGTGTTTTACACAAATTGTGAACCATAATGACAAAATTGTCGTTCAGAGTCAAGGACGGTTCAAAGTCCCAGACAAAACTCCATTCCCTGCAGTTTGTAGCTCACGACACATTATCGTAAATTTGTATTACAATCATACGTTGGAAAGCTTCGGAAACGACGAGCACTCCAATGCTTTCAAGGCAGGAATAACTGTAAACAAGAAGGCTTTGACGCTCTTAGAGGAAAGTGAAAGAAAACCAGCCTCTCCTCAGAAGCAAAATTTCTTGGATGAAACGTTTTCTTCACCGAGTCGCTACTTTCATGAACTCCAGACTGAACCACGGTTGGTCAGCAGGGTTCGTCAACATAATTTATGTGAAATTTATCCGCACAGCAGGACACTGGAACACGATTAGCGACTCCGTTTCTCAGACGCTTTAGGAATAATAGATGGCTGCACGCAGGCTAGGTATAATTTTATTATAATTAAGTGGCTCGGCTGCTCTGTGACTGATGAATTATATTATTTAGTGGCTTGGTGGATCCATGGTTCGACAGTTGCGGTCAACGTTTTCAGTCACCAAACATGGAACTTTTTGAAAATGCTGACATCACAACAGTCAAATTAACGTGCCTAGGATGATTTATATATGCCCTAATGTGCAATTAAGCATTTCTGGCATTGCAGCATTTTCAATATTGATTATGAAACAATTTGCAGGGATCCATATTCATTTTTTTCCAAGTCATCAGCTGACATATTACAGGGCTAGAAAAATATTTGAATTCCACCTTGCCCATTGGGTAAGTAACCCTCAAATTTTGCTTGCCTCGGGCACTTCCTCGTTTGCCCAAGTTTTCAAACTCATTAAAAATTCATGAACCCAAGAATGGAAGTCAAACTACAGGCGTGTTTTATTGTAATAAACCCATCTTGACTGTAGTCCTCTTAGTGCTGATCACTTTCATGTTTATGCCATTATATTGTAATACATCCACAACTTTGAAAAGCCGGCGAGAGCATATTTTTTCATTTGGGTGAATGAAAATAGTTTCAGTCGAGGGAAAACATCTTCATTTGAAAGAAACACTATTCTAAGTCATCTTCCAGGAACTCTGAAAGTATTTCTATCACTTACTTATACATTTCCTTTTAATAATATAACACCCAACTTGCATGTTTCGCGGAAAACAGAGATTTACCTGGATTTTAGCATCAAAAATGCTGGCTTCGATTTCGCAGTAGAAATATACAACTTCTCAGTTTTCACGTACAATTTCTTCAGTTTTAATTAATATCTGATTGTTGTTGAGTTAAGTTTTGTACATAGAAACTGATAAATGCTTGCAGAAAATTGCTAAAATTAAGAAATAAACGCAGCGTTTTCGTTGCCAACGCGGCTATCCTGGAAAGAAATTTGATCGGGGCGGATTTTGATCACGTGCTAGGCAACCACTCCCGAGCCGTGAGCACGCGTCATGCAATCAACAAAACAATGCTATAAATTGTAATTTTCGTCAAGCTTCATCCAAACACTTGATTACCCTTGAACCTAAAGCTTACCTTTTCTTCACAAAATCATTATCAAAAATGTAGTCAGCGAACGGCTTGCCCGGGTCCTTGCCCGTTGGGCAAGGAAGGGGAGAAAGTTACTTGCCCGAAGGGAAAATCTACTTGTCCCGGACAAGTGGACCTTTTTTTTTTTCGATCCCTGATATTAGAGGGGGTAAGTTTCTAAAGAAACTGTGGTGCTGTGTCGGTGGGAAGTATAACAATATAATTTGGTTTTATCAACTGGCTTGATAATGTGAATTGGCCACCGTAAAGAGATTCAAGAGCTGAAGTTTGGAGCGTTAACCCTTCGTCGGAGCGAATCAAGGAATTGTGCGTCGTGTGTTTTTATATACAGAAAGATGGAGCTTCGCTATTGGTTGGTGCCTAGTAACGTGAAAACAAAAGAATAAATTAGTTGAATGAAAAGCGTTCATTGATACCGTGAGGATTAAGTGTCGATTTGACATATTACCCTGACATATTACCTGACAAAATTAATATATTTGACATATTACCTTTTACATATTACCCTGGCAAAATTTAACTTGCCTGTCGAAAAGTGAAGAAGGTGACTGTACAACAACTACCGGTAAATGGAAAGTTTACCTTTTTATTATTTTCACCTGCAAGTTTCACAAAACATTGCGCCCAGTTTGTAATGCGGAGTCGGCTGATGGAGACCAGGGCTGTCATTAAGTTTTTTATCACCTGTAGCATCATTCTCCACACCCATAGCAAACTTGTTACTTTGTGGTTGAATTCTATCAACAACAGGCAATTTCACCCGTAGCACCAAGGGAAAATCAAGCATACTCAGCCGTAACAGGTGTTACGGGTTACGGCCCTTAATGACAGCCCTGGAGACAATTCTGGCACAAAATGTTAGCCACGGTCTCTTCAACTTCCACGAGGGAATAAAAGAGCGTTTTCGCTCCTCTATTTCATATTCCCTCTATTTCCTCTATTCTGTTTGTTTCTCCGAAGAATTAGTACTGGCAGTTCTCACTGAGAAGGAAAGTGCTGCCACAGCAGAGGTCACGGGCTCGAATCCGTTGAAGCCCTTCTTTTTCAGGCTTCTTTCCAATTGCTTAAATTGGAAATTCACTGTGATGATCATTCTTCACTTTCATATACATCCGCAGTTCAAATATGAATTATTTCATAGATATACTTCACACAGTAAAAAGACATGCATCGCAGGCTTGTACAAAATAACTTTTTCTTCGATGTACATAACTGTTTTGCTAATTAGGAAAATTTCTATACGTGTAAGACAGACTAAACGACTAAACAGCAGTTGCATTGAAAGTATACCGGTAAAGTTTGAAACACAAAATTCCCACGTATAACTCGTATAACAGCATATCATATTTCAACCTGATTATTCAAATTTGTCAAGGTTGTACACAACACCGCTTCTAAATCCTATACTATGAAGACTATGACAAAATGAAACTAAAAAGATGATAGAAAATTATTCACATAAACATGACATTTGCTTCTAGAAGCAAATAGCTTTTGAATTTCTTGCATGCGGTAACACGCGCATCATTATCTTTTACTGACAATGACAACACGCAAAGCCAAAGAAATGTTTAGTCTCAAATGATCAGGTGAACGACAGTGCATTGTCATTACACAGATAAACATTTGAAGACAACAGTTAACATGCTATAGTAATATCCAAAGTCAGTTGACAAATTCCATTTTCGATCCATTAGAAGCTTTCTGTGTTCGCAAGAGCTGTTTGTCGCTTTTTTTTTTGTGGGATTGCTTCCTCTATTTTCAAGCTTCTAACAGTGTTTTGTATTTGCAAGAGGAGAGAAATATTGTCTTCAGAATTCAGAAGGATGGCCCTGTGAGACACCATTTAATGCTATAATTTGGTTTTATCAACTGGGTTGATAATGTCAATTGGCCACCGTAAAGAGATCTTCTGTGGTGGCCGACTGTTCTCACAGAAAAATTGGGCCAAATTCTTAAATATCCGAAGAAAAAGCGAAGAAAAAAAATTGTTTACATTGAATAATTATTTTTCTGAAAAATAAAATTAAAAAAGTATTAAAAAAAATCAAAGGGATATATTACATATGTTTGAAAATGAATTTATTTTTGCTTTAAAAAAACGAAAGAAAAGCATAGTTTAAAAATGAAGAAACATGTTTCGGAATGAAAAAAAAAATAAGCTAGAGTATATTTGCAAAAAACAGTAAATAAAAAAATCAAAGAATAAAATCAGAGTTTCGTTTCAATACCAAATACGTTTGAATTTTAAAAATGCTGTGAGAACGACTGGCCGTAACTGGCCTTGCTGGCGGTGCCACATCAAGATAATGCCACATTTTAAGCAAAACATCAGCTGATGCCATCGCCATGTGTTTTCGAGAATGTAGATGCAGTACAAAATATCAGCAGTTGACAACTTGAAAATTGAGCCTGCAACTGCAATGGTTTTATTCATGGAAAAATAATACTGCATCATCCAAGATGTCAGTCCAAAATTAAGATTTTATCCCGACAGAAATTTGCAAATTATTCTCTATTAATTTTCTAAAAGTTACAAATAGACAACAAGTGGTCAGAATGCAGGTAACAAAATATTTAATAAATGTTTTTTTTTTCATCTTGAAGTCAAATTTATGTTGTCCAGCTGATGAGTTTTCATGTTGTTTTTGTCGTCCGTACAATTTTTTAGTCGTCTCAGATGACCGGATGATTGTGAACATGGATCCCTGAGTTGAAAAAATTAATATTGTGTAGTGTGGACAAGAATCACCATTTTTATATTATACAGTTAAGAGTGGAGGTAGAGTCAAGGAATCCACATTAGCCCTAGCTGGTTTTCATGTGGTTTCTCTATCCAGATCGAATTGGAAATATTTAGAAAAGGTTGGTTTTTGTGGCAGGAGAAAAAGCAGAGAAAAAGCCGTGTTGTGAGGTGAAAACCAACAACAAACTCAACTCGCATATGACAATAGGCCAGAATCTAACCTGGGTCACATTAATGGAAGGCAAGACTAGTGCTCTCTGACACACTTTATCCATTGACTTTGGTTTCATCTGAGAAAGCTGTAAGCTGTGCAAGTTTTTAGTATTTCTGTGTTCTGGTCAGGTGATTTTCCAAAATTAATAACCGGCAAACGTGAATTAAGCAGCCTTGAATAGCATGGCAGAAAGATAATCCCAGGATTGAAAAGGAACCTGGGATAAGATGGTTATAAATCATCTATAACAACTGTTTTGTATTTAAGGGTCAACAGAGTCCATCACCCCCCTTAAGCCCACTTGAGCCGAGGTCTATGGTTCTATTGTTTAATGCAGCCTTGGTGTTCTTCCTATACTGTAGGCTGTTCCTGAGTGGAAGCAAAACCCATATAGCCGAGAATCTGGCTCCCTGGCAAGACCAGCATCCAACACAAGGGCTGACAATGAAACAAAATACCGTCACACAATATCACCTCCCCAGGACATTGAACGCCCACCTTCTGTTTTACGTAAGTCTCCATGGCAAGTTTTTAATGTTTGCAGTGAACCTCGGGTATGTAGGCGACCACCCCAAATGTCAAGCCTAGAAATATTATGGTTCAGGCCTGCAAATAGATGTTTTCCCATAGAAGGACATGTGCACCAGTTTGATCAGGCAAATTCATAGCGAGGTCAGAAATGCCACATTACAGTTATTACGTACTTGATAATGCATTATCAGTGCAAATTGTTGGCATTTGCACTGGAAGGAAAAAACAGCATTGTCCAGACATTCTGTCGAACCACAGTTTGCAAATTTTCATTTCCCAGTGTCCAATGTCCGACTTTTACAATGTATTTGCAGCGGTGTGGTTGCTTACAAGGTGTGGTCATTTACAATAGTCGGACCTCAGAGGGTGTAAATTTTGAGGCATTGCCTGCACTCATCTTAATCTATTCACAGTCTGTTGTGTTGCTTACACATGTGAGGCATCTGATACTTGCACGAGTGGCATCCACTGTGGAATAGCATCACTGATTGGATTGTGAAGTGGCCACTTACAGTAGCAATTATGGTTTAAAAACAAGAAAGGGATTTATTGAGATGGCCTGCAAATTTATTTACCGGTACATTAAGTTCTGCTAAACATGCTGTTGTACCAAAAGATCTGTTTTTATAAGGTCCTTAGAAACTTTGGTCTTACATACTTTGGTCTTACATAAAATGCAGTCCCATACATGTAACTTCTGCAGCTATTATAATTACATTTATCTAACAATTAAACTGTATGATAAAGGAAATGGCAACTGCTTATCTTGTATTTAGTTAAACTAGTACATTATTCGTACATTTTTCAGAGTACTCTCACTCAAGTACTGATGCATTGCAAGACTCTAAACAACATTATGCCACCACCCCCTCCTTCCGAGAACTTCACAAGGTACAGCGCCAGGTGTTGCAGCCAGCCCCAGCATATGTCACAGACCAGTCAACCTCATCAACTGGAGCAACCACAAGCCAGGGTAAGGTGACGCAGGAATGTGTGTATGAGGACAACCTGCAAGGGCGGCACTCGTTTAGTGCTGGATCACATTCCCAGTCCAGGAATAAAACACAAGTTTTCTTACCAGGTGAGAAAAGCTTCCCTGTGTAGCTGTCCTTTGACAATATAATTTATCCTTTCCATATTTTGTATTAAATCAAAGCCAATTACAGTAACATACATGCAAATAATAATTTTTGATGATAAGTGCAACATGTAGGTCACATGCAAATTTTGTTTTGTGTTCCATTCAGGAGACAGGGTTATATTTGCGGAGTCACCAACTGCCCCTGGTGTACCTATTGTGTACAGACTTCCTGAAGAGAGACAGGCAAACCCTGACAGACTCAACCTTGACAGGTACAAAAATAATAATCTTTATAATTTATTTATTTTATAGACTCAATTTACTATTACAAGTTGGTTAACTTAAACAATTATTAATAATTATAAGTTAGATAGCTAGCAGGGCTGCACAATCAAAATTCAGTATTAGGAAGCGTGCTCCATAATTCAAACGAGCACGCTGATAGCGTGAGTTGGTTCATGCTTTTAACTGTGCAACATCGAGTTATAGTGTACTCAGGAAGTTTGGAGAGCATGAAAGATGCTAGAGTTACTTTCAGCTTTTATGCTTCTTTGGTGCTGTTCAAAGTTCCTGTGTGCACCATAACTCAATCGTGCATGCTAAAGCATGATAAAATAAATGTTGAAAAGAAAACATGAATCAGACATCATTATATCATTATATTTTTGACCAGAAATTCATTTTAAACGACAACAAATCACACTAACTGAAATACATGCTATTTTTCAACTGTTTTACCTGTACACAAATACATTTACCTGTGTACAATTGTAGCTTGTTCTTATCGTAAGGTTTTTGGTTTCATATTATTTTTGGTTCAATTCTTTTCAGACCAAAAGTTAAAAGAAAGTCAGTGAAACTGGTCTCATTGATAAATTTTTTAGCAAAGATAAAATTGCCATTACTACTGAAATCACTTAACTGTTAGAACCCCTAAAAAACGATCAATTGAATTTCAATTTTTGGCGAACTCACATGACCATTAGGAGCGCCCCGATTGTTCACGTGACATTCTGTATTTTTTCAAATGTTGCATGTTTGCTTGTCAAATTCCACCGTTTGAACAGATTTTCACACGAATGGTCATGGAAGTTGACTGGTGATAAATATTTTTTTGCACGACCAGTGCAAGTATTTTTAACTGTCGCAGATTAAACCCTCATGTAGTAAGATATCAAAAAAGGCCTTGCATTGCTAAAACATTGCAACAGAACACCACAAAAATAAAGGTGCAAAAACTTTCATGTTCAACGAGCCGTAAACATGTCGTGCCATTTAGTCTGGCTGTCTCGGTTTTGTGTAAAATTCATTTTTCAATAAAGATCCCTAGTAAGCTGTTCTCTTTCAAACGTAGAAGGCTTGCAATTGAATTTTAAGCCTCACAAAACTTTCAAAAAGTCTTTGCAAAACAAAAAAGTTAAATTTGACCAAATTCGTGCAGGCAGAAAATTTATTTATCGCCAGAATGCTTCCGTAACCACTCACGTGCGAAACATGGTTTGAAATCTTTTAAATTTTACAAGCGGATAAAAAGGAACAAAATGTCATGTGACCAATCTGGGCACTCAAAAGGGTCATGTGAGTAAGCCCAAAATTCAAATGCGATCGATCGTTTTTTTCCGAGGTGCTAACAGTTTAGTGATTTCTGTAGCATCCGACAAAATCTTCAACGGCTCATATATTTTTTTAATTAATTTTACCTCATCTTATAATTTATACATAATTTATGCAAATTGACTCAAAAACTGAAACTGCACTATAAGCATTCTGCATTTTGTTTTTACCATAGGAGGAGATTGATGACTTGTCCCATTCTTGAAGGAGAAGATTACCTAAGGCTGCTTAACTTTCAGCACAATCTGATCAGTAAAATTTCTCACCTTGAGAACCTCAAGAGGCTGATCTTCCTGGACTTTTATGATAATCAGATTGAGGAGATTTCAGGTCTGTCTGCCTTGCGATCTCTCAGGGTGCTCATGTTAGGCAAGAACAGGTAAATGCCATTTGAAACACCAACTTTTTACTCAGAACTTCTGCTTTTCAAAATACCTCAGTTGAGAATACACTGTGTTGTGTATCCATACCCATACCCCCTCCCCAAAGTAAGGACCTCTCCCATTCCTCTAGAAATTGCAATTAATATTTTGGTCTTTGAGGACTGCTCCCGCTCCCCAAGGAGCCTGCGGAATTTTCCATTCACTTCTGTTGGAAGGAGTGAGGTATGGAACCAATATTTTCGGGAACTGCATAATGTACTTGTAAGGACTCGGGTAATTCATTTCAAATGCCATATTTTTTTTTCTGGACTAATTCATGATTAAACTATTTACGTTTTTGCATAAAAGCAGCATTGACCACCTTTAGAGCCTTGCTTAAAAAACCGTGAACACCTGAAATATGTCAGGAATGTTGATTGTGTAGTGACCAATCACAGCAAAGTTCAGGACATGCGAACAAACCTCAAAACCACAAACTAATGACCCTTGCTTTTTGCGGTTTAGTTTTCTCACACCTGATTAGCTTTTTCTTTGAAACACAATAACATTCCATAAACATTTCTGGTGTTCACTGTTTTCTTAGCTTGGCTGTAAAAGGGGAAGTGGGTTTGATTTCAATTGGGAACTTGAAAGAGAAGAGTGCTTGATCAAATGTTCATGACTTGTATCATTATCTTCAGTGAAAATAGTGATATATGAACACTGTATTTGCAATCCAGAGGGATAATGTTTTTGTTAATCTCAAACCTCCTTCTATAAAGATTAGCGGAACTCCAATTTCACAAACCCTTGATTTTTCATTCACCTTTCAACAATCCAAGTCTTTTTCCTTATTTGTGCAGTCAAACACTGAAATTGTGTCCCCGATTTCTGAAACTATCTCTAATTTTTCGAACCAGTTTCAGGATTCCATTGATAACATGGGGTAGTTATGAGAAATTATGTGCCAGGCATCATATTGACACTGCTGACCAATACATTATACAGTGCAAACTGTTACAAATTATTCTTGATTTTGTTTTTAATAACAGGATTAGGAAAATCAGCAACCTAGAGTCTCTCACAAAGCTTGATGTGTTGGATCTCCATGGCAACAAAGTATGGTTACAAGTAGTACAAGTACAAAACAATATGCATACAGCCATGTACATAATACATTACACCGCCAAAAGGTTGGGCTGCTTGGATTATGTCCTGATATTATGGGAAACATTATATGTATAGTCATTGTATACTTTTAATTTTTGGATTGCTTACATTAACTTAACTTGATTTAAATATAAATTAATACAATAAGTAAGTAGGTATGATAGACTTGTACACATTGTCATTATCCTGTGAAGCAAAACATTAAGTTTTTCTTTAGTTTCTAAGGACAAAACTGATCTAAAATACAATGCATCACACCCCTGTTAAATCTACATTCAAGCCTACAGGAGTGGCTCGTCAGACAGCGCTTATCTGAGTTTCGTTGGTATGAAGCGACTAGGATTATTTCCCTCATAGATGAGATGCCATCCCATCACAGGATCCTCCCCCCATTAACTTTTGCTGGTACCCATTTATACACGTGGGTGAAGAGAATTACAAGGTGATAGGAAAGTGCCTTGTCTTAGAATACAATGCAGTCCCCCCCCCCCCCCCCCCCGCCAAGCTATGGCTTAAACCTGGATTACCCGATCTGGAGCCTAGCTCAGCAACCATTTAAGTGCCCACCATGTATCTATGCAAGACCACTAGACGTCTCAGATTACGTACCTGTGAGCAGGCTGTACATGTAGTTTCCTAATGAATGTACCTGCCTCTTGTTGGTTTGCAGTTTATGCATGTGATCACTAGTTTCTCTAAGCTGTAATCATCCGTTTAACTCAGCTTTCAGGTTTTGGTCACATTATGTACGGCATCAATCAATACTACGCCCTTAAAAAAAAGTGTTTGCTCAATAAGGTCACATGTAAAACTTAAGGTGATTTCTCTTTTCTCCTTTTCTATTAAATTCACAGATAGTCAAAATTGAAAATCTTGGTCATCTCACTGAACTCCGAGTTCTGAACTTGGCTGGTAATGAAATTGTCCATGTGTCTAATGTTAGTGGAATGCGGGCACTAGCTGAACTGAACTTGAGGAGAAATAAAATTTGTAGTGTGGTATGTGTGTCTCACATTTTTCATCTGTTTCCTGGGGGGACTCCATATGAAACAGAAAAGGACGCTTGTCGGAAATTTTGAATTGAATCCCCAAAAGAGCCAAATCTGGGTATGGTCACTCCTAAAAGGTACCAACGAAAATTTGAAAAATATAATTTAAGACGGAATCCGTTAGGACTAGTATTTATTGGACAAAATTATGTACCAAAATTATTTACACCTTATTGCAAGCTTTTGTGTTACTACTTCAAATATATTATCAAGAGAAATCTTTTCTAACAACACCAAACATCCAAAACAAATTTCGAAGTTCTACTGAATTTCACTGAATCACTTAAAAGATGTGAGATTTTTCCTATAGCTTGCGAGCTTGTGATTTTCTCAGCAAGCTGGCGATTTTCTCAGTCTCTGGTAAGAAATTGTTGTACCAAAATTATTTACACCTTATTGCAAACCTTTGAGTTACTGCTTCAAATATCTTATCAAAAGAAACCTTTTCTAACAACACCAAACATTGAAAACAAATTTCGAAGTTCCGCTATAATTCCACTGAATCGCTTAAAGACGATTTTACAAAATGGCTACACATAAGATTTTGCCTATAGCTTGTGATCTTTAAAATTCATTTTCTTGGGTTCTGATAAGAAATTATTGTCGGTGTTATCACAAATAATTACTTACATCTGCACCTTTACATGTACTTAAGGGTAAAAAATAACGCATTTATGATTTAAATTATTCTGGTACTCGATTTTTGTCCAACTTAAATAAATATTACTCAACTTCCTGATGGATTCTGTCTTTAATATGTTTCTATATTTCTTGGCTTAAGGGACTCCAGTCAGCCATGCCTTTGTTTTTGTTGTACACCCCCACATACAAGAGTTTTGGTGTTATATTTTGTTTAGAGCTTGTCAAAATGAAAGGGATTACTACAAAATTACTCAAGGTAATTAAATAGATGTCCGTTAACACAACTGACAGCAATTTCAGTGGCAGGAGGCTTTCGCAACATCTTGACAGCTAAAAATGTAATTGTTGTTTTACCCAGAACACTCTAAGTGTGAACAGAAATCAAAAATTTTTAGTACTGTTTTATTGGCAACCTCAGGTAGTTTTTTCTTTCATCGAAGTTGACTGTAAATCAGGCAAACTAAAATAATGCTTGGAAAAGCTTGACTCAAGTATGGCATGTTTACAGAAGAGCTGCCAATGCACAGGATACAGTACATAATATCGCTTTATGTAATTTTTTTTGTTTTGCAGGAAGAAGTTGATCTACTGCCAAATCTTCAGAGATTGTTTCTCAGTTTTAATAGCATAACAAGGTAGGGCCACTTATAATTTAAGGTATTAATTATCACCTGGCATAACAAGAAAATCCTTTCTTCTGGCATCATTAGTCACGTTTTGGGTTCTCTGTACATTTATTTGACTGTAAGATCACAGTCCTTGAATGTCCCTATGCACAAGGGTGGCACCAGTGGGAGGGGGGGGGGGGGTGATGGGGGAGGGGGTACAAAGTGAAGGTTTAAGTAAGTCCATTCTTGTTCCCAGAGTCCAGACCAGAAGCATCGTGGGCTCTGGGGATGAGAATGGAGAGTCCTATTATTAGAGGGAGAAGGGGTCCCCAATGTGGAGGTAAGCCCTTTCCAAATTCTTCCTTCCATGGGTGGGCAAAAGAGCCTAATCACCCTTTTAGGATAATCGTCACTTTTAGGCCACAAATGATTAACTATAATTTCACTTGTTGTTTCATTCAGCTTTGATGACATTCTCTGCTTGTCAAACTCCTCTTCTCTGAATGAATTATCCATGGACGGTAATCCCTTTGCAACTGATCCTACATACAAACAGCTCATACTAAGGAACCTGTCAAACGTGCGGCAGCTGGATATGAAGAGAATATCAGTAAGAGTTTTATATAGCAGGGTTCCAGTTAAGTTTTAGAGGCAAGGTTCCAACAAGGAACTCCAACGGGTCAAACTCCCATTGTTCCCACCAAATCATTAGAAGTTTTCAATTTATTTGTCAAGTCAGAAAGCTGACCTTGTCAGGTTTTGACCCGAGACCCCTCCCTTATCTGGAAAACTGTATAAAACAGAGAGATAACAAAGTAACTATGTGAATGTAGCTGGTGTAAAACATGGGAGAATGGCTGGAACGTGTTACGATTGGTTTTGGTTTTACTTCTGTCTGGACAAAAGTGGCATGAGATTTTTAAACCAATCACCA
>OX393563.1:23666741-23689241 GCA_947652115.1 Blastomussa wellsi | reverse complement strand
GTATGTTGTTCATGACTTATTTATGTTGTGACTGCGTTCTTTCAGGAAAAGCGTCGTATTGCTATTAACAATGCACAGCGGCAATGGGAAGTGACCCGGACAAGGGAAATGTGAGTAATGTCATGATAATTGTTATGATCAAACTAGTCAGGGAATGTTATCATTTGTTTCTTGGTTTAAATGAAGGGAACAAATGCAGTTTTGAATATAGTTTGACATCAGTACATGAATTCTGCCCAACTGTTATTGCCTGAAACATCTGAGAGATTCCTCTACCGTATTGAATTCAGTTTCCAAAAGATCCCTTTCCAATTAAACTCTCTTTCTGTTTCTTTGTTTTTCCTGTGGTGCTGGGTACTACGTGCACCTGTCACAGCACTATCAGTTATGACCAAAAAATCCTAAGATGAAATTGTACTTATCCTTCCACCTGTATTGGGTTGACGCATCCAATGTCCACTTCCGTCTTTTACAGCGTGAAGACCAAGTCCCAGGATACATTGGAAACTGTCCCTCAGGCCTCACGTAATGAACCCCCGGATACTATACAGTAAGTAATTTCTTTCATAACAGTTCATGATTCATAGTTGGTCTAACAGTTGCCTGGGTTACCAAAACTAAATTATGACAAAGCCATCAAAGAACATTTTTCCTTTTTTCCAGAATTACTGTTTTGTTTTTCACCATATTCTGTTCTCAACCACCAGTTTCAAAACACCTGAACGAGACTTCTGATATGTATGTGAAAATTCTTTATTTATGACGTGAGCAGTATGGAATTTTTTGGTTCACATAACTGATAATAAAAATTAATTATGATTTCACTTTGAACATCTAGTGTTTTTGTAAAAAGGCTTTATGTTTAGAGTTTATCATTATCAGATGCATTTGGCCCTTCTTACAAGTTGCTCAGTTGAATGACTTGGGTGCTGTAAACTGACACAGGGTCCTTTGTGTCTATCTTAGGCTCCATTTCTGTGGTCTCGGGTACTTGAGACAACCCTACCCCCGAATTACCCTGTGTGAGCTAACTTTTCACTAAAAATAATGTTCAAAAATTCTGCTAACCATTTGCATGATCCTACCCAAGTTGTCTCGGTGGGGAGAGACAGCCCAGGTAGGCAACTCTTAATGTGCCGAGTGTCATGTGCTGTCCGGATTTCAGGTCTTTAAGCAAAAAATTGACGAATAAACGATAGAAATTCAAAGGAAGAAGGATAACTGCTGATTTGAATATTAAGATACCTTATGAATAATCAAACAGGGTCAACTTTAACTTAGCTGACAGGGACAATTTTTTGTCTTATATCATAGGTGACAAAGTACTCTATAATTTTGGCACGAAATTTCAGCGTTCATCTGTAATTTCTTTTCACGTGTGAAATTATAAAATTGCCATGGAAATGTTTGGCGTGAAATGTTTTGATACAATAAACAAGTCAAAAACCCATGATTGTGAGCGTAATTTGTCACCTATGATATTAAAAGGTAATCAAATTGTATACTACTCGTGAAATTAGGAAATAATTTCACTTGCGTTTTGTCAAAATTCTAATAATTTCCCTCACCTAAAGGCTCGGGAACGCGCTTGAAATTATTTCCTAATTTCACTTGTCACCATACATACATTACCCATACATATACCTGCTCGGCAAAGTTGTCTCGGGGGGGGTGGGGGGATGGGGGAAGGTTGTCTTGGGTACCCGAGACAACCTTAGAACTGAGACCTTACAGTTTGATTTCTACAGCAATATCCTGGCCCCAGTTGTTCAAAGGGTGGACAGCACTATTTACTGGGAAGGTTACTGTAGAATTTGTTCGTCAACACTTATTCAGTGGATAGTGGTTGATCCAGTGGATTGCATTATCCAGCTTTTGAATAACAGAGCCCTGGCCTAGATCAGGGTATTCATTGGATTCAGAAAGGGGGTTGCATTGTAGCACACATGTTACATGTATTCTTACTTGTGAATTTCTCCAAAACCTACTGCTAGCGCCCAAAAATGTGTAGGTTATAAGCGGGAATTTTTGGTAAAGAGCTCTTGTTAATTTTCACATGTAAAACTCCAGTCGACAACATCTATGTTAAATGGCCTGAGCAACAAGGCTTAGCTTGGTATATCAGAGTTTGCTCAACCAGGGTTAATTGATGACATGTAGTCCCGGGGGTAATAGTAAGTTTTTTTCCCTTGAATCTCATTATTTCAATTTTTTTGACATTCAAGGGAAACAATTTTTCCCACCGGTTTTGGTTGTTTATAGTATTGGAAAAAGGATTTTGGAGCTTATCGACCGTGAAGATATCTCGAAACCAATTTTTTTGGTTCAAAATATGCACCGCTTTGACTTCGTAATTGTCTCAGAGATCACGCGTTCAAACTATCCTGTGACGTCACTGTGTTTGATAAACACGCCAAGACGGCTGAAAGCGAATGAAAACGTGTGAAGCATGGAGTCCATAAGTATGCGCACTGTTGATCTCTGCAGTATAGCACTATGCATTGTAGTGACTCCAATCAGTATATTTAATTCCAGAGATGCTGTGCCCTCCCCTCTGAGTATCTGCCACCTGGCTGAGCTGGACAGTGATACGTTGTACTTGTATGGCCCAGGCTCCTTGGACGCGCTGGATCGTAACTGGGGTACCCAGGCCGTGCAGGCTGTCAATGCAATCTCGTTCAAATTCATCGACTTTGACAACATAGTTCCTCAGCTGTACAAGATTAGAGCTCGCTTTCCCTCCCTGCTGGTGAGTATCCCAGCGAGATGTTCTTTCACGGCCGTTGGTAGGGCTGGTGGGAAGGGCATTTATCACTAGAATAGCTACTTTAAGTTAACTGGGGACATTGGGGACCTAAGCCATTTATTATACTGTCATAAAACACGGCGGGCATTTGAGAACACGAGGGAAATACATTACTCGACTGTTCTTAAATGTCCGGAGTGTTTTAAGTATAATACATTACATGGCTCAGGCTTTTTTGTGTGCTTTATGATGTAGGTTTTATACGCCGCGAGTAAAAACATCGATGAACTGAAGCAATTTAATTTCGCTTCTTCTACTTTTTTTCTTTTAAAGGCAAATAGAAAACAGTGGGAGAACCAATCAGATTCACGGATTTCCAATAGAACACAGCTGAGTTTCTACTAAACTCTTATAAAACATGTGTTTTTTACCAATCAGAGCGCGCAGAATCCTATCTATATTATAACGGAGTATAAAACATAGAAAAAGTGTGATTTATTGTTTTTCGCCGGCTTTCCTCTTGTGAAAATTCGCAAGAGATGGCGGAGAACATTTTCTACGAAGAAATTCTCGAAAAACTTCTGAGTCAAGCTGTAGAAATTGTCGACTGAGGAAACTTCCAAGTTCGAGAGAAAAGTAGAAAAAGCGAAATTAAATTACTTCAGTTCATCGATCGTGCGTGTTTTGTTGTTTTTACTCGCGGCGCATAAAATCAATATCATAAAGTATATAAAGAAGCCTAAGCCATGTATTATACATTTGAGAACACCCGAGAAATGTAGAAAACACTCGCCTGCTGCTCGTGTTTTCGACATTTCCCTCGTTTCTCAAATGCCCGTCGTGTTTTATGGTGCGCAGAATCCTATCTATATTATAAAATGTTATAATGTAGTATAGGAGATGTATAGGGGACAAACTTGTGTAATATTTACGAAGTTTTCTTCGAATGAGACTGTACACTAAGATAGAGATTTGCGCTCTGAATAACTTAACTGGCGTATACATTGTAATCATCTCAGGTGGCCATTATTGTATCGAAGGGTTAGAAAGGATAGTAGTAAAAGAAATCCACGCAATACTTTTGATTTTAATTAATTATTTTAATTCCAGTACTCCCGTCTTTGTGTATTTAAGTTCCTTGCAAGTAGCCATTAGATAAGATAGCGTATGGCCTGGTAGATAAAGGGCGTTAATCTTGAACCCACAACTATTGTTTTTACTGGATATCGTTAACATGGGTGGCTTCCGGATTGTGGAGGAAACTGCCGTCTTTTGTCTAGCCTAGGCCAGAACTAATCATGGCGCCTTTCTTTATAACGATCCCTGCCCTTAGGGTCTTACGTTTACAGAGACGAATATCAAAGGCCTCCAACAAATCAATTGCTTATCGCTGTTAAAAAGACTGGAGCATCTTAGCATCAGCAACGAGGGAAATCCTATAACATCCTTTACTCTGTGGAAACCTTACGTGCTCTTCCGTCTGGCTCACTTCTCCCTGAGGAAAATCAACGACATAGAGGTTAGTCGTGTTGTGAAGTTAAAGGAGCAGTGTCACGGCATTTGAAGTCATTTTGCCATTTACTTTCAGACTGAAGGAAATCTAAAAGTAAGAGTTTGCTAATGCCGAAAAACACCAACGGGATAATAAAATGCTGAAATTATACAAGGATTGTTTCGAATGATAGCGATATAGACCGATTACAAACGACAAACTTGAAAAAACTTGCCAGTTTTTTCAAGGTGAGTTTCCGTGACGTAGCTCCTTTAAGAGGCTTGGCCGCAACCTCGTTCGCAGGGTCTCTCATCTTTTGAGGGTGGGAAGAGGAGAGACCCTGGGAACGAGGTTGGCAAGGCCGTGCTTTGTTTGGTCAGAATGCTGGTCTATCCTTTCACAGAATCGTTCGCTTTTGACACTGGAATGCCATCATTTGCTGTTGCCAAGAAACCAAAATTATTTCTTAGCACTCTGGACTTCTTTTCATGTAATAATATGTCAAAAACAAGGGCGAGTGCTTGATGAAAGCGCGAGGCCGAAGGCCGAGTTCTTTTATTGTTTCGAGGTGTTTGGAACCCGAGATGAATCAAAAGTCCGAGTTTTTGACACATCTTCTCAAATGAACAATAAGAAATTATTCAGTGTGAATTTTTTGCCTTTTGCACAAGAATGTGCTTGCATCCATGATTCATTAACGTCCGACCACGAGGGAAGAAGAAGCGGCGAATTTTGGTCAGTTGAATACGGTATTCGAAGAAGAGAAGCTGGTCAAGAAAGATTTCGCTCGTCAGCGAAGCATAAGAAAAAGAATGCTTTAATTAACGAATGGCGAATTGCTTGGACGGTAAAAGGTTTCCAGTTTAGAGCCAGGAGGACTGTTTAAAGCTTACGGTTTACACAAGGTTGCGAAGCCTCGGCTCGCGGCAGGTATTAAAACAATAGTTATTTGTGGAGTTTGAATTGTTAACGTAGAAAATTAATTTGTCATGGAAGGGGACAAATACGTGGGGAAGAAATATCCACCGAAGGCCGCGCGTTAATGGAATAGTACATGGTATGCAACTCAATCTGTACTTTAGAAATAGTTTTTATCACTATTTCCGAATCACGAATTGTATTATTTAAAAATCTCGATAAAAATTCACAGAAAGGTGAATATTGTTGTTTTCAAATGCTCCTTATTGCCTGTTTTTTATAGGTAACAGCTGAAGACAATGTCAATGCTGAGAGACTGTTTGGAACCTTGGCTCACATCACCACATCCCAGCTTCCTCAGTCCAGACTCCTAACTATGTTAGGAGATTCAAGGTCAGTTTAGTTGACAATGTTAATGGATTTGTATAGCACGCTTGCTACATTTTACATTTCTAGTCCGGAGTGAAATCGAACGTCAACGTGTAGGTGATGGCTAACAGGGATAGACAGAGGGACCTTTCTGACCATGAACAGATTGAGTTGTCTTGTACAGCAAGCGTGGAATCGTTTCAGCCTCTTGGTGTAGATAGCCACTTAAAGGGCTGAGGATCCAATGATTCCGCGCTTCGTGGAAGACAACTCAATCTGTTCATGGTCAGAAAGGTCTCTCTCGTCTATCACCCAACGTGTAAAGGCGGCGATGGCAGCCGCTATCAGTCCATTCGTGATCTCATCCCACCCACCCAACCATGCGTACAAATGTAAACAAACCAGACCACAACACGGGCAACTTCATGCCCTACTCTTTGACGTTCCCTGATGACCCGTAACATGAAGATGCACGACGCTGACCTGCGGTTTGTCGTCCTTATCCGAGAAGACTAGAACATCTAACCATTAGCAGATGTAGTTGCAAAGGCAGCATATTCTCCTCGGTTATTTTAAGACGCTGAATGTTGGTCCGATCTTGGGACTCCGGCGCTCTACCAGTAGGTCATTTCCGAGTTCTCTTTCGCCTCAGCGTCAAAGCGAGTCTAATTGCGAAACCATTCATTCTCTACTTGCACAATACCATAATACACCGTTTCTACCCCAAAAAAAAAATTGCATAGGCATTGTTTTAGATTTCCCTGGTGCGCTGAAACTGATTGGTCAGTTTTGCCGAGATATAATTGGTTTTAAGATTTGTCATCTAAGGCCCGTTTTAAGATTTGTCATCTAAGGCCCGGTCAACCGGGCCTTAGATATCGCTTTCCTCTGTTTATTTAATTCACATTTTTCGGGTGGTTTGTACCTACAGGGTAAAACATGTGTAAAGTCTCCCCATAACAGATCAGAAATCGACTGTAATGGGTTCATTTCAAATTGACTATATCTTTTTTACATTACATTCAAGACGAAAGCAAGTTCTTGACGCAGATAAGAGTAAAAAGCCGGAGGGCAAACATGAGAGGTAATCACTTTTTTGCACATCGCATCCGCATCACACGGTATAATGATTTAAGTAAATTATTTGAATTTGTGAATTCAGGTGTCATGTTATAATAAAGTATCACATTGCTCTCTTGTGCGTACCATATAGGGCTCCTTCCAACGAATCTGTCAGCCGAGCAGGACTGCAGTACTGGCCAGTGGACTCACAACGGACTCTTAGTCAGGTTTGTATATGATACCCTGATATCTTCTCTGATTGCTGGAAGCTTGCGCGTGAGTAGTCAGTCCGTCTTCAGTCAGTCAGTCAGTCTTCAGCTTGTTAGTGTGGACCACTGACGGTCAGAGTTGTAAATACAATCTTAATCTTATTCAAAGCTTTTAATCAAGTACCGTGCGAATACTATGGCAAACATGTATGCAATGATGAATAGAAGTAAAACTTCACAGACTTGATATCACAATGTTGATGATCAAGGGTGAATAATAATCTTCTCTCTGAGCATGCATGATATTTGCATTGTATATTTGCATTTCCAATACTTGTGAAGGGCGACAACGTTTAATTTCCCTAATTATTTGTCCATGGGATTAATTTGAACGCAGACCTTCATAGAGCAGTGGGTACTTATCAGAGGGGGGCTGATTGCATGATTTAGACAGATCAGAGGTCCAATAACTAAAATAAGTAAATCAGAATTCTCTCTTGTGGCTTACGGTCTTTTGTGTGCGTGTAGTTGATGCACTTGATCTCCTGTAGGTCCGGTATTCATAGAAGATATTACATGGCCGCGCGGAGATACGTTTCAACACGAGAAGAGAAATTTCGTATCTCCAAGCGGCCATGTAATATTCTATTTATTATATAAACACCAAATGAATGAGATTCCAAAACCTTTTCCTTCTCGCTCAAAGGCGCGATTTATTACATAACCATGGCAACGGTGATATCTTCAGATGTGAAGCCTACTTTAGTTAACTATGAGCTGACATGTTTTCGCGCTAAAGCTCGCCTAATATTTCACTACTGTTTGTATAATAAATGTGATAGGATAAATAATAGGACGGCTAAAAATCTTCGTCACACGTTTGTTTAACAGGAGGCGGAGGAAAGAAGAACATTCGCGGTTAACTACATGAAGGAGATAACGCACACCGCTATACTCACCGAACGCAAGAAAAACAAAATGAATGAAATATTCCCGGGACTGTTCAGTAAAATGGTTCAGACAGCAGTGGCAGATTTGAACGATCTGGACACTTTTATGACAAATAGCTTTGAGAGAATAAAAAACAAGTAATAAAGCAACTGCCACGCCATCTTGTGATACGATGAGGACTGGAATGGACTGCGGAATACCAATAAGGGACTATAACGGTTAAGATTCATGACGATTACTTCAGAAATGGTCTCGAGTCTTTGCTCCACCAAGGATAATTGTTGAAGTAGAGAAAAAGTGTAGAAGAAAAAGAACACAGTACAAGTCGTAGAGGCTGTGTAATGTACACTTATGAAAAACACAGCAGTGGTTAATTACGATGACGGCAAGACTTCAACCCAACAACAAGGGTATTAAAAATTGACTTCTTTAAATCCAGAGTAAAAAGTTATCGGAAGCAAGCACGGTCGGCACAGGGTCAGGCCTGGAACAAAATGGAGTTCTGCAGACTTTTCCCTTTCGCCCCATCCCCCACCCACCCACCCACCCACCGACACCCCTCACTTTATCTCTATGCATGTCTGTCACTGAAACATGCTTGCAGCAATTAATTAATTCATTAATTTAAGAAACTGAAAGGATGCATTTATATTGTTATTTATATTTATTTTTATTGAAAAATGTACTATTCTATGCTTAGGTGATGAATGTTCGTCTGAGATAGAGTGTGCAGTCTTATAGCGCTTACCATTTGTCAAAACTACACGGCCAGACATGTCCATTCAAGAAGAGAATTCCATTCGGCTTGATCAGCCAATTCCTTAATTGTATACACTCGTCTGGACAGTGATATTTTATACACACTTGGGAAGACTCTCAAACAGAGCTTCAGTCACTGAATTGTTGTTATATTGCGACTCATTAAATGATGTCACAGAAAATGTTTCTTCGAAGGTATCAGTCCACAGAAAGGTTTCTTATGTCACGTCTTTGCAATTGACTAAATCAGTTTCTGACACAGGCTTTGTTCTTGATTATGAGTCACAATTAATTTGTTTGTATATACTCGCTGTTTATGTTTTTTCTACAAATTATGACATGAAAAGGGCCGTATTAAAATTTGTACTTTCCGATTTGCAGCGAAAATGGTAAATGTGCGCTTGTAGACAATCGTCCTTTGGTCAAAACTAACTTAGATCTAACGTCATCAGCTGACAGTGAACGCGATTTACTGTAATACCACATTCTTTCCAAAATTGAACAAAAACAAAGAACTTGAACATCTTGTTCAAATTGTTCAAAGTTTCAGAAAATTTGGCCTCGGAAATCAAAACTATTACTTTTCTGATTGTCTATTAAAAAGACGCTTTTGTTAAACAACAGCTTACAATACTGAAAACGTCCCTACTGCAGAATCTACCTGTTGCATTGTAACACTGTAACTTAGCGAAGAACTCTATATCCAATTGTCTCCTATTTATTTACAAGGTATGTCAAAGTTGATTTCTGATCCGCACTGCGCAGTCTCGTATTGCAGGCAGAAATTGACCTTGTTCACGATAGCCGCCATGTTTGTTTTCCCATTGTAATGCAAATTAGGCACGTGATTTGTGAGGCAGCAAACCATCCTAAATCGACAAATTTCAGCTGGTTTCTTATGATGTCTGATAATTTGTCATAGCCATGCTTTGGTTTTTGTTTTAAGGTTTAAATATTCTAAGTTTAACGCAATTTTGGCACTTTATAAAAACGAAAACGGCTTGCGTAGTTAACAAGTCAAGGTATCGCCTAACTATTCCAAACTAACCTTATAATGAAATAATTATTCCATACGTTGGCTCTCAAACGTGACTTTACCGCAGATACTTCACTATCAAGACCGACCGATTTTCCGAGAAACGGCATCATTTCAATGTTTGCCCCCTGGCAGACAACGTGGCTAATTTGCATTATAATATGAAAACCATCATGGCGGCTATCGTGAATATGGCCTATTGCGAAAAGCGTCTAGAGGCTTAATAAATCTCGCGTCACCTCGAATTGCTATTGAGTTAACATGGTTCACAGCTTTGTTTTCTCAGCTGAAGATAGCAGATTGCGAGATAGTGAGGATGTCAGAGGGCATTTTGATGATTTGCAAAAGACGGTGAAAACCCTATCGTTCTTACACCGTATTATTGGTTTGTATAACAACGTCATGAAATATTTCTTTTCTGATCGACATAGGCCAGTCACTTGAAGGGATAGACGAGGAGGCCCTTCTTCCCTGTGAGACATTTCGTGTACTCATACACTTAGTTTTTTAAAATTTAATAAAGACACTAGTTTTGTTAAAAAAAATCGAACAGAAGATATTTTAATATGGGGACACCGGGAGCCGAACCCGGGACGCACAATTCAAGAATCGTACACTTACCCACTACACTATCAGAGCGCTAGCTGCAAGAACCCCAACTTTGGAATACTTTTCAGTGTCAGCCAAACCACAATAGGGGCGGTACGCAGCTCTTTACAAGGTCCCACAATATTGGCTAAAAAAATTCTAAACAACAGCAACAATGGACCCTAGCCCTAAAACAATAGAGCTGCGTGCTATTAAGATCCAGTGAAATTAGAGGTTCTAGACAGCTGCGAACTATCCCCAAAAATTAAACGTAACCGCAAGCAAATCCAAGTGGAGCTAACTGCCAGCAAACATGAGTGGAACTAACTGCAAGCAAACAGGGGACGTTTTTTGTGTAATCATATGTAGTGGGTAGTCACTGGAAGGGATAGATCAGGAAGCCCTTGGCATTTCGTTACTTTATGTAAAAGGTCGCGAAATGTCAAGGGCCTCCTGGTCTATCCCTTCCAGTGACTACCGACAGGGTACACCCAGTCGTTCATTTTGTTTTTGCTGGCGTAGCACGCGCAGAATAGTGAACCGTTAGAAAGCCGTCACTCATTTGGCTCGTCACTCATATGTATCGAACATCTAACAGCTGTCTCTTCAGGAAGTATATTCCCTGCATTTTGTCTATCCTAGGCTCCCGCTCATAAAATCCCGAGCGTCTGTTAAAAGAAACACCTTGAAACGTGAATTTTTAACTAACAAGGACAATGGGATGTGTGGGCGCTGCGCTACACACTATAGGTCTTACCGTTCAATCAAAGGGTAAACATTAAGAATTATAGCATTCTTCGGGTGCAGACCCATAAATCGATCAACAGGCAAATCGTTCTTTATATGCATGAGAGCCAGCGACCACAGCCTGCTCTCGCCCATGGTGCAACTAATGTAGTTGTTGAGCCTTAAGTGCTGATTGGACACTCGTACATCAGGATCACATGTTTTTAAGGATATTGCTCCCAAATCTGCCTCAATTAGCCCAGTTTGCACCTTACACAGAACAGCTGTGGTGATGGTAGATCATCCTTGTAGAGATCTACGAAGTCAGTCAGCTGCTGGGCAGGGTGACCTGGTTTACTTGAAACGTGCTCGTACAGAGAGCATTTTCCTGAATTTCCCCTGACTGATTTAAGTCGTCGAACGTTTTTTTTTTCGTTTGCCCAATTTTGACCCTTAAAAAGAGGTTCGTCAGAACCCCTCGAAGCGCTCCCCTGCGCCAACCCTCCTACAATTGTTCAACCTCATTGTAAACATATTTTTGTATTAACCTTAACGTCAGTTTACCTGCACCGAATAATGTAACAGATCGAACTTAAATTCGAACGTTGCACTTCGTAAACTTGACATGTCGACCTGTTTTGTTTAATGTTTGGTTTAAGTGTGGCTTAACACTATAGCGACCATTCTGAGATGTCCCGTTTATAAAATTTTCGCAAAATTTAATTCCTTTCAGCGCGATCATTCTGCCAAATCGGGAAATTTGATTCTCGCGAAATTTGGATGTTCAGCTGTTTTTCTCGCGAAAGCAAAGAAACAAGTTCGTACGAAGCAAGAGAGGACCTCGCATTCTCTTGGTCGAATACACCTCTCCCAGTTGTCTTACAACAGCTACCATCCAAAAAATAATCCGAAAAGCATACGAGAGACCAGAAGCACTAGTACCATCATACGTTGACTGTGAGTTAACTTCTACCGCTAGAGAAACTGGTAGGAATGTTACACAAGGATAACCGGATGCAAACTGAATATAGAAGAAATGGTGCGAAGCTATCGGCAGGTAGATTTTGCAGGTCTGCAGGTTAAAAATGTAATTAGCATTGGGAAACCGCTGGCTCTAATGGAAACGAGAAGTCGTTTTCCCAATGCTAATTACATTTTGAACCTGCAACCTGCAAAATCTACCTGCCGCGAAGCAATGGAGGTGAATCCCTATGTAGCTTCGTTTCTTCTTGTCGAACGGGAAACTAGATAGTGGAGGCTGGGAGAGGGGCACTGAACTGAGGCTCCACCTCCAAACGGATCCAACTGGATCTGGTTAGAAATTTGGACCGGATCGATAGATCTTCTGTTTACATAGGACCGGTGGCGTTTCGGAATGGATCTAAAACTGTTCGCGCCATTTTCTTGCTCGCTAGCAACTCCTCAATCTCCGTTTGACTCAGTTAAGGATTTTCCATCTGCTGCTCTTGAGCTCTATAAGGAAGGACAAAATGGCTTAAGAATCCAGGCAGCCGAACTGAAGTGAACGTATTAAACCCGTTTAATTTGTTTTCATCGAGCGAAACTCATTCAATAACAAAATGCCAGTTCAGTTTACTGCACAATTAATTTTAACAACGCTAAATGGCTATTTCTTTGCTGTCTATAGAATTCTGTATGGTTTCATTTGAAGAAAACTTAGGGCAAATTTTGTTGTAAACGTTAAACATGCTTGAATTTTGAGGTTTAGTGGCAAGGTTCGTAAATATCTTTAGCCTGATTTTCGATAAAAAAATAAACGCCGACTGACTGCCGGCAGTGTTCAAGATATCGCTTTACCGTCTTTGATTGCTGTTCTCAATGCCCCCTGAAATGATTATCGAATAGTAACGGAGTTGATGTTCTTGGGGGCAAATATGCGGCTCTGGCTAAAATGAGTCTGAGCCGCGCCAAAAACATATTTATTTTGTGACCAATCACATCGCGCAATATATGAACACGTAATCAGTATACGATATACCAAATTATGCAAATATAATTTGCCTAACCTCCATGTTCAGGGGTGTCGGTAAAACGCCGACTCGGGGTCGGGGCCGGGGTCGGCGTCGGGGTGCTATTTTTCATTTCTCCGTTATTTTTAAAATGTTTTATTTGTCTTGTACATTTTAATTATTTTTTGTTTTGCTGCTTTCTAGAAGGCTGCAAAACATTATGCCGGCGGATGAGAACGGCGAGTGAATAACAAAAGGGAAATCGGAACCAGCCAAGGCTAATCAAAGTGAATGGGAACAAACTGACGCTAGCATATCGTACGATCCAAAACACATCACCCGAAATTAATAGGAAAAAAAAATAACTCTACTGGAACTCAACACTCGCGTAGTAGGTTATTGCTATGAGATATTCCTTTACGTGAGAGGGTATTTTAAACTGTATTAATATATAATAGTTTTTGAACGAAAGCTGTAACAGTCGAGAAATCGCAGTTCATTTATCAGTCACTTTCCCAATATTACGCTTTACCAGAGCACATGGACCCAGGGGACTTACTTTTTGTTTAATTTTTCAATATTGTCAGAACCAGAATCACCGAATCACGAAACGACAATATTGGAAAATTAAACAAAAATGTCCCCGGCGTCCATGTGCTCTGGTAAAGCGTAATATTGGGAAAGTGACTGATAAATGAACTCCGACTTCTCGACCCCCCGACCCCGAGCCCGGCCCCGGCCCAGGCCCCGACCCCGACCCCGAGTCGGCGTTTTACCGACACCCCATGTTCAGCAGTTTCCCGTCATCAATGCAACTCGGCGGCCTGTGATGAACTCTTCGTTCTGCAGGACGCATTTAATTTTATATCTTACGTGTAGCCGGTAATTTCGCATGTTGAAGGTACATTATGGACTGTTTCGCCGAAGGAAAATCTGGAGAATCACATGTTTTCTTTTCGTTGTGTCGGCTATTGTTGGCTTGTTCGATATGGGTTTGAATCGATGTGGGTCTTGGAGTTCAACGTCCATGAATCATCTTCCCGTGGAATTACTGAATCAACTAGAACTACCCAATGCAGCAATGCCATATGTCAACGAAGAATCAAATCGGCAACCATTGCAACACAGAACAACTCTGATAACAACAGCAACTTGCGGACAATATTATTTCCTGCTTATTCTTGTCTCGTCTGCTACTGGTAATTTTGAGCGACGAGATTACCTCCGCCGCACGTGGGCAGTTGATTATGCAGTTAAACCGCGATGGAAGACTGCCTTTCTAGTTGGTCAAACACTGGTAAAAAACGATTCTAATTTATTACTCGAAGAGAACGAAGTCCACACAGACTTGATACGAGCTGATTACTACGATCATTATTGGAATCAAACACTCAAGCTTCTCATGGGTTTTGAATGGGCAGCCAGATATTGTAATTTTTCTTTTCTTTTGAAAGTTGACGACGATGTATTCGTGAATTTTCCGAAACTAATCTTCTATTTGAATGACTCCAGCGTACCAAACGAGAAGCTGTATATGGGCAATGCGATAAGATCGCCTTGCGCGTCCAGGAAAGGCAAATGGCAAATTTTCAAAGAAGAGTACAGCGAGGAGAGATACCCTGATTACTGTTCTGGCTTCGGTTTCATTTTATCTTACGATGTTGTGGCTTTATTTGTAGAGGTTTACGATCTTGTAGCGAACTTTCGAATAGATGATGTTTACATCGGTATGCTAGCACATAAAACCGGGATAACAGCCGTGCATAATGACGGCTTCGTATCGTCGTGTTCATCATCCACTCCTCTTGTTAACACTTTAGTTCGACACGGAACATTGAAATATTGTGGCGACGATGAAAGCACCAACTCGAAGTATTAATTAAACTCACTCATGAAATGGTTAAACAGATAAGAAAACCACAACGGCAATGGCTACGGGAACGTCGCTAAACAAAAGGTTTAATGAGTAGAACAATGGCGTTGCACGTGCGTTATAGTTCTTTGTACATTTCTTTGCCGTCCTCTGCAAAACAACAACGTGAAATGACCAAACTCTGCGTTGTCTGCACAACGTGAACCACGAAAGCAAATTGTTAAAATTTCTTTTTCGAATTTATCGCTGTGTTCCATATTCAGTTTTGAGATAGTTTTGACAGAAAGAAACAGACTAAATTGTCTTCAGAGTATCGAGAGATTCGTAGGTTCTCGGCGTCGCCGTCGTGCTTTCTTATAAAACTCCCTAAAAAAATATCGCATGTACGAAGTTCGAAACATGCTGTTTAGGAGTTTGATCTCGTATCCGCCGTTTGGTTTTGCCATGGTAGAACTGAAAAGTCGGATCGGATTCTCAACGTTCTGACATTAATTAATTCATCCGGATATTGTGAATAATATAATAAAAACAAACAATGAAGTCACGGAGGCTGGGGGGTGAATAATAAATTACCCGCGTTTTCTTTTTTACTGAATTTACATATAAAGTTGACTTGCCTGTTGCAGGCAAGACCAACAAGACGAACAAGTCATTGGGGAGGTAGTTTGTTGAGTGTGCTGGAGGAAAACTGATAAATTGAACTGCTAGAGCGCGTCCCCTTCTGAAACTAAATAATTTCACCTATTTATCGACAAGATTCATTTGTGTAAGACCAAATTCAAATAAATGCGCGACCTCAAATATACGTCTGTGTCTCTACTTAAGGTGGCTCCGTAGTTATTACGAGCGAATTCGTCATTTCCAAACTTTGCGTCATAACTTTGTCGGCTTTAGCGCGATGGCAATGAAAGCACGTGCGGCAGAATTCGCACCTTTATAAGGGGGAGTCAGAGATATACAACAACATCATAATTTAAAAAGTGTGTTAAAACCAGCAAGGCAAACAAGAGAAAATCCTCGTTGTCCCTCTTCTCCTGGGGTGGTCAGCGCGCATATCACTGACGCTCTCTTATAAAGGTGCGAATTCTGCCGCACGTGCTCATTTGGTATTCAAAATTACATAAACAAAACTGCTCGTCTGCTTTGCCAGAGATCAGTCACAGAGTACGTTACAATACAAACTACAATTCTCAAATTCGCAGCACGGCACAGCAGCAAAAGTCGAGGCAAAATTATTGTAATATCTTGAAATTCATGCGTAGGGAATATGACATAAAACTGGGGTATAGTTTTCGAAAAATGTTGTAAAAGACAACTTTGAAGGAGCGAGGAGGTTAAAGACCATTTTAGAATCAAGTATAGGAAATATAAAAACATTGATAAAGCTGAATATAAGAGACCATAAGATTTCCGCAATTCTGCTCCAACGATTTTCTTGAAACTTGGCTATGATATGTATTACGTTAATACGTGCTGATTCTAGACATTTAGCAAAAATTTATCAGCAAAATGTTTTGCTGTATGCGATTTTTCTCAAGAGGGTAGGCCCATGAAAACGCCAATTACATCGCAGATATCTAAAACCCTATATCAAATTAAAGCTTATAGAGCTGGCTTTTTAAATATCCTATCCATTTTGTAATATTCTGAAATGCCGATTTTTCCGCGAAGTCTGAACGCAAGCGCGTGATTCGGCTTCTGACAGCTTCAACTCAAAGCGAATTTAATATTTTGCTTAATTGGTTTGTTTTCCGGTTTTCGGACCCCAAGACCTAAAAAACCGTGTCTGCGTTTTGTCAAATTCGTTTGCATTAAAAAGTTACAGCGCCTTTTCAAAACAGAGCAAAAATTAATCGAAGTTATCGTACAAAAATGGCTCTCAACAAAAAAGTTTTGGGAAATTAAAAATACGCAGACACGTTTTTGTTGTTTATATATTAAACTAACTTTTCTCCAAATTTGGCGGCAATTGAACAAATTGCACTTGAGTTGCAGCTTTTGAAAGTCACCCTATCTAGCGAAAAATTCAACTCGAGAAAATAGCGAAAAGACAAAACCCTCAATTCGTAAACAAACGCCGCCCCCAAACGAAAAATCGCATTTTCTCCGCCGCTAAAAAAATATTTTTTTGATTTTTTTTTTAGATGAAAGATCACGCTTAGACCTATTGATTAGCATAAAAATCCAAATTTCGCGAAAATGGCCGGTCCCAAGGTGCATAGTAACCTTAAATCAAATATAATTATATTATTACGGAATAAAAGGAGAAAGTTTTGCCAAAGTTTCATTGCCATCGCGCCAAAGCCTAAAACGTTATCATGACGCAAAGTTTGGCAATGACAATTTCGCTCGGAATAACTACGGAGCCACCTTAAACGTCGGGGGCGTTCATTCGGAAGCTGGCGTTATCAAGGAAATGCTTCAATGCTTTTGCTTCATTCCCCTTTCCCAAATAAGTAAACATGCATACATACACTTTATTTATACTTGATGATGACCTGGAGCTTGCTCGGCTCGAACTGAAAAAAATAAAAATTGAATATTTATCACTTGAAACACTGAAAATCTGACTGAAAACACTCTTCAAATCCCTGGTGTTTATACATAGAAGCATTACGGAAAGCAACGTCTTGGTTTGGTTGTTACCCGCTCGTACTGTTCTGCTGAGCTGCCTAGAAAATAGAATATAAATATACAAAGAAAAATACGAGAACAAAAAAAAGACACTGCAAAACCGGAAACGAGAAGCGAATGACTTTGCGAAAGTCCGGAAAACCAACCAGAACCTGAGAAACACGCGAACCAGAAACCCACAGAGAAAGGGAACCTTGAAATGCAGTCGGGCGTGCCGACGGAGTCGTGTTTAGTTAAAAAGCAGAGTTGCGATTCCTGTTATGACTCCGTCATTTTAATATTATCTAGTCTAGACTGGATTGTCGGAGTTGCGAGCGAAAAATAAAAACAACTTGGAGTGCCCGGCTGAACTGCCACTGTGATAGCGAAGAAAGCATGTAAAGCGTTACATTTGTGTAGGCTGTATTATGCTGTGAGGCCGATTTCCCTTTCGTAAACGGTCGATACTATTTTTGTATTCTGCGCGAAATGTGCGTAACACTAGAGAAATCGGAACCAATCAAAACCAAGTAAAAAGTAGGTATCTTTTGTCTAAGTGATCAGTTTATTAAAATGGCGCATACGCACAATCTCTTGCTTGAAGATATCCTGTCATAACATTGGTCTGATCTACAAGGTTCAGAACACTGACGACCAAAAACATAGCCACTTTAAAAGGGTTAAGAGTCGGTAGGAAAGCAACTGTACTTCAGCAATGCCTGTGAGACAAGGAAAACTAAATGTTTGTTTCCTAACATAGTATTTGATTTCGCTGGGCTATTTCTTGTAGCTATATTGAAGGTAAGCGGAGTTTGCCCCTGCAGACAAAAAATCCTAGCCTATGGGCCCTCTAGCAGTTGCGAGTTTCAGTAAAGTGTGCAGTGACTGTAGGTAGATGAACATACAGTTGCATTCGGAAATTTTGGATTTAGCAGGGCAGAGGAGCCTCTCCTTTCCGAAAGCTGTTTCTTTTATGTATGAAAAATGGCAAAAGTATAACTCGGTCTATTTTCCAAAAAGGACGAATACAGTATAAAATAAATGCCATTTTGTACACTTGAAAGGGATTGATTTTTGTTAAGAAATATATACCTCATGAAAAATGTTGATAATAGGGTTCGCTGGTTCTCTGGTACTTTACCGAGTCTTTCTGGTTCTTTCGTTTTAGCGGAGCTCCGGCCGCCAGAAGGGCCGCAAAGCGGAGCACCATAACTATAGGAACAAAACCACATGCATAAAAGCCATGGAACTCTTTTTTTTTTCATGGTCATGACCATATCGCAGGCTCAAGCTTAGAGCTCAACAAGGTCATGTGTTTTTATAAAGTTAACCACTGACCAAGTGCTCATGTCATGCTCATGTCAGGTTAACTTGTTGTAAATAGTTGTTTGGAAGCCGGCTAAAGCTAGCCCAGGATTGAAAGTATAATTTTTCTTGTATACAAAAGTTTTTCACTGCTTTTGTTTTTGTGTAGTTTGAGATTATTCAAAGGCCAAACAAACATGAAACAGAAAAGTTACAAAGTTCAAATCAAAATTCTCGCTTATCCTGGTTTAGCCAAATCGGGCTTTGAACCACCCGACCCAGGAGCTTTTTATTACTCAATACTATTGCCTTAACTAACATATGGAAGCTAATCAATAGCAAACCGGAGTGAAAATTTACAATCAAGTCTAGTCGTAAACTGAAGACCTGGTATTTCGAAAAGCTTGGTTACCAATGATGGTATCAGGACTATCAAAATATCTGCGGTACATAGTTTAGGCGATATTTGTTTTCTTCACGTTTTGTATTTGGCATTTTCATTGTGTTTTTCAATGAAGTGTTTCTAGTTGCGTAATACGTGTTTCATATATAAAGTTGTTGTCAGTTTATGTTCGTCCTTCGGATCTGCAACGCCACACGCTACTACACTGTTCTGTCAGCTTAACATGACTGACGTGGGAGAGAGAAGTCTTAGATCCTTCAACTGGCGCTGCTATACAGGCCGCTGTTACTCGTTCTATAGGTTCTTTAACCGACAACCTTACACAGGTTATGGAATCTCGGCTTACAGATTTTGCAACGCGCTTTTCAGAAGAAAACAGCTCGTCTGTTGAGCAAGCGGTTAAGAAGGCGCGACGTGAGCAATACACGTGTAATAGAAAGGGAAACCAGCAGCAGTTAGACCATTCCATGCAGGTGTTGGACAAGCTAGACGAAGCTTCCGATGCTCTGAAGCACAAATCTTACGGAAGGCCAAGGTTGCTTTGGAGTCAGGTACGGACTTTGTGTCCAAGCGTGTTAAAGCAATTAAACTAGCCGCCAAGAGCGAGTTTGGATCGGCGACGGTCAATGAGTATCTATCCGACGAACTCGCTTCTGACTCAGATGATGAGAAGAGAATTTACCGGGCCGAGAGGAGAGCCGTGAGAAAGGTCACTAAGGAAAAGCGTCGTCGTGCCCGTTCTGGCGACAAAGGTAGTGGGCCCGTCTCTCCATCCCTCGCTCCTAACGATTCGGCTTCACGTTCGGAGGCTAGACCAACTGTACTCGTCGGTTGGGTCCTTGTTTTAAGATCAGTACCCAGCGCTTTTACGCACTTTGTTGGCTTTGCCGGGTTTTTTCGTATAGACGAAATTCGCAATTTGTCAGTTAAAGATGTCTCTATTTGCGGCGAATACATGTCAGTTTTCATTCCTAAACGCTAAAATGATCAGTATAGAGAGGGACATACGTCCTTTCTAGCAAGGTCTCATAAGGCTACTTGCCCAGTTTCCATTACCGAAAGGTTACTTAAGCTTTTTGCTTCACCTAGTGGGTCTTCCTCGCCTCTAGTTAGGCGGATCGTTAAATCTAAGTACAAGGAGTGTTTCCATGTTTCTAAAGGTGTTTCATTGTTCGTTTATGAATATTTAATTTCGTTTATTGACATTTGATTATTGATTATTTAATTAGCTGCGTGATTGACAGTCGATGGCGTAATCGCTAAGTAAGTTGATCTTTTAGTTAGAATGACACGCCAAAAATAACACGAGATCAGAGACAAAGGTCACAAAGAGTTTTGTACCTTACGTTGAACATCGCTAACCTGTAGTGTTTTACTGATCGATCTGCTGACCCGTTTCGCTGACCTGTTACCGAAATAAGTTTGACTGGATATCGCCACAGAAGTAAGTAATGTGTTTTTGTAATCGGTTGAATTTTGAGCATTATAATTTCCCATGTAATTTCATGAATCGTTCGCTAAAAGGTATCTCAATAATTATGTGTTTTCCTTATAGATCGAATAAACAATATAAAGATTATACGATTCCGTATCCAGTCATTCATCCGAGAGCCATTTTTCCTCGGACCATAAACATTCGATTTCTGTTGCTGACCCGTTGGACTGAGGGATAAATGGTTGATGGTTCCCACGTGCTTTGACCTGTGTGGAAAGTAGACCCGTCGCCCGATAATGACCGAAGAAGAGTTGAAAGAAGCGAAGAAAACCCGTAGGAACGCAAAGGCAGCCTTCACAAGATGTGGTAACTGGTTGACTAGCGTAATTGAAGTTAAAAGACCCGGATCAGAGGTAAGAGATGCCTTAGATAAAGTAGAGAAAGCGTACAATGACCTGGTAGTCAAGCATGAAGGCTACACGAAACTGATAGATGATGACACGGCGTTTGAAGAAGCTGAAAATTGGATGGAAGGATGCCAGGGTTCCTTCATGAACTATGTAATGCGAGCTAAGATGTATTTTGAAAGTTTAGTTACCCCAGAAAAGCAAACTTTCGAAACTGGCGAAAATACTGAGAAAATTGCGAGTGAGGAACCTGAGAAAAGTGGGAGTGAAGAGCCAAACACCAGCGGAATTTCAAGTATGCAATCTGGAATGGATGTGGTTTCCGGTCACATGTTAAACGATAATGAACAGATCCCTATTGTTAATACTGCAGATACCTGTCAGGAAACCTCACAACCACCCTTAAGTAATGATAATAATAGTGCCGGAAATAGTGTGAATGGATTTGTACAAGTTCCAAATCCCGTTAATGATCCCAGTACTTCAAGTAACGCCTGTGGGTTTAAAATGGAAAAGCCAAAATTGCCAAAGTTCGCTGGAGACGTGAGAGAGTACGCAATTTTCAAAGCAGACTTCAAACACGCAATCGAAGCACGATACACCAAACGAGATTCAATCACGTTTTTACGCACATGTCTCCACGGAAAGCCGCTAGATTTAATTAAAGGGATTGGCACCGATTATGACGCCGCTTGGGAATATTTGGATTCCATTTACGGCGATCCGCGTTTCGTCTCGGACACCATAACACAAGATATCGTTAAGTTCCGCGCGCTGCAAGACGGAGAAGATGCCAGATTTTGTGATTTAACACACTTAATTAGGCGGTGTTTTAACACTCTTAAGGAAGTGGGCGTTCCCAGCGATATGGATAACAGCCACATGTTGTCCATTATTGAACAAAAAATGTGCGCTGACGATCGGAAGGTGTGGTCAAGAGAACTGGAACGAGACGGAAAGAAAGCGACATTGCAAGGACTCATAGACTGGATGACAGTGGAGATGAAGTCACGCATGCGTGCAACAGCGCCATTGAGAACCGGTTCAAGCACCCGCTCAGTTAATCATTTCCTGAAAGATGACAGCAATAAAGGTAACGCAACATGGCACAAATGTTGGATGTGTAGAAACTCAGCCCATTGGCCCGATCAATGTCACAAGTTCGCTGCTCTCAGTGTCGACGAGCGACTGAAGATGGCTAAGGAGAATCACGTGTGCTTCGGGTGCCTTAAAAGGGCCGGAAGAGAACACAGAATGGAAAATTGCAGCCGCAGACAACGTTGCACAAAACAGGAAAACGGAAAACAGTGCGAACATTACCACCATCCACTCCTACACAAAAACCACGCGATCAGAATAGGAGTAGCAGCTGTCGCGGCCGGTAAGGGAGCTCTTCTTCCAGTTATGTCAGCAAACATTCACGGTCAGAACGGAATCCAGAAAAAAGGAAATATCCTCCTCGATTCTGGTGCTCAAGTAAGTCTTATCCGGTCCGACATTGCGGAGTTACTTGGACTCAAAGGAAGAGACACCTCCGTAACCATAGCAAAAGTTGGTGGTGAAGAGGAAACCATAAGAACAAAGGAATACAGAGTACCTGTCAGTTCTGTAGATGACCACAAGAAGCATTCGATAACT
>OX393563.1:23569241-23661741 GCA_947652115.1 Blastomussa wellsi | reverse complement strand
CTGGCGTTGATTATTCGCAGAGAAAAAAATCTGAAAAGTTGAAATTTACAAAATCAGGCATTTTTGGCCAATAACCAGCATTAGTGTTTTGCCTGCTGTGCAAGAAAAATTCACCAGATAGGCAATATTTTAGGTCATTGCATCAAAGGTTTATTGCCCTTCAGCCTGAGCCCAGGGAAAGCTAGAAAAGTTGAAGGCATAGAAAAATAGAAGTGTTATCATTTACCTTTTCCATGCAAGTGTGAACATTCAAAACTGCATAGGGTTGAGAAAAAAATCCTTGAGCTAGGTCTTATTATTTGTGTACGAAATTCTAGTGCAGAAGCATTTGTTTTGCAGTAAAACAACAGAGGAAAATGGATGGAAGCACTGTACTTTTTCTAAGGAAAGTTAGAGAATGGAGATTGCAGCAAAACACCACATCAGCTCCAAAACAGTGAAAAAAATTCATGCAAATCTTACCTCACAAGCAAACAGTCTAAACACATCTTTCTTCAACTCAGTCATTTAATCGCAGGGAAAACATTACAAAGCAACTCTTCTGCTTCTGACTCAAATGAAAGTTTCGGTCAAAAAGGTCAAGCAAGAGCTTAAATAGCTCCTTTTTGTAAGCAACGTCGACCAAGAAGCCAACCAGCAGGAATCTGACCGCATTGCATCCTGGGAAATTTGAACGTTCTTTGAGCGGGAAACACCTACCTCCAACCAATAAGTCTCTGACCAGGCTTCAATAATGCAATAAATCTTTTCCAGTCACTTCCATCGTTTATCGAAACTTCCATATTTGCCACTTGAAGCCTGGTGAGACAAGGTTCATTTGCTCTGAGGCCCCTTGTCCATGAACAACAAACTGCCAGTAGCTGGAATCGAGCAGCTGGTCGAAGTTTGTCACATTCACAGTGCCAATAAACAAGGTGGCAAGGTTTAAGCCATCTCAGCCCTTGATGATGAGCTCCAGCACCAGCAAATGACCCAAAACAATGTAATTTGGGACAATTTTTGCCCCAAATGACATTGATTCTGCCCACGATTCTGCCAAACAGAAGGTGAGCTCAAATGAGCCGAGCAATGTCACGTGACCTGCTGCCATCAGACATTAAATATGCATGTCAGACCCAGTCCCTCAATCAAAACACTTGCAGAAAACAGAGCTTTTAAAAATACCCCTCACCCCTCAAGTTTTGTGCAAAATCTTTGGATTTCTATATATTTACTTGACTATCGAGCCACCTTAACCAGAATGAGAGAACAAGACCAGAGAACTAGAGAGAGAGAGAGAGAGAGAGAGAGGGAGAGAGAGAGAGAGAGAGAGAACTTCAATCCCAGAAAAAAGCATTTACCGTGTAGCATGAAAATTTCGTGGGTTTAAATTTTTCCAGATTTTACGGATTGTCCCCCGATCCGAAAAAAATATAATCCGGCTGAAAAAAAAAAACAAACAAAGAAACTAAAACACGCGAAATTAAACGCCGCAAAAATTCACTCCCTTCAGTCCAATGAAGAACTTTGATCACTTTTTATGTAAACGTGCGTTCCTGGAGAGATATCGGACTTAACAACAGTAAATCTATAAATCTACTACGTGGATATCAAACGCGTCCTCATTTGCAATTCATTATCACCCTGCGAGCAGAGCGAGAAGAAACAGTCGAAGAGTACGAAAGCAAGAAGCCTTAGTCGAGTGCGGGTTCTGACACCATGAAATGAGCTTCAAACACGTTTAGGTTCACTAAGCTTAATCACGAAGCAATCGAGATGGCTGACTCACATGGTTGACAATCAGGATAGAAATGCATCATGGGAAATCAGTCAATCAGCCTCGCAAGGCATGATAGCTTGCAAGTATATTCTGTTTGTTAATGTTCTGCTGTTTGAACAGAAAACCGCCAAAATTAGTTCCCAGCAGAAATTTCAGTCATCTCGAACGGCAAAAATGTGTTCCGTCAAAGCCTCTCTCCTCTCTGACTTCCCTTCTCCCCAGCCTCCACGCGCTTTCTTTTCACCTCTCCCTGTTCCCCTTCCCGAAAATGAAAGAGGCCTCTGCGGAGGAGAGAGCCGCAAAGCGCAAAAGTCGACAATCCGCAAAATATAGCTCCCATAAAAAATTTCATGCTAGTGAAATAGATGCCCCCGACCCCTTGGCTTCCCCCCGAATTAATTAGACAGCAGTGGAACATTAAAGAGTGGGTGGGGAAAGCACTAAACATTTAATTTTTACGTCTCAATTTCGTCTGCTCGTATATGTTCCTGATTAAGAGTAACAAATTCTTCAGTTGGTCATGTTAAAGTAATATATCACACCGCCTAAAAGTTTTGGATCCCCGGGTTTGGATCAAATCCCGATATTTGTTATATGGCCAACAAGTTTAAGTACCGGTATTTTTTTAGTCTGAAAGAAATGCAAATCCTACAAGACAAATAATCGTGTGCGTACAAGGGGAAATAATATGCACAACGGGAAATAATATTTTAATATTATTTGTCTTGTATGATTTCCAATTCTTTCAGACCACAACAAATGACGTGGAATTAAAGAGAAAGTGGTGATATCTTGCTTCAGGTTTGGGTCTGCAGTCCGTATCTGCATTTCAAAGTCCTTCCCTTCAGCTATTCTCAGTCGTAATGCTGGAGAGCCACGGAAACAGAAAATATTTATCAAAGCACACCTCACCACGCCTAAACCTAACGACACCGGAGGTAAGTCACATGTAACTCAGGGTTCGTAGAAGAAAGATTTTTTTGTCGTAAATTAAACTTCAGTTCACTGCTTGAAGCTTAAGGTTCCAGCTGCATGTGTTACAAACTTAAGATAAACGAATTTTTATCCGGGATAAAACGACTTGATGTACAAGCTGTCGACAATTACTATTTTCTGTTTACGTAATGCGCGAAAAACAATTCTTTTGTCTTTTTTCGGATTTAACATAAACATGTCTCGGGGGTGTACTTACATACACTTCATTTCAAGTGAGGTAGTTGGACAACGGAAAACTACCAACCGAACGATCAACCTCCCTAAAGACAAAGTGTATTGTTCAAGTCAAGGGGCAAAAATCTGACTGGGGTCTGTAAGCTGTGTCTGCAAAGACTGTCAGATAATAAATGATTGATTTGACCTACGACACCGAAATAACCTTGGATACAACGGATTAAAAACAGCCATAATAATGTCATCACGAACATGGGAAATATTTAACTTGGATCGCTGACAGAGTTCAGAAAAAAAAAACACACAAGTTGAAAGATTCCTCCAGCTTCCGATACATCGATTGCGGCGCCATTCCAGATGCCCTCGCACTCACTTCATATATGTATCTTGACAAGCTGGTGAACAAACACAAGGCGTAAGAAAGCGCATCATATTACAACTGCTTGAGTGGAATCTCCTTGTCACAACCGCAAATGCCAAGAATTTAACATCACTGAAAGCGAGTGTTGTCAGCTATGGCCTCACTGAACTGCGCCAGGCCCGTTTCCTTACAGCGAACATTTTACGTCGATCCGCTGTAATTTCGCTGCGGAATTTAACAGGAAATCGCACTGACAGCTTGTGGTTCGAAATTTCGTAACTCGAGCTAAAAAGCTCGGAGTAACTCCGCGAACAGCTTGGCAATTTTCGCGGCAGTAATTTGCAGATTCTTCACAGAATATGAGGCAGTATTTGAGGATAAGCCCAACTGTCTACAGGTAAAAAACATTCCAGAGTTTTTTCTGGTGCTTCAAGGCCACGATTGATGCGATGCATCGCGATGCCGATCGTTGCGCTTTTGTTGTAATCACTTTTGAGAGCAATGTGGCGTTTATTATAACCTTTTTTCGTTTGTTTCTTGTCTTTAGAATCCCGACATGTGTTCTTATCTATCTTGTCGTCTTCAGTTGCGTTATATGCTCGGGACAACAGGAGGTCAGTTTGAATTCTTGTGATTAACTGTTACTTCTACGTGTAGTATGGTGATTATTGTAGTAATTTGCAGTGAATTTGCCAGTTTGTCATACCAGGACTGCATTACTCTACAGGCATAGCGTCTAGCGTCGTGACATCTAATGTTGTGCGTGTAACTGCTACCAGAGATGATGTAAGTGCTTTGAATCATAAATGTCCATAAATCGACGAGGACTAATCTCCTCGACCACAGGGAGAGGCCGTCTACCACAGGAAAGCAGAAATGTACGCTCTCGGTTTTTAAAAATCCAAATATTTATGGCCTTTATAAGCGAACTTTTAGATTTTAATCTCTATTTTCTTTGCGGGACGTAAAAGATTATATGATAGTTGTTTTGTGACGGGTTCTGGAATAAAATTGTTGTCAGAATATGTCAAGGATGTTGTCAAAATTGTAACGTGATGGCAGAAGTTTGAGTGGTGCGAGGTCCAAATCAGAGTCCATTAAACTGCATTCTAGTGTTTTAGTTATTTGTCTGATAAATTGACACGTTGAGAAGACTTCCTCAGTTCGACTCCTCCCAGCATCTGTAGGCTGTGAAGTTATTTGGCGAACATCTTGTTTCAGCCAAACGCTTGTCCTCAAATAGTTTCCGGTTTTATTCGCGTGGATCAAGATTATATTGTCAGGAAAAATGAGTAATCACGAACATCACCAAAAAAAACAGAGTATGTCAAACTTAGAATAGTACTGACGGACGAATGAAGTAGAAGTGCCCGCAACATCGTCAGGTGTCCGCATTGTGGATATCAGAAACGAGAGAGACATGAGTACATGTGTGAGAGAGCTTCTTTTAAATGCTGTTTTCTGACTACTCGTCCTGGATATCGCAGTTTAGGCTATCAGGCTTGCAAGATTTCAGAGCGTTGAGTGGCATAAATTTAATTGTTGGCGGTAAATTATACAAATCACAACTACCATATAGTATTTCCGATCAGTGTTCATCGATTCCCACGATGACTTCCGATCTTGCAGTCTCGTTTGCCTTTCAACGTCGTTTGTTTAAAGCTTTCAATATATCTATAAGAGATTCACTCACAAAAAAAGTAGTAAAATCTGCTGTCCACATAAATTGTAATTGCCTCACTTGGAAACTTAATATACGGCACGAAAATATCCGGGTATCAAATATTATTGCTTAAAAAACTTTACAAATACCAAAAGTCTTCTGCTAATACTAATTAAAATTTTATTGAAAAAAAAAAAACGAATTGAAAGATAAAGTTATATAGAAAAATACACCATAAATGCAAAATCTGGAAGTAAAAAATCAAACATTTGGCACGATTTTTCATTTATAAGTATATAGTCACGTATCTTTTAACTAGCACAGTTTTTTTTTGAAGTACAGTTCACTAATACAGTGTACTTGTAAAAGCTTTGCAACACCATATCAAATTCATCTTCCTACAGTTATGACCCAGTTATCTAATCCTTGAGAGAAGATCTGTCTGACTGAAGATCGAAATGTTATCAAAGCCAACCTTGATGGTTGACTTGTGTTTTATATAATAATTACCCCATTACTTCAACTCTCAGTTTCTAAGTTCTTTTCTAATCAACTTTATTAACTTTAACTGTACATAGCTGCGAAGACGATGAAATATCACTGTACAAATAGCCCTTGCATTTTTAAACGTTAAGTGCAGTAATTACTATTAATCCAGATGGTTCTTCTAAACCGAGATATATATTTCTGTGTTGTTTTGATACTTGATATGCCCGTCTCACGCATGATGGCTGACCTTCATTTCGATACAGGTTACGCTACAGAATACAAATATCCTTTATTTGAATGTGAGCCCGGCGCGATCGGGCAAATGCAATGGGTATTGCAGTTTACCTGAACATTTTTCACTGTAGAATCCACTATATCCTCACTTTAATAGTGTCGAGTTGAATTTGAGTCATAAGTCACACACATGTAATGTACGACTGGAAATATCTTAAGATGGGATTAACCTTTATAGGGAACATTCTAGAAAATTATAGCTATTTGTAGCCTCCTACGCGCTGCCCTTTGTGCTCCAGGATCCGGAGAGTCCGGAGAATCGGCGAGATAGACTGACGAGCGCGAAGGGAAGTGAAGGAAAAAAAGAGAGGAAGGAAGGGAGGGAAGGGGCCTGGGTTTTCGTTCTCTTTGCATTGCTCTCCCGACTGACCGAGATACAGACAGGCTTGCGTACGACGCAACCTACCTCCGTAGACTACATGTGGGCCTATTTGGACTATGGCATGTTAGATATATCCGCGGTTCACTATTACGGTCATTTAGAATTAAAAGTCGCGGCGAAGCTCTGTAGTTACCAGACTCCCTAGTTCTTCTGCCTTCGTTTCTCGTGATCATGATTTTCCTTGCGTTCATGTTACACGTCATGGGTCGACCCAGACAATGAGAAAAAGAACGCGAAGGCATTCTTGTAGGGTAGTAGCTTCCCTGGTGCCAGAGGAAAAACGAAAAACCTGTCGCGGAGATCGAATTGGGGGCGGGTGAACACCTGGGCTACACGAATCTGCCGCTCCGTGCATTTGACCAAATCCATCGTTCCGCCGCTATTCTCATTCAAACCCATATCCGCATTATTTGAAAACTTTCTTTGGTAAAGTTTCCCTGGAACGGGCAGTCGAGTGTTATTTATATGGTAATTTTTCAAGACGCTTTTTAATTGCTTGTTTTTGCGACAATTCTTATTAAAAGTAAGGAGTTTGTCAAAATGCCGACTTCTTGACCAAGACAGACCAAAGATTCTTGGAAAGAAAAAACTTCGACAACTATCCACGATTCAAACTTTATGACATGGCGAATCCGGAATTTTTGAAATCCACGAATCCGCTCAATTTTTCGCAATCGTACGTTTTTAAAGGCCAAATCCGTTGATCCGCCAACCTATTCACGCACCTCGTATAGAAACGAGGAAATCGATGGAACCAGGCTAGTTGACGACGTACGGTTACAACTACTTTATCTGGGCTCAGTGGTAGAAAGATCAGCCAACGACTGTCTCTATTATAGGCCGGTTATTTGTGTCGTAATGACAAATAAGTTGAAAAGGTGGATGGTTTGAGCTCAATCCTATAAATACAGAAAACGGTAATTTCGTACACAAAGTTGTACATTTCACGATCTTTTGCAAATACTGATTGTCTACTAGTTCTCTATTAGTTCTCTCATTTAGTAACAGGTCAAAGGCCACCGCACATTTAATATTTAGAACGATTTTCGTATGACTTTGTAAACGTTGTTTCGTTGGAATTGGTTTCCCTGTTCAAAAACTGAAGCACCCAACAATCTTAGTCGACTTATCCCATTATACTGCCAATCGATTGGGTAGTGGTCTTGTGCAACTACTTGATAAGCGAAGAAGGTTTTACGTACTGCCTTGACTCCCTTGAGCGAGTTCTTGTAATAAATATTATCTCTTGAAATTTCAGATGGAAGATCCTCGATCCTTTACAACATTGCTTCAAGTTCTAGAAGGTGACGATGCGCGAGAGAGACGGGCAGTCGAACAAGATGGTAAAAAGCTTTGTTTTGTTCGTTCTGCCTGCTAGTTTGTTTCTTGGCTTCGTGTTATAACTGAAACTACAGTGTTCGAATCAGAGCTGGAAAAGTTTTAGGAAAGATTTTTATTATAAAATTACTGTTCGAAGGCTTGTTTTAATAGATATATTTAGGTTTTTGTTTTCAGTTGTCTTACTTGGCAACGATAGGTCTCTCTTCTAATAACGTTTTTTGCCGCAAGATGAAAATAAAGTGACAGCAAACGCGAGTGGCTAAGCGCGAGAATCTGCAACAAATTTCGCTAGCGTAGAGATCTGAAATTGTAGATTAAAATCAATTGTAAAAAGCGAAATGGATTAAGCTTTGGCTGGCATTTAATCCCTGATTATCGTTAATCGGCTTTCGAACACCTTGAGCCAGGTCACAGAACAGAAGACACAGATGAACTGGTTCCTTCTTTGAGCGTCATCATCATCATCGTTGTCATTATCATAGTCATTGTCATTGTTGTTATCATTATTTTTGAGTGGGAAGGGTAGGGAGCGTGTTTGTTGTCCTTGCAACAGCCTCAGTGGCACCTTTATGATATATTAAAGAATCGGGAGATCAACTTTTCTCATCTCAATATTGTTTTATTTTTTTCTCCGTTGTTGAATCATATTTCCCATCTGTTTGATGTTCTGTTTCCAGCAAATAAAGAGCTTGTATTGAATTGAAAACGCTTTAAGTTGAACATTTCGTTACAGTATTTACTTATCTATTATAATTTTTTTTATTTCAGATGTTTCAGAGGGAAGCGGAGTAACCCCTAACGAAGGTCAGAAAACGCTGTTATTGGAGAGGTTGAGCGAAATATCGTGATTTGTCAGTGTCTCGCTGATCAATTATTTGCCGAAGTTGAATGTCATTTTCTCGCCCGAAAGATTTGTTCTAAAAATAGCCTACTCGTGAGAAGCATGGCATGCGCTCTAACAATAGAGGTAGACTCAGTTCTGGAATTATTAGGGAGCGTGAGCAAGGACGACGGCGACGGCGACGGCGAGGACGACACCTATTAAAAATGAATCTATATTTTACGAACGAATTTCACAATTGCCTTGATGTATTTGGTGCATCTATTTCTTTCAAACGTAACTCTTGCAGATTGTATAAGGACGGCGTTTATTGTCAAACAGAAAAACGGAAACATAGCGTAGAATGACTATTGTTCTTGTGACATTCACTTACAGTTCAAGAAGACGCATAGGTCTGTCATAACGCTTATTACTATTCATGAAAGCCCAGAAAGAAGCTCTTTCATTGGTTGCTATGAACGCGCGGCAATACTCATTAACTTGAACGTAGCGGCAAACTGAACAATAGCTTTAGTGCGCTATTGTTACTCCCTTTGTTTCAATGACCACAACCCGCTTTTGTTTCTCCCTTCGTTTGAATAAACTTGGCGTTGTTTGTTTCGCGAAAGTTGGACACCGATGTATAATTATAAGTTTCGCTTTGGTTTTGTTTCGTCAAAAGAACGTTGTGTTTTCGTGAAAATCGAACTTGAAACGCAAGCCTTGGAAACAAAGCGAATTTTATTGTTGCCGCGCGAGCAGGATGATTGTGCCGTGAAAAAAAAAAAAAATCATTCGCTGTATAGTGCAGTTTGCGCAAAAATATTACACAGCCGAAATGTTGTTAGCTCTGAATATATTTCGTAGTGAATCAACCCTGCAATAGTCCTTGGACTTCACGTGTTTTTATTGAACGGTGGTTGCCGTGTGAAAGAACGCTTGATTACTGAAATCAGTAGCGGCCCGGACGAAGCGATCAATTTCCTCTCGCTTTGATGCCGATCAATTAATCCTATTGAATTGGTCGACAATCAGCGAGCCCAAGCGAACTCTAATCATTCATAATGGAGCTCACAATAAAGTTTTGCCAAACAAACAATATCGAACGTTCGGGTATCGAACGATCGATTATCATTCGATTGATGCGTTGGATTGGTTATTGGTTAGTTGGTATCCAAGGGGCAAGATGCTTCGTTGGAGTAAGCAAAATACTTTGAAGGGCTGACCATAACTTTCTCGCCATTTGAACGCAGCCTCTCCGTTTATTTGAAGATAGAACATCGGGTTGTTTTCTTTCACAAATGGAGGCACAATATGAACATGTAACGGATTGATCGGGTTGTCAAAGAGCTCTGAAAAGAGCTCCCGATCGCTGACGTTTTCCATGACTTTTTCCATTGCGCGATATGATCGGCTGTTTGAATAAACCAGCTGCTTTACTTTACATACTTTTAAAATTCGCGGTAATCTTGAAAATTTTACAACTGAATGGTTTTCATGAATGGTCTATTGTTTAGTCTTGGCAACCATTGTTATTCAATCGAAGGCTTAAAACAATAGCTCGCTCGCTCAAGACGCGCCATTTTCGAACGCTAATCCAACCAGCAGTTTTCAAACTGAAAAGGATAGTGGTTCCCGTTGACCAATTTGTAAACTTTTTGCATATTCTTGATGAGAAAGGATGAATTTTTCCTAAACCGTGCGTGGGTTGTCGAAATTCAGTAAAAGTTTTGAGAAATTCGCTTTGGAAAACGGACTCCATACAAAAAATGGTCAATTTTTCCTTATTTTCAAGTGCAAAAGGATACTCCTTCCACTTGTTCAATCTTCTTTATTTTGGTCTTAAATTGTAGATACAGCATTCCTCTTCAAAATTCCGTGCGTGGGTTTTTAGATTTTATTTTCTTGAGATCAGGAAAGTAAGTTTTATCAACGTTACTTGGCCAATTATGGCCCTTTCTTCTCTAATTTTGGGCTTTTCAGAGCGCGTATTTGCGCTTCGGTGATCATGAATATTTAATGAATGTCACAGCATTCTGCCCTATGATTTAGCCGTCAGGTTCACCTTCTCCAAAGTGCTCAGAATATAATTTGTTCTTTTTATGTTGTTATGCAGTGGACGGTAAAGAAATGTACAAAGAGTTATCACGCACGTGCCGAGCTATTTTACTGTCGATGACGTTGCCGTGGTGGTTTGCTTAAGCTCCCTAATATGTACTTTTGACGAACGATTGATAAGATACGACGAACCGGCATACGGAATATACATGAAGATGTTTTTTTCGCATATTTTCCCTCTGCAGATGCACCTGTAATAGTGGTGAGCGAACAGAAGAAATTTGTGGTCAAAAAGGTCGGAAAACTTTCGGTGGATGTAGGGTCCACTGTTTGGGCTGTGAAAGGAACTCAGATTACAGTGTCGTGCACAGCAATTTCGCCATCTGGTAGTCCCGCAAGGATCCGGTGGATTAATAGCTATGGGTACCCTGTTACGGAGAGATTTCGAGGCGAAGTCGCCGCCAGAGATGGGACTTTAACAATTCGTAAGTTGGGTCGGTGGAATGAAGGCACGTTCACGTGCAGAGCGTCAAACAAAGCTGGGGACACAGAAGCCTTGTTCACAGCCAAAATTATTGGTGAGTATCAGATGAGGAAGATGATTTCCTTTGAATATTTGCTTTGTTGGAGTGTCATAAGAAATTTTATTGTGATTAGCAAATTGGACCAATATCCCATTACAGAAGCTTTTTATTTATTTAGCTTCGCCTAACTAGAATACATAAAAATATTAGGCATGGAGACCACTACAGCCTAGCCAATTACAGCGGATCCCTCGTTAATTATTTATATAAAAAATACTAAGCTACTAATATGTAAGCAGAAAACTTAGGAGGAAAAAAAGGAAGTTCAAATTGCTAGAAGCAGCATGTTGGCGGGCATAGGAGAGACCTCGCTGTGTTGCACCTAGGACAGATTGTTCTCCAGGTTCTAATGTCGTCAACGTCGTACAGGTTCAGAGCCTTTTCGTAATATTGAAATAATAAACTTTTAAATGAGGCTAGAGAGATGTGACTTGTGCGTAGCTTAGCGGGAAGAACATTCCATGTGCGGCACGCGCGTATGAAAAATGGACGTTGATAAGTAGCAGTTCTACTTCGCTTAGTAACGTTCCTAAAGCATCTCGAACGATTCCGGCGAAAAAGGTCGAACGATAGGGGAAACGTCTCATCATTCCAAAAATGAAGCTTTTTATTAGTGAAATAAAGTCTTTAAATTGCTTTCCTTTGTTAGTTTACTCTACTGCTCCGCCCCACCCAGAACACTTTGCTCTCACAGTGCCTCTCTTCACCCAGGTGTATAAATGTACTGCTGGGGGGTAACCATGCGATCGTCTAGATCCATTCAGCGGCGAGTAGAAATACTCTCTGTCGCTTCATGCTAATGAAACCGGGATAAGCTCCGACCTGATGGGCCACTAGGCCCGACTGCAGACTTTACCTTTTACCTTACGACTAATTAACAAGACTTGGCCACTATTTGTAGATTTCCAATGCTGCAAACACGTTTTGGGCTGTCGAATGTTAATCTGTCTCCTCTCACAATTGTTTTAATGACAAAAATAAATTAAAATAATCAAGGAGACGGAGGCCTACAACAAAACTTATCAGCGTTATTTATAGTAACATGTAAATTTGAAGGGATGTGTCACTCGTGCAAAATATATTAGAAAATGATGTAAAGCCCTTCACATTATCAATTGTTTTCTTGTCTAGTTGCATTTCTCCCCACAATTCTCAAAGCCGACGGCGACTTCTCTTTTGGATCCAATGATAAAGTCGCCGAGATCACGATAGGAAGTGACGTCACAGTTTATCAAGGAACAAAGCTTACCATTCGCTGCCCTGTAGAGGGAAACGGCAATATTGTCGTTTTCTGGACAAGTCAGGGGAGGTCTGTGAACATTGGGAAGGCAGTGAATGTTGGAAACGATCTCGTGATAACAGACATCGACAAGAGATATGCTTTGGAGTATGAATGTACTGCCAGGGCAGCTCGAGGGAAAGTCACTGAACGCTCAACTGTTAGAGTTAAAGGTGTGTTGTAACATTGAAACATTTGCACTGTTTCAATTCACCGTTGTACATTTCCCTTTCGTCAACAGCTGATGCCATTTTAGCGACGGTTATGTTTTCTTTTTTCACGATCATCGATTTCCTTGTTCTATGAAAAGGAAAAGGAAAATTTCACGTCACCACTCAGAATCGAACCCGGAGCGAATACACCACCACGTTGATCCGGTGATTTTCTTAACTGTTTATTTACATCTATAAAGATGACCCCATTCCTAAGCTAAGCGTGAATCTGACTTAGATTTAACAATCGCCTTATCTAGGCCTGATAGCGAGAGCATCTAAAAATCAGTAGAGCAGGTATAACATCTTCCATCCAGTGGTTACCAATGGTGGTATTAGCCAGCGAACAGGCTGGGTTCCCCAGTGGGACAATGGAAAGGCGAAGGAAATTTTCGGCTAGCCCCCAAACGTCCCCACTGGAGAGTCACGCTCTGCTCGCTTCGCTCGCAAATTCCACCAAGCTTCCCCACTGGAGAGCCTGTTCACAGGCTATGATGGCATCGACCTTTTATGAAAAGGAAATCAGCTTCGTTTTTTAAAGCCTTGTTTGACTGACACTGTTTTGTTGAATGCGTGTGGTATATTTATATATTGCCTGGAAGAACTCCGTGACTCTTCTTACAGTGAATAAGCTACATGTCGTACTTATTGATATTGAATATGTAAAATGATGTGAATTCCAGCTAGTTACTTTTGGCAAGCGGTTTGAAATTGAGTCAAATAACCTTTATTGCTGCGCAAGAGACAACATGGTTACTAAATGACAAATCCTGAAGAGTTTGCCTTCTTGTTGTTATTAGCAACCAAGATGGGAGGATAACTGAAATACAAAGAGTACTTATTATTTTAAAATTATTGCTTATACATACCAAACTGCAAATTATAAAACAAGAATCTTACCCTCTCCTAAAGGTACCCAGAAATGACAATCTTCTGCCATTTTGGATGGCTTCCATTGGCAGAATGTGTTAGAATTAATTTATGTCAAAATCTAAACTATTTAGTTTGAATGTGCAATGGAATATTCAGGTTTCATTTCTACCAAAAAGGTTCCTTTTCTACTGAAACGTATGAATACTACTAAATTTATTCCTGTTTGATATGTTCAAGCTTTGAACCCACCTCGAATAAAACATGGGACAAGAAATCTGCGATTCGTAGAGCAAGAACTTCCCGAGGTCGAAATATACGTTGGAACCAAATTGACAGTGATCTCCGAGACCCAAGTGATAGTGCGCTGCGTTGCAGCAATGGAGCCAGCTCCGGCTATCCAATGGAAAATTCAAGGAAAGGATTCCGGCTTTAACGATGACGTCACACTGAGTAAAGATAACTCGACTTTGACCATCAGTGACCCTGGTGTTGAAGACTCAGGAGAATATACTTGCACAGCTAGTAACAATGTCGGACGGGACTCTAAGTCATCAAATATCAATATTTTGCGTAAGTTACCTGATGCAAATTCATTGTCATGATATACCTATTAATTGCAAATATATTTCTCCTTTATTGATACAGTGGTTTGGTTATAAATTTTATTAATCAGGCCAGAGGGTCTAGACAAATATCGGCCCTACGAATCGAGCACAGAGAATGTCGAACGGGAAATACCAAGGGCCGACAATTTGGATAACGAAAGAGTTGTTATATATACGACTTCCTGATTACAAAAAGACCAGTGGAAGCTTTACCCGATCCTATGCTTAGAAATACCTGCATGGCTCATTTTAGCTATTGGCTGTCTCAACTTGTTACATGTGTCATTAAAACGTGTTAAAGGGGCTTAGTCTCCATGAATTGAATCAACTTTGGTAATGTATAAAATTACCTTTAAATCAGAAGAAATCTTCAAATAACAGTTTACCAAGGTAAAAAACAAGGATAGCTTCGATTGAGGAAGATTGAGAAGGAGCGTAATTGAAAAAATTGACAGATTTATGCTAAGACTATTCATTTGTCAGAGCTTCTTTAAAAAATTTTGCGTAGTTGTGATCTAACAGTTATTTCCGCACATAAATGTTAACTTTAATTACATTCTTTCATTTTTCAGAGCTTCTTTAAAAAATTTTGCGTAGTTGTGATCTAACAGTTATTTCCGCACATAAATGTTAACTTTAGTTACATTCTTTATTCTTATTTTTTCCGTAGCACCCGAGCCTCCCAGAATAAGTTACTCCAACCGGAAAATAACTTCGCTGGAAAACGTCAACGTAATTGAAGCGAAAATTGGCGACGAACTTACGCTGCTGACTGGGGTAAACGTGGTTATCACGTGCCTCGCATCCGGGCTACCCACTCCAACAGTAACATGGCAGAAGGACGGTGAAGACTTACCACTTAATGGAAGTATATTGACGGTAAAAAACGTCACTACAAAGGACTCAGGAGTCTTCACTTGTGAGGCAATGAACAGAGCTGGTCGATTTAGCCACAGCAGCGAGTTTCGAGTAATTGGTAGGTTCATCAATACTAGCCCACTTCCGAGTTACCTTTAGTCTCTGCGACAAAACCAGTCTTCATGCGAAGTCATTCACATGAAAATACGTTTCACGTGCCCTTCCATTTACAGGCACTTAAGTCTTGAATACTATAGACTCATCTAACTTTCAAGGGGCTTATCGTCACCATGAATTTCGAATAAAGCCATCTTTGGTAATATAAAGTTCCCTCCATATAAACAAAGGTCGAAAAACACCAAAGAAATAACAAGTCAATAAACTGCAAAGAAGCAAGGATGACCGGCTTTGAATTACGAAGATTGAGATTTGCTGTAAACGACAAACTTGCAAAATGTAGGCTAAACTTTTCAAGATGTCATCCAGGACAGAGCCCCTTTAACTTTGTAACTTTTGTTTTTGGTCGTAGCCGCCGAGAAGCCGACGATAGAAAAATCAACGGGACGTGTTATTGGCCTTGAAGGGGTCGAAGAAGCAGTTGTCAAGATCGGACAGGATTTACGAGTAGTCGAGGGATTGATCGTGCGACTCGTATGCCCAGTTCGTGGATTTCCGACTCCCGAAGTATCGTGGTTTCTGAACGATCGGACACTGAAAACATCCGGACGTTTCTTGATTGACACTCGTTCCAACTCGTTGATTGTGGACGGAATACAACTACAGGACACTGGACAGGTCTCGTGTATGGCTAGCAACAGTGCAGGTCAAGCAAGGGTATCTTCGTTTGTCAGTATTATAGGTAAGTAGATGTTCTGGCCCCGGATGTTCAAAGGGTGGATAATGCTATCCACCAGTTAGATAACTATCCTATAGATAGCGTTATTTTAAGATGCGTATCTGTGCCAGGCGAGTTGTATTAACCAATTCGGTGAAAAGAAATCTTGTGTTGAGATTAAAGCATTTTTTATTGAAGGGTTAATTTGATATAACACGAAATTCGCAGAAGCTGAATTAAGTTAATATACAGCGTGGCTGCTTTAACCGGGGTCGGCTTCTATAACGAAAACCAAACCACTTGCAGAATGCATGAAAACAGAGGAATTGTAACTTCGTTCGTTTGAGCCAATTAGTATAGCAGTGCAGTTTAACGTTTGAAGTTTTGTAATCTGCCAGGCAATTTAGTGCTGTATTTCATTGCCAAAGGGCTCTTGCTTGACGAACATCCTTCTAGAATGCTGTTTGACAAAATTGTGATATAAAAGAGAAACATTGTGCACTTCTCGAGATTTTCCGCTTCAAAATATTCACTTGAAGCGCAAACCTACAGCTTGAAGTTATAAGGTCGCTTGATCCGTTGTCCAGTTCTTCTCACAAATTTTGGTTGACAATAGCGCATTAAAAGTTATCGGACAACACATGGCATGCATTTCTTGTCTCTAACACCAAGTTGAACATTACTTCTGCAGGTGAAAGCAGTGCTCAAATTCAGTCTGGAAATAATTCGATTGAGTCCATTAAAGACACTAGAAAAGTATCTATGCAGGTTGGAGACAGCTTGCACGTTCTGTCAGGGTCAGATGTCTCCATAGATTGTGTGGCCAGTGGTACCCCTCGTCCAGCAATAAACTGGCGTTGGGATGACCGCCGAGTGATTTCCGGGTCAAGGCGTGGACAATATGCTATTACAGACGTAACTGACGGTTCTCGACTTACCATTTGGCAGATAACCTCGGTAAATTCTGGCCAGTACGAGTGCATTGCTTTCAACACTGGCGGAGCCGAACGAATTGCATCCACCATAACTGTGATAGGTACGTGGCTAATTCAAAAGTTGCTTTTAGTGGTGGTGTTACAATAGAGGCCACACCGTCGTCGAATATATGTTCCATGCACAAACTCAGATTGAGAATGTTTTAATAGAGCTAGCCTTTTCAAATCCGTTTCAATCTTCTCCAGCCTCAGCCGTCCTTGTTCTTTTATGGTTTAGTATCACTCCTTTGGTGCAAACTGTTATTATTAGGTTTCCTAAGGGTAATTTAGGTTGTCGAATATCGTCACGTAGCTCCTTTACGTTCCTGGGAATTTAGTTTGATCTTATTGTAGCTAAACTACGCCAGATTTTATGTAAAGGGCCCTAGTCAGCCACACCTTTGTTTTTGTTTATATTTTACGCGGAACGTGTCGAAACGAAAGAGATCATGGAAAAACTTGCTAAAGGTAATTAAAACACTTCCAGTGACATAACTTACAGCAATGCAATATGATTAGGCTTCATTATACAATTCCAAAATTCCGATGGCATCGAAAATGGCGGAGGTTGACTGGGACCAAAAAGCTAATACCTTCCATTCCAACGTCTCAGCCGATAATTGTGGTGGAAAATGGCTTGAAATATATATTATTATTCTTTCAAGCGATTTTGTTTATGTAGAAGTATATGAAATAATTCATATATGAATTGCAGATGAATTCCATTCGACAAGAGAAAACTGCTGAAGTCCAGGGTAGTCTGTAATGAGCAAGTGATGACGTCGCTTGAGTGTCCTTCCTTCATTCTAAAATCACGAACCACCTCTGCCATCTAAAAACGTCCAGCATAACCAGTGACTAAATGTTAGGAAAACTTGCAATCCGGTTGGCTACTCAAATACTAACTATTCGATAACATTGTGGCCGGCGTTGTGGTCGAAGAAACAAAACCGTCAATTAAACCTCGCGCTCGTCGTCTACTATTTTAAATAAAATGAACGTATGAAGTATTTTCTCTTTTCAACTAACGGTAAAACAAGAACTTGTGTGTTTTGTTTTGTAGACGCTACACTTCCAAAGATCGAGATGTCGTCAACATCCGTCGAAAATATAAAAAACTTGAACCCAATCTCTGTTGTAATTGGAACACGTGTGACAATGCTACCTGGTGCTCGCCTTGAGATCACGTGCAGTGCATCTGCAATCCCTGAGCCCACGATCAGTTGGCTGCGACGAGGCAAACAGATTACGTCATCTGGAAGGTTCTCTATTGTTAACACAAGTCTCGTTATACACCCTGTACAGGTGGACGACAGGGGCTCATTTACTTGTGCCGCAAACAATACTGTGGGACAACATTTACTGTCCACAAAGGTGGACATTATAGGTCAGTTTTTATTTAAATTATACAGTGGCAATCTTGCAACCTTTGCAATCTTCGTAAGTTATGTTGCAACCCTCCCAGATAATATATTTTTGATACGCAGAATTATACTTCATTTAAAAGCGAAACTGTAATTTGCGATCAGCGGGATTTTTAAGTGAAGAACGAAGAAAAAAAACGGATCAAATGCAACAAGGTGTTTGCTTTAGCACATTTTGTATTCCTTTCTAACCAGGTTATCTGTTCATATCATACAGAGCCAATAAAGCCTAGAATTACGCAAACTGGAAGGGATTTGACGATAGAACTCCTGGTAAGACTCTCAGAAGCTGTTGGAGGTAACATACTGTGTAGAGATGGTATCGATTTGGAGCTAACCTGCTCTGTGCAAGGATTACCAACACCTAAAATAACATGGCTGCGAGGAGACACGAAAGTTGGCACAGGATGGAAGTTGAAGATTGGCATTCTAAAGGAGGCAAGCTCTGGAAATTACACATGTCTCGCAACTAATATAGCAGGAGAAGCCAGAAAAACAACTAAACTGACTGTGAAATGTAAGAATAATATTGCAAGATGCATTCACAAACAAAATGTAAAAGCTATTCAGTAATGCAATCGTGCTATACTATTGACTGTCAGCCGTTTTCTTGAATGTAGAGCAAAGCTTTAGTTCGTTCGTTCCTTTCCCGAGCGTCTTCAGCCAGGTGTTTTTGTTTTTGAATTTCACTGTTTATCACTTTTTAACCAAATAATTGTAAATTCTATATATTTCATAATACCCCCATTTTCTTCTTTTATATATATTTGTTTTTGGAATGTTCTCTTAGTGTCCACAATTAGCTAATATCTAGCTAAACACTTTGACACTTTAATTAAGTTCATTCATTCATTCCGTTTCATTCTCCAAAAGAAGGCTCGTAAACATGGCCAAATCTCCGCTTACCGGCACCACCTCTAGGCGGAATCAGTCTCCCATGAGGGACACAAAGCCATGGTTCCTTCCACATACAAACAATTCGTTTTAAACTTCCAATAAGCTGACACTGTTTTCTAATCAACAATAAGTATGAACCCTCACGAAAGGCACGTTGGCCTGACAATGACAAAATGACATTCATGCAGCATCTCATCTTACTTGCATGCACTCGCATCGCATGCTTTGTGTGCAATGGGTTGCCTTTGCATTGTGAAATAAACAGTTGGACACTTCTGTTTTACTTTATAGCGGCCATTCCACCTGTGATTCGATCAAGTGATAAACTTATAGAATCATACGAGGAAGACCTGCATCTCGTGGTAGACATTGGAACGCGTTTAGAAGTAATACAAGGAGCTAAAGTCGACCTGATCTGTCGTGTAACTGGTTTCCCGACACCTCAAGTGAACTGGGTCAAAGGAAACGCACGATTGGATGTTCGTTTCGAGAGTCAAGGATTCTACATCGTTCCGTATAACGGTACAAGCAGCACGCTGCTCATCAGAGGTACCCAGCCGGCTCAAGAGGATGAAGTCTATGGTTGCACGGCTTACAATACGGGAGGATCTGTCACGGCCTTCTCGTACGTGACATTTAAAGGTGCGTCGTTAAGGTAGCACCATCGGGTGTACATTGTTACTGTAGACTGCTGAAGAAAATCGTCGTTAATCTGCATTAAAGAAATTTGATTTTCTTTTACTCCAGGTCGTGTTGCGCCAACGGTGCTATCCACGTGGCTCAGTGGTTCAGTTGGTGTGATAGAATCGCTGCAATCTAGGGACCCTCTCAAACTGACCATCGGTGACGCCGCGAGATTGTTCACGAAAACAAAGGTACAATGGGTTTGGAAAGCGTTGCGATTATTCTTTTATTATCCATTTAGCAGAAAACTGGTCTGTTATAATCTGAATTGTAAACTACGCAGTTTTACATTTTGGGTTTGAATATTGCTTGCCTGGTGCAGGTTTCACAGCTTTTGCTATAACAGAAGGCAGTTTGGAACTCAAAACCTTACCTTTACTTGAAAGACACAGAGAATTCAAAGACCAAAGATAAGCAGTATGCGAATGTTTTCATAAACTCGAAAAGGCCTCGTAAAAGGTCGCCCGTATAGGCCTGATGCTCAGTGAGGTCTATAAGCCAAATAGTCTTTTCCGTGTCTGGTAAGTCCCTCGATAACGTTCTTCGGCCCTCGATGCTTACGCAGGAAGGAAAATACTCATTCTCCAGTCAGGAACTCTTCTGTTTTCACTTGCTATGTCACAAAAGGTCAAGAGTTTTGTAATCGGTAACAGATAAAATCGCCAAAGTTTTTGTGGTCCATGCAAAGCAATCACTAACTAGTAATTAACTGCGATGATTAACGATCTTTTTGGTTAGAATCCAAGTGTGGATTTGAAACTATTTTATAGGTCACCATCAGATGTGCAGTGAAGGCCATACCCGTGGCGAAGGTCACGTGGACCAAGGACAGACGATCCATTGACAGTAAACACAAAATAGACGGCACAGATTTGGTTCTTAGTGATGAAAGTGGCATTTCGGATTCTGGACGTTATTTGTGTTCCGCTACGAATCCCCTTGGAAGAGACGCTGCTTCGTCCGATATTACATTTATAGGTAAGTTGATTGTTCATGTTTTACACTCTACAGGAAGCCACAAGTTACAACTTTCTGCATTAACTGTGTAATGCTTCATTTTAAAAGGAAATCCTCTGCGCTCGGAGCGAACACTCAGAGTAGCCTGAGGATAAACGTAAATAAGCCATTAGCTCCGTAGCGAATTTGTTACAGATGGCGTTTCGAACGCTAGCCTTTCATTAGAGCAAAGTGCTTTTTTGTCAACTGCTGGTTGATGACCTGCACGGCACAAGTTTAGTGTTAACTAAGTTAGCTTGGTCACCTTAGGTCAGGTTACATGCAGTCCTTTCTGCACCATTAAAAAAAACACTGCTGTAAGAAGTATTTCATATAAACCTTCAGCATAATTACCATTTTTATTGCGTCACTTGATTATTATTACAACTTTAATTAACAACAGATAAACTATGTGAAAATGTCTGTCCAACAAGTGTCTTACCAACATTATCGTGTTCATCTTTCTGATTCTCTTGTTCTCTCTCTCTCTCTCTATTTCATGTTCTTCCAAGGTTAATAACTGACTTTAATTCATCAGCCCGCGTGATTTATTCCATGTATACTGATTATTTGATGCTCTTTTCACTGTTTTGCACCAGAGCCAACTAAACCAAGCATCATAACAGGCGAATCTTCCGTGCAACTTCTATCCGCAGTCAATTACCGAGCAACAGTTGGAACCAATATAACAACAGTGATCGGCAATAACGTCACATTCGTTTGCGTCGCGGAAGGTCGTCCCAGACCCGGCGTGTCTTGGTGGAAAGACGACCTAGATCTGAACGTCAATGAGACCGTTCTCATGATGTATGCAAACGACACGAGTGCAACAGGGGCCTATTCGTGTGTTGCGAGAAATCTAGCAGGCTTCTTTACGACTAGTTCCACTGTTACTGTTCTTGGTTAGTAAGCACATTTTAAGTTTGGGGAAGGGAAATGATTACTTGATCGTTTGGAATCCCATAACATGAGGTGTGCTCATGATGCCATGCTGATGTGATGGTTCTCAGAGTAATACTGTTGACTGGAATCCAGTCGTATCCCCTTGCTTTCCATCGGAAAACCGGAAGTCTAGTGGTACTGTTGACTGGAATCCAGTCGTATCCCCTTGCTTTCCATCGGAAAACCGGAAGTCTAGTGGTACTGTTGACTGGAATCCACTCGTCGCGAGAGTCTTAGAAAAAGCCCACACATGTTGGATGAGGGTGTAGAAAGTCATTCCGATGGAGTCCATCGGCATCGACATTTTCTATTCGTGAGAAACTTGGAAAAATTCTACTCATGTTGGATGATGGGGTAGAAAGTCGTTCCGATGGAGTCCATCGGATCCATTGGAAACGAATCGATTCCAATGAAAAAGAACATTTTCTATTCGTTGCCTTGAAAAGAAAATGTCGTGGGTTGCCTTGTCTCGACTCATGGTTTAAAGAACGAGTTATGTCACATGTGTACCTTGCTTGTTTTGACTCACAGTTTTAAGAACGGACTCCATCGGACGACTCTCAAAGTATTGTTTACACTTCCGGTTTCATGTTTTGACAAGACTTCCGGTACTCAAGTGGACTCGACTGTACTTCCGGTTTCATTCTTCGACTAGACTCCATTGGATGCCAGGTTTTGTCCACTGGAATCTAGTCGAGAGTATTGGGTAAACTAGCAATACAGTTAGTCAATTGAACTGTTATTAATATTACTAGTCCCCGACAGACACCGGCTACAAATAATAAACCCGAGCTATGAGCCCGAGCGACTATTCAGCAAGACGCAGCCGGGTTGACTGACAATCGCTCATAGAAAACGAGGGCGAGTAATTAACAGACACTCAAATGATTGCAGTCCAAGCTTATAATAAAATTAATTTAAAGTAATGTATATAGCATACACCTTTCTTTCGTACTCAATAAAACACAGAGCTCGTTGCGTTTTAGATCGCGTGGCACCAGAAAAAGCAACCGTACCACGCATAATTACAACCCGAGAGAATCAAGTGTCCGTGGGCGATAGAAGAACAGTTGAACACACTGTAGGAGGAAATGTGACCATTCTAGAAGGAAGGAACCTTCTGTTGCGGTGCCCTGTGGAAGGACTTCCAACACCGTCCACCACTTGGCTCTTTAATAGGATCCCTGTGGAAGCTAGTGATATTCTTCAGATTGATGACGACACGGGCAATTTGAAGATTATCGAGATGACCCAGGATGATGTAGGGGAGTACTCCTGTGTTGCTACAAATATTGCCGGTGAGACCGTGGAGGTGTCGTACACAACTGTTATTGGTAAGTTGGGTGATTCAGGTGCATTTCTTGCAACGCTTTTTTTTGGAGGGGGGTGTGGTCTTGTGGTTAGTAGTAAGTAAGTTACAAGTAAACATCTTTGGTAATAAAAATATAACAATCATAAAAAAGTATGAAAATATATGTTATCTCAAATTTAAAAACTAATACAAATAACACGAATATACTTATAGGAAGATGTATACCTGTTTTCCTATACGAGTGTTATAGCTATGTACATTAAGGGTAAGCTATGAATGACGAATTTTTCAAGAAAACTCATCTACCGAAAATTGATCAGTGACCAAGGTAAGACACATTTGAAAGCGATTAAATGCTGTTTCTATGGTTTGTAAGTCTGCAACCTGTAACGCTGAGGTTGCAGACAAAGCTCATATGAGAAGGTAGCATATGATTTGACGTGTGACGTTCAATGTGTGAGGTGTGACGATTGACAGGTGACGTGTGACATGTGCGATGTGATGTTCTTTACTTGGAACTGATTTGTCTTCTTTCTTGTTGTGTAACCAACAGAGCCGACGTTTCCAATCATTGATTCGTCAAACGCTTCACTACAAGTGTTTGATCCGACTCGCAAACCAGTCACTGCGAAGATCGGCAGTCACGTAACCACACTAACTGGAACGCCCGTCACTATCACCTGTGACGTGACGGGATTTCCCGAGCCCAAGGTGGGCTGGATGAAAGGTTTCATCCCCATCACGGGATCCGACGCAGAGCGCTTGATTGTTAGCGATAAAAGAATAAGCTTGCTGTCATCTTCCGTCTCCGACTCTAACCAGTACATGTGCACAGCGTCAAGCCCTGGTGGACAAGCAGCTGCTGTCTCAAACATAACCTTTGTCGGTAAGCAGAAGTAATGCCACTTCCGTCCACGTGAACTTCTCTTGAACTCTCTTATCCAGAGCAGGGCTCGACACTAACGGTAGCCAACTAGCCACAGACTAGTAGAAATTTAGTGTTGGTTAGTAGGTTTTCGATTTCCACTAGCCACTTTGGCTAGCTAGTAAACAAAATGAAATTGGGCGAAGCAGTTTCTGTCTACCTCAAGCAAGACAAACACAAACACTTTGCTCGGAAACTGAAGATCAGAATTTCATCATGGACATTTCATGCTATCAGACTATGTTCCACAAAAATTGTTTTATTATTGGAACTGATTTCAGAACAATGCAATTACTAGGGGTCAACTGTTAGCGGACCTAGCTAACACCAATGCTGGGCTAGTAAAAATTTTTGTTGGCTGGTAACATCTAAGTTGCCACTAGCCACGAGGCTAGTAAGCTGAAAAGTTAGAGTCGAGCACTGCAGAGGCGTTTTGAGAATGTTAGGTATGACGTTATGTAAGGCATACGGTGCGCGAAAGAAGGGAAAAGAGGAGGAAGACATTTTCCTTTAGAGGGAAAAGAAAACAAACGGCGGTTACAAACATTACCAGTAGACAACGCATGGTCAACTAAACTTTATATTAGAGGGGGTAAGTTTCTAACGAAACTGTGGTGCTGCGTCGGTGGGAAGTATAACAATATAATTTGGTTTTATCAACTGGGTTGATAATGTCAATTGGCCACCGTAAAGAGATTCAATTGCTGACGTTTCGAGCGTTAGCCCTTCGTTAGCCCTTCGCTCCGACGAAGGGCTAACGCTCGAAACGTCAGCAATTGAATCTCTTTACGGTGGCCAATTGACATTATCAACCCAGTTGATAAAACTAAACTTTATATTAACTTGGCGTTTCGTAAGCTTGAACATACATCTTCAGAAGTACATTTTCCTCCTTCCCCTTCCGGTCGACTCCCCATCGCGTCCTGAGCTTTGAACTAGCTTCTATATGCCAGGACTTACTGCTGACAAAAACGCGAAAGAGGAGCCGCTCTCTAAATATCGTTTGCTTGCTCTAAATATCGTTATTTACTATTCCATCTAACAGAATCCGTGAAGCCCGAAATTTTGTTTTCCACCAAACAATGGGAAGTTCTCAAACGCCGCTCTTTCAACATAACAATCGGAGAAAGGCTGACGATCCTTGATAAGAGTAATGTAACACTGGAGTGTACTGCCACAGGAGTACCCCCACCGGCGCTGTCCTGGACCAAAGATGGACTCAAACTAAAGAGTTTGGAAACAAATCTATTGTATCTGAGGAATATAGCTCAGGAGGATACAGGGCGCTACACTTGTACAGCAGAGAACTTTTTAGGTTTCGTTAGTCGGTCAACGTTGCTTTCCGTGAGAGGCAAGTACATAATTTGGGTATAGTAATGTCATGATTCTAGACGAATTTGATACTCATTTTTGCCAAGTTACACTCATGTAAGACGGCTTTCCATTCCCTGACTGCCATTCATTCTCGTCTCTTTTTAGGCCTAAAACTAAGAATTTCATAATTTGATTTGCATGAAAATTTGAAAATGAAATGCACCAGACTACAATTTAAAACAGAGGAAAACTGATAATGGCAAATTGACATAGTCTTTAAAAAGTTTATCAGAACGAATGGTCAGATTACCAAAAGCAAAATGAACGCAGAGAGAAAAAACGTTAATAACGAGGAGAATGTGCTGCCTTTGTAATGACATCTGCAAATGGTTAAACATTCTAGTCTTCTCGGATAAGGACGAAAAACCGTAATTCCCGTCTCCTGCATCTTCGGTGTTACGGCAAGCAGGGGGACGTTAAAGAACCCACACACTTCTCGCAAAGAGGTTCCCGGTGTTGTGCTCCGGCCTCGTATCAAGGGTTGGTGCTTAACATAGGGATAACCTCACTGCACCTTTCCCCCTTGGACGGACTTGCCCAAGAAAAATGAGTATAATAACTATGCACTACCCATCAAACCTATTTCATACTTTCATTCTCTGTTACCTATTAGTGTCTTATTAAACTGCTATCACGATCTTTTAGTTACGAATCTCTTCTTGTCTTTACAGTTGGAATACAACCGTTAATCAAGTCAAAAAACCAAGACGTTCTCGTCGATGACAAGATTACCGCCATCAAGCTTGATGTTGGAAGCAACCTTACTTTGATAGCAGGATCAAGTTTAACTATTACATGTGAAGTGGACGCAGAACCTAAGCCTGCCATAGCTTGGCTGCAAAATAAACGCCAAGTGCTAAGCAATACCAACAAAACATCGTTAACTGTTGATAACCCTAGCCGAGTTAATCTACGAAGTGTCTCATGCACTGCCGATAACATCCTGGGCTCCGATTCAAAATCAAGCTACTTTACAATACTTGGTAAGAAAGTTCTCGCTTAGTATACTTGATTCCTGTTACCAATAAGGTTGACTCCAAATTGAACATATGTGTTCACAACAGTGTTATGACAAACAAATATCGGCATAAAATAAGTTTACTCCCAAATTGCAGCCGTTTTCTGGGAAACGTCCACCAAGGACACTAAAATTAATGGAGTCTATGCTATTTTTGTTATGCACTCCGGCCAACGCTGCTACTAAAGAACATGGTCACAACCATTTGCCTATCGGTTAATACGCCTCTTTCCAATAAACATTTGAAAGTATAGTAGTTTTTGTGCCCAAATAAATCTTGTTGCTGCAAAGGCACTACCGCGAAACGGAAATTGAAACATTATCAAAATAAAAATTAGGATTCTCATTTTTTTAAATATCTCCTTAAACTTAAGGCATTTATAAACATCAGTGACAGTGCTCATCACAAGCCAGTTCGTTTTATTCGGCAGAGCCTTCCAAGCCACAAATTAACATTCATGACGAGCCATCAACCATTGAAGCTCAAAACCGAAGTCCCATAACATTGACCATTGGCGATGATCTCACAGCACTTACCAAGACAAATGTTACCATTCAGTGTCCAGCCAGTGGTGTTCCAAGGCCAACAATCACTTGGACAAAAGATGGACGAATACTGCGTAGTGATGGCAGGTACGCAGTTCAAACTGATGGCTCATTGGTGATTGATGATGCTGATGAAGAAGACAGTGCACGATACACGTGCAACGCAGACAGTGAAAATGGGCAAGACAGCGCGTCAAGCACCGTGCAGATTGTTGGTAAGTTGCATCTTCCAAATAGTAATAATGCTGGATTGCATTGCAAAACGAACCTTGTTTTGCCACTGTACAAAGCCTTCTATGAGTCCTTTTATTTACACAGAACCTGTAAAACCTGCTATTGAGGTTCCTAAGCAAGGTCAAGACATTCCTATTGACGATGTCCAAGCAGTGATTATGAAAGTTGGTGATAACCTGACAGCAGCTTCAAACACAACCATCACCATCAGGTGTCCAGTTAGTGGAGTACCAACACCATCCATGTTCTGGGAGAAAGATGGAGTACAACTTATCGCAGGGGACAAGTTTTCCATCGGGAGTGACAACAGTCTGATCATTAAAGGAGCGGAAGTTGAACACAGTGCAAGTTACACTTGCAGTGCACAAAGTGAGTTTGGAAAAGATGAAGCCTACTCCACCGTGAGGATAATGGGTAAGTGTTTGTCCCTGACAACCCGTATGTACAAAATGGTTGAATATATTGCGACAGGCAAATCTATTTCACAATGTATATTTACCACATTTCTGAACCGATCAAAGCATCGATTAATAAGCGTGAAAAATTTGAAAACGTAGTTAGATCGTTTCTTTGTAATTAATCACCCATTTTCTTGTCAGAGCTTTCCAAGCCTAAAATCGACTTTCCAGACCAGCCACAGACGTTGAAGGCTCAAGATCGAAGTCCCATCACCTTGACCATTGGTGATAATGTGATAGCACTCACCAATACTAGTATTACCATTCAGTGTCCGACCAGCGGTGCTCCAACACCAACTGTCACGTGGACAAAAGATGATAAAGAAATTATCGATGATGACAGGTACACCGTTCAGGATGACAATTCATTGCTGATCGATGGCTTTGCACAAGGTGACAGTGCGCAGTTCACGTGCGTGGCAATCAACGTTGCGGGTGAAGACAGTTCATCTAGCTCTGTGAAAATTGTTGGTAAGCTATTTTTAAATTCACCAGTTAATTAGTCTTTAGATTTTACGTCCATCTGGTGAAATAACGTTAGACCTTGGAGTAGATTCTGTTTTTTTTAACGATAGCCTTTCTTTGGCATTCGCAAATAAATTTAGCATTACGCCATAATTAAAAGTAACTGTTTCTGCTCAAACAGAACCATTTAGACCTGTAATCGAAGTTCCTAAACCTGGTCGCGATATTCCCGTTGGTGATGGCAGTCCAGTGACTATAAACATTGGTGATAATGTGACAGCAGCTTCAAACACAACCATCACCATCAGGTGTCCAGTTAGTGGAGTACCAACACCAGCTGTTACTTGGGAGATAAACGGAGCGCTGGTTGTTGAAGAAGAGGGGATTAACATTGGCGATGACAGCACACTTGTTATTAAAGAATCAAAAATCAAGGACAGTGCAAAGTACACTTGTAGTGTTCAAAACTCGTTTGGGAAGGATGATATTGCCTCCACGGTTAGAATAATAGGTTAGTACCTAGACCATAGTGTGGAGATGTGTTTGATAATATAAGAGAACGCTTCAAATATAACTGATGGAAAAAGTGATCATTAAATTGCTGACAGGACAGGACAGGAAATTGCAGGACAGCCAAGATGGGACATAAATAGACATTTCTCAAATTTATTTCATTTTGTACGAAAATGAAATTTATTATTTTTGGAAATCATCCTTGTTTGTTATGTGACCACGACTGTTGCAGAACTAGCGTCAGAATGACGGTTGAAAAACTAGCTAAAATAGTCGCCATTAAGAGCTAAAACCCAAAACTAAAGAGGCTTAAGAGTTAATAAGGTTATATCTGTTTAAAACTTTGATGTTCAGCTCAATAGCGTTTATCGTTCGGAAACCAGCGCAATATTTGATAATTTCAGATTTATGGCGGTGCTTGACATAATGTTACGATCATTTATGCCAAAAAATATATATTCATCTTGTGATTTTTAGCCATTTAAGAAATCAAACTGGTGGGAAACGTGTTTATGTAAGAAGACATGCAGGAACGAGTGATACCGGCGGCGCGAGTTCACCCCGGTTACTGAACCGGAGTGAGATTTTCGAAATGGTTTTATGTAAACATCTTTGTTACGACTTTTTCTTCTCGCACCGGAAAGAAAGTCGCGCCAGTATAATGTAAATACCCCTTACGTTTCATGGCCATATGCTGGATATTTGGAAGGTTTTCGAAGGTAAAACTATCAATGAATTGCTTACTTCCTTTTTTAGTCCTGAGAAGGCAAGTCAACCTAAGCTTGCCGAAACGTCAGTGATATGAGTTTAACCTCGGAAAGATCCCAAAAAACATGTTAGATATCTTATTTTATATTATCCTTTCAACCTGCACTTTGTTTATTTTCATCTCCAGAGCCATCCAAGCCTGTTGTTGAAGTCTCTGACAAGCCAAAGACGATAGAGGCCAAAGACCGAAGTCCCATCATCTTGAATATTGGGGATAACGTGACAGCACTTACCGATACACGTATGACCATTAAATGTCCCATCAGCGGCGTACCAACACCAACTGTCACGTGGACCAAAGATGGTGAAGAAATCCGTGATACAGACAAGTACAGTGCTCAAGATGATGGTTCATTACTGATACGTGAAGCTGACGATGAAGACACTGGTCGATACACATGCACTGCAGTCAGTGTTGTTGGTGAAGACAGCGCCTCGAGTATGGTGCAGGTTGTAGGTAAGAATCTTGAAAATCACTTAAGATGACGAAATCTTAAAAGTCTTGAAATATCAGCTTCTTGTGAAGTAAAGTCCGCGTTTGAGCCTAGTGGCCTCTACACCCAGTGTGTAACTTCGGAAACTCCGTTTTGACTTCGGAGTATCTCTTCCCCCCCCCCCCCCCCCCCCACCCCGTAATGGAATACTTGTTCAATACAGTCGCTAATAAGTTACAATACTATGGGACGATTGGCTGTTTCTTTCTAAAATAGCTCTGTTAAACGCTAAGACTTCTCTTGTTTTAATGACAATAACATGGTTATCGGGTATCAAAAAATCCGCCTCAGGAAGCTGGGCTGAAGACCTACATACAAACAAACCACGATCAAGAAATTCCTTTACAGTTTGAGTCACGTAAATATCGGCAAAGATTATTTGATTAACAACGGCGATTTCATTTTATAGAGCCTTACAAGCCTGTTATTAACATTCCAAGTAAGCCAATGACCATAAAAGCTCAAGACCGAAGTCCCATCACCTTGACCATTGGTGATAACGTGACAGCGCTTACCAATACAAGAATAACCATTCAGTGTGCCGCCAGCGGCGTACCAACACCAACTGTCACGTGGACAAAAGAAGACAAGGAAATCCCCGTTGGGGGCCGGTACACAGTTCAGGATGATGATTCGTTGGTTATCAATGAAGCTGATGACGAGACGGACACTGCTCAATACACGTGCACTGCAGCCAGTGTTGCTGGTAAAGACAGCGCATCAAGCACGGTGAAGATTCTTGGTAAGTTGAGTTTTGCCTTCGTCTTTTCTTCTTGCGGACTGTTTGTAAGATAGTCCTAAAGAAGACAAATCAACCTAAGCTTGCCGAAATGTCAGTGATAGGAGTTTAACCTCGGATAGATCCCGAAAAACAGGAATATCAGAAATACAGTTAGGTATCTTATTTTATATTTAACAATTATTCCATGAGCCCGCGTTGGATATCAGGTGATAAATAACCAACGAGCGCGTAGCGCGAGTTGGTTATAATCACCTCATATCCAACAAGGGCGAATGGAATAATTGTTTTAGTAAATTTTCAACCTCGATTATTGTCGTAGGAATTTTAAAACAGTACACTTGTTCAGTCTATTTTTCATATTACATTAATAATGCGGACATTTCAATTTGACCTAAACGGAGCGATTGTATGAAAAGGCGGCAAAATCAGTGGTGTGTTGTTCGCTCTGTAAGTTGAATGAAACACGTGAAAGGCGAGCGAGAGAAATAGCTGCTTCTTCGTAAATATTCCTGGCACAGTCTCCTCTAAAGTTGTCTTGATCGTGGAACATCTGGACAAACATTGTTTGTTGATGGAAAGATCCGAAATATTACGAAACTGAACTTTGCATTACTTGTACAAGCCAAATCGAGCTTAATGTTTACAGCTGTCTATAGTCTACTAGCGATTTACCGGTTGATCAAGACTGATTCCAAATTAACTGTGTTCAAGATGATTAGCTCAGAACCGATGAATTCCTCTGAAGAAAAGGACAAAGCAAACTATCACTGAATTGCTGCACAGATGAAAAGGGAGAGAGACTGATCTTCGACGATAATTTCACTGTCGGAAGCCGATGTTGTTTGTAAGAATTATATAACGTCGCAAACAAATTGCCTATCCTTCTGTCACATTTATTGTGCTCATTTGAAAGCTTGGGCCCGCTAGAACTGACAAGCCTTGTCCAGATATAAGGTAAAAAACTTCATTGAATTGCTAGCCTTATTTATGCTTTTACTCTGTTTTCACTTTCTGGACAAAATTGTTTATCAGTTTCGAATCTTCCCGTAAACGTCGTGCTAATATTCACTCCTTTTTGTTGTGTATTTACAAGCGCTAGCATTTTCGATTAAATGTTTCGCATCGAACTCAATGCTTCGTTGCAGAGTTTACCTGTTTGCTTTAACGGATAATGCTTTTAATATTTAACGACTAAGTCGTCTTTTGTATTATATTTCTTCTCGTAGCGAGCAAAACTGTAAGCACATAACTCGTCCCTTTTCCATATAAGGTAAAACCTCGGTTATTCGCTATTAGTATATTTTCAGCTCCAACTATTGCATTTCTAGCTTTTTGATTGGCTAAAAAACTCCGACTATGAGCCAATAGTCGGAGTTTTACGTCATATGGAAAATAGGAAGTTGTATGCTCTTTCCGTACGCTTTGTTAAATTGTGGAAATAAAAATCGGCGGCAAAACCCGGTTTGAGAATTTACTAAAACAATTATTCCATTCGCCCTTGTTGGATATGAAGTGATTATAACCAACTCGCGCTACGCGCTCGTTGGTTATTTTATCACTTCATATCCAACGCGGGCTCATGGAATAATTGTCATTTAACCGGGGTTTGTGAGCCAATCAAAAAGCTGGAAATGCAATAACCGAGGTTGAGAATTTACTATTAGCCTTTTAACCTGCCCTTTGTTTATTTTCATTGATAGACCCATCCAAACCTGTTGTTGAAGTCTCTGACAAGCCAAAGACAATAGAGGCCACAGACCGAAGTCCCATCACCTTGAATATTGGGGATAACGTGACAGCACTTACCGATACACGTATGACCATTAAATGTCCCATCAGCGGCGTACCAACACCAACTGTTAAGTGGACCAAAGATGGTGAAGAAATCCGTGATACAGACAAGTACAGTGCTCAAGATGATGGTTCATTACTAATAAGTGAAGCTGACGATGAAGACACTGCTCGATACACATGCACTGCAGTCAGTGTTGTTGGTGAAGACAGCGCCTCGAGTATGGTACAGGTTGTAGGTAAGAATCTTGAAAATCACTTTAGATGACGAAATCTTAAAAGTCTTGAAATATTAGCTTCTTGTGAAGTACAGTCCGCGTTTGAGCCTAGTAGCCTCTACAGCCAGTGGGTAATTTCGGATACTCCGTTTTGACTTCGGAGTATCTCTTCCCCTCCCCCCCCCCCCCCCCCCCGGGAATGGAATACTTGTTCAATGCAGTCGCTAATGGGAAGGTTGGCTGTTTCTTTCTAAAATAGCTCTGTTAGACGCTAAGACGTCTCCTGTTTTAATGACAATAACATGGTTATGGGGTATCAAAAAATCCGCCTCAGGAAGCTGGGCTGAAGACCTACATACAAGCAAACCAAGATCAAGAAATTCCTTTACAGTTTGAATCACGTTAATATCGGCAAAGATTATTTGATTAACAACGGCGATTTCATTTTATAGAGCCTTACAAGCCTGTTATTAACATTCCAAGTAAGCCAATGACCATAAAAGCTCAAGACCGAAGTCCCATCACCTTGACCATTGGTGATAACGTGACAGCGCTTACCAACACAAGAATTGCCATTCAATGTGCCGTCAGCGGCGTACCAACACCAACTGTCACGTGGACAAAAGAAGACAAGGAAATCGCCGTTGGTGGCAGGTACACAGTTCAGGGTGATGGTTCATTGGTGATCAATGAAGCTGATGACGAGACGGACACTGCTCGTTACACGTGCACCGCAGACAGTGTTGCTGGTAAAGACAGCGCATCAAGCATGGTGAAGATTGTTGGTAAGTTTAGTGAACAAAGTTGATAGATCGTTAGCTACTGAAGCTTGCTATTTGTTTACCAGGTGAATTCGTCCTTCTGTTGACTTTTGTGAGACCAAACCAAAGTTATTACATCTTATCAATCAAGAAAATTAATGGGCCCATCCGAACTTGAAACAGAAAGCATGTAGAGATCCAGACCTGGTCAGACGTGCGAAACAGTACGAAAGACAATAGAGTCAAATTTATGTTTCAGTTTTGTACCCGATTGGCTTCAAAAGTTACTATCTTCGTTCTAATTTGGTGGAACTTGCTACGCTGTTTATGAGTGAATAAAAAAGAACAAGCAAAGCCAAAGGTAGAGCAGGCATATATTTACTTTCTGAAGTGAAACTGGATTATTCCACGAGCGCGCTTTGGATATGAGGCGATAGATAGCAGAGGAAGCGCGTAGCGCCGAGTTGGCTATAACCATCTCTTATCTCTTATCCGCGAGTGGACCTTCCCGGATGTTCGAGAACGTAGAGTTTGAGAACGTAGTTTTTAAAAGTCAAAAATTCTTTGTTTGTTGTTCAAATAAAGATTTATCTGGGAATGCCAAATATTCGGCAACTCAAATTGAACTTTTTACTGTTTCCGATTATCCACTAGGAGAGAAGAATAGTAAGGATTCTGATGAGTATTTTAAGAGTGTTTATCGGTGATGTCGCGAACTACAGTACTCAGGGGAACCCAAGGGATCTGTTCCTCACTTATCTGTTCCCCAGCGCAAATGTTGCTGGTTGGCAAAATGTTTCAGTGTCTTTTTATCATGGGAGTTGTCCCTGAGCTGGAGAGGAGAGCTGGAGAAATCAGAGAGTGACTAGAATGAGACTCAACCGCTTACCCAAGAAAATACTCGACGAGGGCTTGAGCCTCCTTGACAAAAGCAGATTTTAACGCTTTTCAGTGTCATTTCTGTGTGTTTCTTATTTTTTCTAATTGTTGGCTGGAAAAAATATTTTCATCCAGCTGGCAGGGAATTTTCTGATGGTTCATATGTTACGAAAAAGGAGCAGATAAATGTTTCCCAGCAACACTCAAGGAAATTTTTATTCATTTGGGTAAAAGAATGCATTATCCCACAGTTTGTTCGTTAGGTGACCCTGAGTACTGATAAAATAATTGTACACGAACTTTTTTAATCCCATCAACATTGAAAACATTCTCACAATCTAATGAAGGGTATCAATGCAAATGTTACAGTGTTAACCATTACGGAAATGAGTTTTTTACAAACTTTATTAATTTCCTAAAACAGGTCCTTCTAAACCAAAAGTTCACACATCTTCAAAACCAGAAACAATAGAAGCCCAAGATCGAAGTCCCATCACCTTCTCAATTGGTGATAACGTGACAGCACTTACCAATACAAACATCACAATTCAGTGTCCCATAAGTGGCGTACCAACACCAACTGTCACGTGGGCAAAAGACGGACAAGAGATCCCTAATGAGGGCAAATACTTCAAAGAAGGCGATAATTCGTTGCTCATAAGTAATGCTAATGTGGAAGACAACGCCCAATACACGTGCACTGCTAATAACATTGCTGGTCAAGACAGTGCATCAAGTGAAGTTCGGATTGTTGGTAAGTAGCGGAATCACACGTGGTATTATTAATGTACCTTTCAAGAGTAGAGTCCTTCCTAGTCTCAACGTTGAAATGAACGAGATGGCTCATGTGGCTAATTGGTGAACTTACGTTAAACACTGGAGTAGACGTTGCTCCAAAACGATGTTCTCTGTTTCTGCTTTATTCCACAGAGCCTTCCAAGCCTACCATTTACATTCCTAGTAAGCCAAGGACGATAGAAGCACAAGACCGAAGTCCCATCACGTTGAACATTGGTGATAACGTGACAGCACTTACCAATACAAGTATTAAAATTCAGTGTGCCACCAATGGCGTACCAACACCAACTGTCACGTGGACACAAGATAGTCAAGACATCTTCAGTGGTGGCAGATACACAGTTTATGAGGATGATAATTCATTACTTATTAATGAAGCTGATGAAGAACGCAGTGCTCGATACACGTGTACCGCGGAAAGTGTTGCTGGTAAAGACAGCGCATCAAGCACGGTGGAGATTGTTGGTTAGTGAATAGCGTAATGTCATGCAGCATGATTTACCTAGTATATTGCAAGGGGCATGGATTGATCTCTAAGCCCGAACAATTACATGCAATCAACTACAACGACATTAAGTGCCCGAGTGAGAACTCGAAACAAAACATGGAAACAGTATCAAACACAGGTGAACACAAAAAAGCCAAATTGCGAATTGGTTTTCTTCCTGATTGGCTGAACTTCTTGTTAAGTACATTTAGCTGCTTGTTCAGTTAAGTCCTTATTCGAGCCTGGTGGCCTACACAGGCGGTGCTTAATTTCGGAAAATCTCCGTTTCCTGTAACGTGAAGTTATTCCGGATTATTTCTACTGTGTCAGGAATGGAGACTGCTTTGTTTAAGACGTGCCCTGTTTAATGACAGTAACATGGTTATGGGGTATCTAAAAATCCGCCTTAGGCAGCTGGTCTGAAGACCTAAATACAAGCAAAACAAGAACAAAAGGTTGCTTTACAGTTTGAGTCAGGTAAATGTCGGCAACGATTATTTGATTTACAACGGCGATCTCATCTTATAGAGCCTTCCAAGCCTGTTATTAGCATTGACAGTAAGCCAACGACAATAAAAGCTCAAGACCAAAGTCCTATATTCTTGACCATTGGTGATAACGTGACAGCGCTTACCAATACAAGCATTACCATTCAGTGTGCCGTCAGCGGCGTGCCAACACCAACTGTCACGTGGACAAAAGAAGACAAGGAAATCCCCGTTGGGGGCCGGTACACAGTTCAGGATGATGGTTCATTGGTGATCAATGAGGCTGATGACGAGACGGACACTGCTCGATACACGTGCACTGCAGACAGTGTTGCTGGTAAAGACAGTGCATCAAGCACGGTGAAGATTGTTGGTAAGTTGTGAACAAAGTTGATTTTGACAGTAACCCAAAGTTATTACATCTGAACAATCAAGACAACTTATTGGCCCATCCGAAATCTAAACAGAAAGCATGTAAGGCCCGGAGCAGCAAGAAGGCAACTGAGTTAAGTTTACGTTTCAACTTTGTACCTGATTGGCTTGCTACTTTTGTTCTAATGTGTTGGAACATGTGAATAACAACGCGAAGCAAAAGCAAACTTTAAGGTAGAGCAGAGATATAATTACTTATGGCGAGATGGTAGATAATAGAGATGGTAGTGTAATAATAGTTTTATCAGAAACGCAACTCCTACGACTACAGTGACCGTCGACTTTCAAACCACAGTATCGACTGGAGCTCCGATTACTGTTTGACCTACAGCACTAACTATTTTCAACGATTAACTTTGGAAAGCTGGTTTATTGGCTTAGAACAGAATCATCTCAACATAAGTCAACAACTACCGGCACCGTACAAACAACTAATTCACGACATGAACATAAAAAACAGACCGAATAGAACGACCTAACTTTACCGATGGATCGAAACCGACCAATCACGACCGAGGACATCAACTACTTGAGTCTTACTCCAAAAAACATCACGGCAAAACTGACCAATCAGTTTTCACGAACCAGACTTATAACATTCCACTAATAAACAACTCTTCACATGACTCTGATGATGACTTCCGGTCAGGTTGTCGAAGCGTCAGTCACTGTCGCCGACAACAGTCCTACTACCCTGACCCGGACGATCAAACTACACGATCGAATGGCTGATATGTTGGGGGGTTTTGGCGGCTAGCAAATATATGACGTATAAGAACAGACAAACATTTCTATGCACACAGAACCGGTAACACCAGTGATTGAGGTCCCGAAACTTGGTCGAGAGATCCCCGTTGGTGATGGTAGTCCAGTGACCATGAACATTGGTGATAACGTGACAGCGGCTACAAATACAACCATCACCATCAGGTGTCCAGTTAGTGGATTACCAACACCAGCTGTCACATGGGAGAGAGATGGAGTTGGAATTGATGATAGCGACAAGGGTTTGGTCAAAACAGTCAATTCTTTGACTATAACTGGAGCGCAAGATGGTGCGAAGTATACTTGCAGAGTCTCGAATGTGGCCGGAATGGATACGGTCTCTTCAGTTATCAACGTTTTAGGTCAGTACCGCACTTGTTTACTGTTCGGACAGGGATCAGACTGGTATTTATCAGTTATATTTAAATATTTACTAAGACGCTACAAAATATGTTCCTTGTCAAGAGTGAAAGATTCAGACAGTTTATGAAAGCATGTCTATGAAGTCCAGAGAACTAAATTTAAAACCATGTTTCAACGTAGTCAACTAAATAAGTATTAATGTTTGAATAAATGTTCGGGAACTCAGTTTGAACTTTCTACTATTTTAAATATCAGAATCTATCTTTCGTTACTATATTTCTATAGTTCTCGGTACCGGCGATATATATAGGAAATGTGCATAGGAAATGTGTTTTTTACAAACTTTATTCATTTCCTGTGAAAGGTCCATCTAAACCAAAAGTTCACACACCTTACAAACCAAAGACGATAGAAGCTCAAGACCGAAGTCCCATCACCTTGAAAATTGGTGATAACGTGACAGCACTTAACAATACAAGCATTACCATTCAGTGTACCACCAGCGGCGTACCAACACCAACTGTCACGTGGACAAAGGACGGACAAGAGATCCCTAATAAGGGCAACTTCATCAAAGAAGGCGACAATTCGTTGCTCATAAGTAATGCTAATGTGGAAGACAACGCCCAATACACGTGCACTGCTAATAACATTGCTGGTCAAGACAGTGCATCAAGTGAACTTCGGATTGTTGGTAAGTAGCGGAATTACACGTGGTATTATTAATGTACCTTTCAAGAGTAGAGTCCTTCCAAGTCTCAACGTTCAAATGAACGAGATGGCTCATAGTGTACTTCGGTTTCTTTGCAATCCCCGCATCTTGCTGTTGGGTTAAACATTAGAGTAGATTTTGCTACAGAACGATGATCTCTGTTCTTGAAATATGCCATTAAAAGATTGAGACTTTATTTATACTCAAACAGAACCTGTTAAACCAGTGATCAATGTCCCTAAACCTGGCCAAAACATTCCCGTTGGTGATGGCATTTCAGTGACTATGAACATTGGTGATAACGTGACAGCAGCTTCAAACACAACCATCACCATCAGGTGTCCAGTTAGTGGAGTACCAACACCAGCTGTTACATGGGAGAGAGATGGAGTGCAACTTATTGAAGGAAGGAGGATTGATATCGCTGATGACTACACCCTTGTTATTAAAGAAACGGAATTAAAAGACAGTGCAAAGTACACATGTAGTGTCCAAACCTCGTTTGGGAAAGATGCAATTTCTTCGACTGTTAGGATAATAGGTAAGTTTCAAGTCTGTAGCTCTGACAGATCGATAGAGGGAAGAGGCGGGATTTGAGTGCAAGAATTGCATTTCATATCAAATTGGGCATCTTTTAGCCGAGTCTTTCAAGGCACTTGCTGAAAGGCTAAAATGACAATTACATAACTGTTAAGAATGATTTCTTGAATACGACTCTTTAATTTGACAGAGCCCTCCAAGCCTGTCATTAATGTATCTATTAAGCCAAGGACGATAGAAGTTGAAGACCGAAGTCCCACCGCGTTGAACATTGGTGATAACGTGACCGCACTTACCAATACAAACATTACCATCCAGTGTCCCACCAGCGGCATACCCACACCAACTGTCACTTGGACAAAAGATGGCCAAGACATCCTCAGTGGTGTCAGGTACACAGTTCAGGATGATGATTCATTGCTCATGTGTGAAGCTGATGAAGGAGACAGTGCTCTATACACGTGTACTGCGGAAAGTGTTACTGGAAGCGATAGAGCATCAAGCAATGTGCAGATAGTTGGTGAGTGAAGGGAATACCGTTTAAAATGTCAATCGGCACAATCGTCTTATTTGGAAGGAGTATCGAAAATAAAACTTGTCAAACACGTCACAGCAAAATTACGAGTTGGTTTTCCTCCTGATTGTATAAAAACACTGTCTACGTTGTAATTGGTTGACAACTGTCGAAACACGTCAGGTACACCTAATGTAGCTCAACAACGCGAAAATAAAGCAAACGTAAGAGAATAAAACTTCGGTCCAAAAAACACCTTGGATGAATATTTTTTTTTGTCATTAAGTGTAAGGTATCATAAACACCTACTAATAATCTTTTATATACACAGAACCTGTAAACCCAGTGATTGAGGTCCCTAAGCCCGGACGAGAGATTCCCGTTGGTGACGGCAGTCCAGTGACTATGAACATTGGTGATAACGTGACAGCAGCTTCAAACACAACCATCACCATCAGGTGTCCAGTTAGTGGAGTACCAACACCAGCTGTTTCCTGGCAGAAAGATGGAGTTGAAATTAATGATAGCGACAAGGTTTTGGTCAAAATAGACAATTCTTTGATTATAACTGCAGCGCAAGATGATGCGAAGTATACTTGCAGAGTCTCGAATGTGGCCGGAATGGATACGGTGTCTTCAATTATCAACATATTAGGTCAGTACCGCACTTGTTTACTGTCCGTACAGGGATCTGTTTAGCCATACAGACTGGTATTTACCAGCAATATTTAAAAACTTTTTAAGGTTACTATGCACCTTGGGACCGGCCATTTTCGCGAAATTTGGATTTTTATGCTAATCAATAGGTCTAAGCGTGATCTTTCATCTAAAAAAAAAAATCAAAAAAATATTTTTTTAGCGGCGGAGAAAATGCGATTTTTCGTTTGGGGGCGGCGTTTGTTTACGAATTGAGGGTTTTGTCTTTTCGCTATTTTCTCGAGTTGAATTTTTCGCTAGATAGGGTGACTTTCAAAAGCTGCAACTCAAGTGCAATTTGTTCAATTGCCGCCAAATTTGGAGAAAAGTTAGTTTAATATATAAACAACAAAAACGTGTCTGCGTATTTTTAATTTCCCAAAACTTTTTTGTTGAGAGCCATTTTTGTACGATAACTTCGATTAATTTTTGCTCTGTTTTGAAAAGGCGCTGTAACTTTTTAATGCAAACGAATTTGACAAAACGCAGACACGGTTTTTTAGGTCTTGGGGTCCGAAAACCGGAAAACAAACCAATTAAGCAAAATATTAAATTCGCTTTGAGTTGAAGCTGTCAGAAGCCGAATCACGCGCTTGCGTTCAGACTTCGCGGAAAAATCGGCATTTCAGAATATTACAAAATGGATAGGATATTTAAAAAGCCAGCTCTATAAGCTTTAATTTGATATAGGGTTTTAGATATCTGCGATGTAACCCGCGCGCGCTACATCGCTTCGACGCGAAACACCCCTGAAGGTGCATAGTAACCTTAAGACACTACAATAGTGTTCATTGTCAAGAGTGAAAGATTCAGACAGTTTATGAAAGCGTGACTGGATTTCTATGACGCCCAGAGAAGTAAACTTAAAACCATGTTTCAACGTAGTCTGTTTGTTATTGAAATAAATATTCATGTAATCTTTGAATTAATGTTCGGGAACTCAGTCAACCTCGCCGTTTGAACTTTCTACTATTTCCAATATCAGAATTTATCCTTTGTTACTATCGAAACCGACGATATATATTTCGCCGGTGTCGAGAACTGCAGTACTGATAAATTAGACATGATCTTCTTCAGTCCTTATATCATTGGAAACATTCTCGTAATTTAATAAAAGGCAACAATGCAGATATTACAGTGTTTACCATGAAGGAAATGTGTTTTTATCAAACTTTATTCATTTCCTGTGAAAGGTCCATCTAAACCAAAAGTTCACACATCTTCCATACCAAAGACGATAGAAGCTCAAGACCGAAGTCCCATCACCTTGACCATTGGTGATAACGTGACAGCGCTTACTAATACAAGCATTACCATTCAGTGTCCCACAAGTGGCGTACCAACACCAACTGTCACGTGGACAAAAGACGGACAAGAGATCCCTAATGAGGGCAAATATACCAAAGAAGGCGATTATTCGCTGTTCATAAGTAATGCTAATGTGGAAGACAACGCCCAATACACGTGCACTGCTAATAACATTGCTGGTCAAGACAGTGCATCAAGTGAAGTTCGGATTGTTGGTAAGTAGCGGAATCACACGTGGTATTATTAATGTACCTTTCAAGAGTAAAGTACTTCCTAGTCTCAACGTTCAAATGAACGAGATGGCTTATAGTTTACTTCGGTTTCTTTGTCGACTCCGCATCTTGCCGTTGGTTAAACATTGGAGTAGATGTTGCTACAGAACGATGATTTCTTTTTCTTAAAATATGCCATTAAATGATTGAGACTTTATTTTTGCCCAAACAGAACCTGTTAAACCAGTGATCAATGTCCCTAAACCTGACCAAAACATTCCCGTTGGTGATGGCAGTCCAGTGACTATGAACATTGGTGATAACGTGACAGCAGCTTCAAACACAACCATCACTATCAGGTGTCCAGTTAGTGGAGTACCAACACCAACTGCTACCTGGAAGAAAGACGGAGTGCAACTTATTGAAGGAAGGAGGATTGATATCACTGATGACTACACCCTTGTTATTAAAGAAACAGAATTAAAAGACAGTGCAAAGTACACATGTAGTCTCCAAACCTCGTTTGGGAAAGCTGCAATTTCGTCGACTGTTAGGATAATAGGTAAGTTTCAAGTCTGTAGCTTTGACAGATCGATAGAGGGAAGAAGCGGGATTTTATTGCAAGAATCGCATTTCATACCAAATTGGGCATCTTTTAGCCGAGTGTTTCAAGGCACTTGCTGAAAGGCTAAAATGACAATTACATAACTGTTAAGAATGATTTCTTGAATACGACTCTTTAATTTGACAGAGCCCTCCAAGCCTGTCATTAATGTATCTATTAAGCCAAGGACGATAGAAGTTGAAGACCGAAGTCCCATCGCGTTGAACATTGGTGATAACGTGACCGCACTTACCAATACAAACATTACCATCCAGTGTCCCACCAGCGGCATACCCACACCAACTGTCACTTGGACAAAAGATGGCCAAGACATCCTCAGTGGTGTCAGGTACACAGTTCAGGATGATGATTCATTGCTCATTAATGAAGCTGATGTAGGAGACAGTGCTCTATACACGTGCACTGCGGAAAGTGTTGCTGGAAGCGATAGAGCATCAAGCAATGTGCAGATCGTTGGTGAGTGAAGTGAATACCGTTTAAAATGTCAATCGGCACAATCGTCTTATTTGCAAGGAGTATCGAAAATAAAACGTGTCAAACACGAGTAAACACGGCACAGCCAAATTACGAGCTGGTTTTCCTCCTAATTGTATAAAAACACTGTCTACGTTCTAATTGGTTGACAACTGTCGAAACACGTCAGGTACACCTAATGTAGCTCAACAACGCGAAAATAAAGCAAACGTAAGCGAATGAAACTTCGGTCCGAAAAACACCTTGGATGAATGTTTTGTTGTCATTAAGTGTAAAGTGTCACAAACACCTACTAATAATCTTTTATATACACAGAACCTGTAAACCCAGTGATTGAGGTCCCAAAGCCTGGTCGCGATATTCCCGTTGGTGATGGCAGTCCAGTGACTATAAACATTGGTGATAACGTGACAGCAGCTTCAAACACAACCATCACCATCAGGTGTCCAGTTAGTGGAGTACCTCCACCAGCTGTTTCCTGGCAGAAAGATGGAGTTCTAGTGCTTGATGGTGACAGGGTTCAAATCAAAGGGGATAATTCTTTAGTAATAATGGTAACAGAGGCACAAGAGAGTGCAAAGTATACTTGCAGAGTTTCAAATGTGGCTGGAACATATAACTTGTCTTCTATGATCAGCATTATAGGTCAGTACCACAGTTGCTGTCTTGAAAGCGATAAATCGACCTATTTTGGGCAATTTTTTAAGTTTTCTCGAGATTCTTTATATGCAAAATACTCCCACAGTTACAACTGTCCCTACAAAATTCGAATTGTCAAATTTGAACAAAAAAAATATTCTGTCCAACGGGCCAAAATTGAGCTTGGGTTAATTTGCAAAAAACGTGTCCCATTATCCAAACGTATACCTTTCATCCTCGAATGAATACTTGGCGACTAAATATGAAAGTTGTACTATTGGCGGCTCAATTCACTACCAGGAGAGATTGATAGTAATAGTTCTCATACACATAAATGTTTGGTTTGAAAAAACTACAACGCTCTAACAATGCCGATGTGTCTAAGGATCACTGTCTTTCGTTTCTTGACAAACATTAACAATTTCTTTTGACAGGTCATATTAAACTAAAAGTTAATATCCCTGCCAAACCAAAGACAGTAGAGGCTCGGGATCGAAGTCCCATCACCTTGACCATTGGTGATAACTTGACAGCACTTACCAATACAAGCATTACCATTCAGTGTCCCACCAGCGGCGTGCCAATTCCATCTGTCACGTGGACGAAAGACGGCCAAGAAATCTCTGATGGAGGCAAGTTCACTATCCTGGACGATGATTCCTTGCTGATAAGTAGCACCGATGTAGAAGACGTCTCCCAATATACGTGCACTGCTAATAGCATTGCTGGTCAAGACAGTGGATCAAGTGAAGTTCGGGTTGTTGGTAAGTACGGCGAAATTACATCACTATCGAAGGTAAAGTCACTTGATGTGAATAGCATGTCATGCGGCGCGATCTACATATTTTCAAGGGGTACCGATGGATCAATATTTAGCTGCAAATTTATCTTTATTATTTGTTTTCAATCAAAAAGGTTTTCTATTGGCCAAGTTAATTTCCGGTAACTGCTCGAAATTACGAGCACGAGCCAAATTACGAGATCGTTTTCCTCCTGATTGTTTAAGAACACGGTCTACATTCCAATTGGTTGAAAACTATCGAAACACGTCAGGTACACCTAAGGTAGCTCAACAACGCGAAAATAAAGCAAATACACAATTACTTTCGTAAGTGAATAGAAATTCGGTTCATCAAACACCTTGGATGTATGTTTTGTCGCCATTAAGTGAAACGTATCACAAAACACCCACTAATAATCTTTTATACACACAGAACCTGTAAACCCAGTGATTGAGGTCCCTAAGCCCGGTCGAGAGATTCCCGTTGGTGATGGCAGTCCAGTGACTATGAACATTGGTGATAACGTGACAGCAGCTTCAAACACAACCATCACCATCAGGTGTCCAGTTAGTGGAGTACCAACACCAGCTGTTACATGGGAGAGAGATGGAGTCCTACTTTTACAGGAAGGGAAAGTTTCTGTCAGCGGAGACGTTTTGGTAATAAGAGGAGTAGAAGATAGCGCGATGTACACTTGCAGAGTTTTAAGTGCGGCTGGAATGGATAAATTGTCTTCTATCATTAAGATAATAGGTTAGTACTACATTGTAAAAAATGTAAATGTTATTTATAGTGGTCATGCACTTTATAAGCACTAAGCCTAGCTAGTTTTCAGGCATACCATTGAAACAAAGGAAACAAATCTTTCAAATTAACGTAACGCGGTTAAAAATCCCAACTGACAGATTTGAACTCGGACTACCAAGAAACAAATCCTGCTAGTGGTGGGGTGGAGATATTGAACCCGGGACCTCGGGATTACAGCACCGGTGCCGTAAATCTGGTTCACTGTTTTAAAGTTGGAAATAAGTTGTTTGACAAGATTTTTTCGTGTCCGTTAAAAGGTCCTTCTGAACCAAAGGTGAACATCTCTGCCAAACCGAAGATGATAGAAGCTCAAGACCGAATTCCCATCACCTTAACCATTGGTGATAATGTGACAGCACTTACCAATACAAGCATTACCATTAAGTGTCCTACCACTGGGGTGCCAACACCAACTGTCACGTGGAATAAAGATGGCCAAGAATTCCCCAGTGTTGGCAGGTACAAAGTAACGAATGATGGCTCTTTACTTATCAGTGGAGCTGATGAAGAAGACACTGCTCGATATACATGCACTGCAGACAGTGTTGCTGGTAAAGACAGTGCATCAAGCACGGTGCAAGTTGTTGGTAAGTCGTGCGAAGACCGGATTATGAAATCTATAACTATGATCCCAACCTGAGAGCCAAACCGATGACTAAATAAAATAAGGCTTTCTCTTTAGTATAATTGTCTGGATGAATAGCTGCGTAATTTGTTGTGTGAACTGATTGTTTTAATCGATTGATAATATTGTCAAAACCTACGTGGCGTCTTGTTCAGGTGATAAAAAATTCTGTTATTCTTCAACAACATTAAGTTCGGTTTATGTTCATCGACTTTTCGACATCCAGCAATGCCGAAACGTTGGTGAACATAAACCGAATATTTAATCTATTATATGGGATTTAAGCAAAAACTTGTGAAAATGTTTAATTGGCTTGTAAAATTCTCCGCCTTGTATGTAAACTCCCTAGTATAGCTGAAAATGGTTTTACTGTCAATACTGTTTGTCATCACTACTGTCACTACACTGCGAGTAGTCACATTTTCTTGATGTCTTTCACTGTTTAGTTTAAAATTTATAAACTTTAACTTTGTGTGAAAGTAACGAAATGAGAGCAAACTCTTACTCATGATTTAATGCTCACAGAGCCAACCAAACCAGTGATTGAGGTCCCTGATATGAAACAAGAGATTGACGTTGGCGATGGCAGTCCAGTGACTATAAACATTGGTGATAACGTGACAGCAGCTTCAAACACAACCATCACCATCAGGTGTCCAGTTAGTGGAGTACCTACACCAGCTGTGTCGTGGAAGATGAATGACGACCAAATCACTAAAGGAGACAGGTTTTCGATTACTGCCGACAACAGTCTGGTTATTAAAGGACCTGGATTAGAAGACAGTGCCAAATATGCTTGTAGTGGTCGAAGCGTATTTGGGGAAGACGAGACTTCTTCTTTTGTGACTATAGTAGGTTAGTGTAAAATCATAGTTAGTGTTCATCCATCCATTCTAAGTTAGGCTTGTTTTGTCAGGGCTTTGGTGTCCTCTAGGGATTCTGAAAAGTAAATGCATCGTCAAATTTTGTCATCGAAAGCTATCACCCGATCTACCTTTACGCTTTGGTACTTGCATAGAATTTTTGTCTCATAAATGTCGGAAATTCAAGTTGGTATATGACTCTAAACTCTAAACCGTATAACGGACACCTTGATTTAATAGTTAGCGTGCTGAACTCCGGATCAGGTGGTCCGGGTTCGAGCCCTGGCCGAGTTCTAGGTAACGGCCTTGTGTTCTAAGGCAAGATACTTAACTCTTACAATGCGTCTCTCCCTGCAGTTGTATAAATGGGTTCCGGTAAATTTAGTGCTCGGGGTAAAACTGTGATGGACTTTCACCCATCCAGGGAGGAATAGAAATATTCCTAATCGCTTAATTTCTAGGAAGCCGAGATAAACTCCAGCCTGGTGAGCCACTTGGCCCAACCACAGACTAAACCAAATGTCAAAAATGGATGTTTGATTTACGATGACCTATTCCTCTCACAGAACCCTCCAGGCCTACAATAAATAGTTCTGATAAGCCAAAGACGATTTATGCTCAAAAGCAAAGTCCCATCACCATGACAGTTGGCGATAACGTGACGGCGCTAAGCAATGCAAGTATTACCATTCAATGTCCTACAAGTGGCGTACCAACACCAACTACCACGTGGACAAAAGATGGCAAAGACCTCCCGAGTGGTGGTAGGTACAAAGTTCAGGATGATGGCTCGTTGCTGATCAGTGAAGCTGATGAGGAAGACACTGCTCGATACACGTGCACTGCGGACAGTGTTGCTGGTAAAGACAGTGCATCAAGCATTGTGAAGATTGTTGGTAAGTAGTGGAACTCGTAACAAATGGAAACGTGCCTTTCAAGGTCAATTCCCTGTAAATGATACTCTATACCATCTTCTACTGTCACCGATTTCGTTACCCAACCTACGATTGCTCCGTTACAACACTGATATCAAGATAATTGTGCTAACGCAGTCATTTGTGATTATTTTTTGGTAGACCCTGTCAAGCCGGTGATTGATGTGCCAAACACCGGACGAGAGATTCCCGTTGGTGACGGCAGTCCAGTGACTATAAACATTGGTGATAATGTGACAGCAGCTTCAAACACAACCATCACCATCAGGTGTCCAGTTAGTGGAGTACCAACACCAGCTGTTACCTGGCAGAAAGATGGAGCTCGCCTTAATCGAGGAAAGCCATTTTTCATCACAACTGACAATTCTTTGGTCATTGAAAATGGAGACATTGACGACAGCGGAAAATACTCTTGTAGTATTCAAAGTGACTTTGGAAAAGATGACCGTATATCCGATGTCAATATAATAGGTAAGTGTTTGTGGTTTCGTCCTTCTGCGTTTGCACAGTTCATGATAATTACGTCGTCTTAACTTGCGGTACTCTAATTATTGCTGCAAGTAACGCAAACACAATGCAATGTCTGTAGGTAGAAAATTAGCCTTAGGGCATCGTGTTACCATTATTGGCCTCATTCGCATCCAAATTGACCTGAACTGGCAGTCAGAAATCACGTCATTATAAATAAAAAGATTTTCACCCTGCCAAATTCTGATAATACTCAGACATCTTAATGTTATTTCTTTAGGTGTCGTATTTGTTTCCAAAATTGATTTGTTTTCCTTACGGCTAATGCGTTCTGCGCGCATGGCCCTACAGGATGGCTGCAGAACTTAAAGATAATTTAGGCCGATACTGAACAAATTCATACTACCCCCTTCCCCTGCCCCCGAGCGGAGCCAATTACATATATATGATCATTCAGTATTTGAAACAAGAATAAAATAAACTAAAACCTAGCGTAGGGTGCCTTTTATATGACAGCAATTTCTTAATAGCACTTTGAAAGTAGTTTACAACAGTATTAATTGTTCTAATTTTCACTTCATGTACGTTCTTTTTACAGGGAATGAAAAGCCTGCAATTTTAATATCTGACGAGCCAAGGACGATAGAAGCTCAGGACGAAAGTCCCATCACCTTGACCATTGGTGATAACGTGACAGCGCTTACCAATACAAGCATTACCATTCAGTGTGCCGCCAGTGGCGTACCAACACCAACTGTCACGTGGAATAAAGATGTTCAGGAAATCATTAATGGTGGCAGGTACACAGTTCAGGATGATGGTTCATTGCTTATCAGTGAAGCTAATAATGGAGGCAGTGCTCGATACACGTGCAACGCGGAAAATGTTGCTGGTGAAGACAGCGCATCAAGCATGGTGAAGATTGTTGGTAAGTAGTGGAACTTATAACAAGAGGAAACGTGCCTTACAAAGTCAAAAGTACATACGTTCACTATAAATAATACACTGCATTTTTGCGTTATAGCATCTTCCACTCTCGTCGATTTCGTTACATCATTGATATCAAGATTATTATGCCAACGTAGTCACTTGTGATATTTTTCGTAGACCCCGTCAAACCAGTTATCGATGTCCCAAAAACGGGACGAGAGATTCCCGTCGGTGACGGCAGTCCAGTGACTATGAACATTGGTGATAATGTGACAGCAGCTTCAGACACAACCATCACCATCAGGTGTCCAGTTAGTGGAGTACCAACACCAGCTGTTACTTGGAAAAAAGATGGAGTCGTTCTTACTGCTGGAGAGAAAAATCCCATCACAGATGAAAACAAGTTGGTCGTTCGAGTAGCCAAAGGGGAGGACAGTGGAAAGTACACTTGCAGTGCTGAGAACAAATTTGGGAAAGACAGCCTAACCTCCTTAGTCAGAATAATGGGTAATTGTTTAATCGTGCCATTTTGATTGTACTGTAATAAAAAAAATTAGGCTATTACACTTACCAAGATAATTTGGTTTTATCAGCTGGGTTGATAATGTGAATTGGCCACCGTAAAGAGATTCGAAAGCTGACGTTTCGAGCGTTAGCCCTTAGTTGGAGCGATTTCAATTCCGATTCGCTCCGACGAAGGGCTAACGCTCGAAACGTCAGCTTTCGAATTTCTTTACGGTGGCCAATTCACACTATTTGATAAAACCAAATTATCTTGCTATACTTCCCACCGACGCAGCACCACAGTTTCCTTAGAAACTTACCCCCTGTATCACACTTATCGTTTGGTAGAGGAAGTAAGCGACTTACGGTTATGTTTTAATCAATTTCCAAAATGCCTTACAATGCTTGTTTCTCGGTAATATGAACAAGATTGTTTGGCAGATGTTCACAACCTAACTCGAACATTCTTCTGCAGAACTTCATTGTGAAACTATAACACCTTCATATAATGGGAACGTTATGTTGAATGGTTAGTTATATAGGTCCAACAAAAGTTATGTTTTTATTTTCTTATCGTCAACTTCACAGGGCCTTCTAAGCCGAAGATAAAAATTCCTAAGGAGCCAAAGACGATAGAAGCTCAGGACCAAAGGCCTATTACCTTGACCATTGGTGATAACATGACAGCTCTTACCAATACAAGCATTAGGATTCGGTGTCCCACCAGCGGCGTACCAACACCAACTGTCACGTGGACAAAAGATGATCAAGAAATTACCAAGGCTGGCAGGTACACAGTTCAAAATGATAATTCATTGCTGATCAGTGAAGCTGACGAAGAAGACACTGCTCGTTACACATGCACTGCAGGCAGTATTGTTGGTCAAGAGAGCGCATCAAGCATGGTGCAGATTGTTGGTAAGACTTCTGATAGACTACTTGGATAATCTGAATGGTTTGTTTACATATAATCTCGCTGTAAGGGCGGAGTTCACGTTTATAGAATGTGGTACTTAATCATGTCTTCCTGCACGAATTTACCCCCTTTTAACTTGCGAAGTTAGGTATTGTTGCCACTTGAAAGAAGAAAATATGTGGAAATCATGTTTTTATTAAATCACACAGCACCCCTTAAACCTTCGGTGGATGTCCATACAGTTGCCCAAAAGATTCCCGTTGGTGATGGCAGTCCAGTGACTATGAACATTGGTGATAACGTGACAGCAGCTTCAAACACAACCATCACCATCAGGTGTCCAGTTAGTGGAGTACCAACACCAGCTGTTACTTGGCATAAGGACGGAGTTCAAGTCATTCAACAGGATAGAATAAGTGTTACTGCCAATAATAACTCTTTGGTTATTGAAGGAGCAATGATTGTGGATAGCGCCAAGTACACTTGCCGTGTTCAAAGCAAGTTTGGAATCGACGAGTTGTCTTCTATGGTCACCATTGTTGGTAAGATTTATCAGTTAAGATTTACTAAGTAACTGGGAGGCGTGGTGGCCTAATCGTTAGTGCGCTGGACTCCGGATCGAAAGGTCCGAAAGCCTCGGTCGGGTCTCTGCGTTGTGTTCTTGGTGCCCCTCTTCACCCAGGTGTATAAATTGCACCGGAACATTTAATGCTGGGGGTAACCCTGCGATGGTCTAACAGCCAGGGGGGAGTAGAAATACTCTCTGTCGCTTCATGCTAAGGAAATTGGGTTAAGCTCCGGACTGATGGGCCACTAGGCTCGTATCTTTTTTACCTTTTGCAGTACTTCTCTTTACCTTTTTCACCTTTTGCAATACTTCTAGTTTAAAATAAAATTTGACATCCGTTAAATAATTAAATAATAACAAAGCCAGTTAAATTCTATTTAGAAAGGGTTTTCAGAATGAAATGACTCTGTTACTCACTGCGGCTTTTACTGGGGTTAATTGCAGCAGACAAATTGGCGAGAGCCTGTGTCTATAATCCACCGAGTTATAACAATAAAGACTTGACTTATTTGCTATAGCTTTCCTATGAGAGAATAGGGTCTTATGACAATAGAAAAGAGGTCCAAATTTCAACTGATTTTGATATTTTACTAGCAATTCCTACTCTCACAACCAATTTCGACAATCCCAAATTTCAATCCATCTTTACCACGAATAGACTTCCTTAACGATGCAGATGACCGTTGGATTTCTATCAAAATTGTTTCAGATCCAGTCCGACCTCAAATAGCATCTTCTCTTGGAGATGTAACTTCAGTTAGTCAAGATTCAGTCAACATCACCATTGGTCACAACCTTCTCACAGTAATCGATACCACGCTGTCAATTTACTGTGCCCCTAGTGGCATTCCTGTTCCGAAGATTACTTGGACCAGAGGAAACGAGACTCTTCCCTCAGATGGTCGGATGAGTGTTAAGAACGGAACTCTTGTTGTGGTTGAACTGGAGACTTCTGACAGCGGAAACTATACATGCACCGCAGAAAATACCAAAGCAACAGCTTCAGTCTCGTCAAACGTGACAGTTGCAGGTTAGCGGGTAATTTCTAGTTTAGCTTATGGTAAAGCGAATACAAATATACTTTTAGTCCCAAGAATTCCCCCTTACTGACTGTTTCTTTGTGTCTTGAACATGTTTTGCTTTCCTTCAGTTCCTACGCCGCCAGAAATCATTCGCAAAGGCATTAAAGATATACAAGTTCTTCAACCCAAGTCAATAGAGACTATTATTGGAAGTACAATTCTGACAATCAGTGGTAACAATGTGTCAATATCTTGTCATGTGACTGGTTTTCCAACTCCTTCCATTGAATGGACAAAAGATGGCGCATTGTTGGGAGAAGAAGATTCCATTTTAAGCCTCTCGTCTGTAGACGTTGATGAAACTGGTTTGTACACTTGTAAGGCTTCAAGCCCCCTGGGCTCCTCTGATTCACAGAATACTAATCTGACAGTTATAGGTAAGAATTTTATTCACTTTATAATATAATCGAGGTTACAATTTTTTGATATTTTTACCTGCTTGAGAAGTTAAGAAACGAGAGCACGTTAAGAAAAGTCATGACTGTACACCTAACCTAAAGTACAGTCGCCCCTCCTCGTTCCCACACGCTTTCGTGTTCGCGGCTTCTTCTCATGCATGAATTTTTCAAGTTAAACGTTGAAATTCCACCACATGGTGGTTGGTAGTTTGCGTAAATGCTCGATCTGTGTTGATTTGGAACAAATTCTCCGGTTACACTTATTTTCTTATAAACGTACATCACGTGTAATCAATGGCAATTGCAATCTGCTGGCCATTCGTATCTTAGATCTATTTGAAATAATACGATTAGTCCAACAGCTATGCAGCAATTAATAAGGGCTGCTGGTCATTACTGGTGGCGTTTGTCAAACAAATAAAAGAGCTGATGATCCATATAATGCAGTCTGACGTCCATCAAATTCCTTTTTGGCATTCTTTCAGTTTAAGGGGCATTGTCACGCCATTTTAGCAACATTTTAAAAAGCTAAAACTTGTCTTCGCTCAAGGGAAAACCAAAAATAATGGTTTAGTTTTGTTACCAAAGACTATATTACTGCATTGAAACCATATACTGACGTCTGTCGTTACGGATGGCGAGGATGGAAATGGATTGAAAATTTTCATTTGATATCTTCTTCGCAATTCTGTAAGAGTATTTGTAATGCATTTAGCACAGAGTTGGCCTGAACACTCCAAAATCACCGTGACAATGCCCCTTTAAGAAAAACGTTCCGTAACATCACAACGCTAGTACAAAAAATGAATTTGTCTGACTCTTCATGTCTCACTCTCTTTTAGCTCTTCAGCTTCCCAAAATAATAATTAACAAATTAAACGTGGAGGTGTTACAGATCGAGGACGTGTCGGTGAACGTGGGAGGTATGGTAACAACTCTAGATGGCAACAGAGTGAGTCTGCTATGCGAAGTCAGCGGTGTTCCTACTCCTCAAATCACGTGGGAAAGAGATGGAGTCGGGGTACAAAGGGGCGCAAATTTTTACTCTATAGACACCGCTGATCAGGGCGATAACGGAAATTACACTTGTATTGCTAGTAACATTGCTGGAGAAGCCAAAGCAACATCACAACTGGATGTACTCGGTAAGAATGCAGCTTATTTTTTCAAATAAAAGGCATAAATCAGTCCTGTTACCTAATTGTATGCGAATTTTCGCTCTAAGTTAGAGAGCAACGGCTGACAAGTTGCTAGTCTTCTGTTGTGGTATTTTGGCCAACAACACACGTTTCAACGAGACCCTTTTAACGAACTTAGTCAAAACATCAGTGCCGCTGAAAAGTTCCAAGTACGGAATTAATTTAGTTCATTATTGCGTTTGCCGTTTGTGAGGTTGCACTTGAATGCTTCAGATTTCTTGGGCCTCCAAATTTGCTGAATAACCATCAAATATTGGAACCCATTTGTCGCGATGCCATAGCATGTTTTCATTTTCATAGTAGTGCTCCAAAACAGCGACACAAAGCTACATTGCGGTATCTTCCAATTTTCGGTAGCAAGAAAACGACAACTCTTAGTCAGAGTTTAGTTTCTGGGAAGGATTGTATAAAACAAATTACGTCGTTTTGATTACCTTTGTTATTGCAGTTGGCTCAGTGCCTAAAATCAATGCCGCGCATGACAGTAGGATTCATTTATCGGTCGACTTCTTCGCGATAACAATTGGAACTAACCTTACCACGCTGGCCAGCTCAGGATTGGAAATCAGTTGTCCTGTCAGTGGATTCCCCAAACCTGCTATCCAGTGGTACCGAGAGGGTGACCCTGTGGAACCTGGCATGATGCTCAATGTGGACGATGTCACAGGGACACTATTTACACTGAGTATATCGCATCGAAAAGGAGGGACGTTCACGTGTAAAGCCAGTAACGCGTTGGGAACAGACAGCGCTTCATCATTTGTTACTGTACTCGGTAAGAATGGTGTAGGGTGGTGTAATGGTGTGTAAAGAAGACACAAGTACTCGATAATTAGGATAGTAAATGCTTTTACCTGAGGAATATTTAATTTAGCATCTTTTATTCGTACGAGCGGCATATTTTAAAGGCCTTTGTAACCACTTCTTTGTAGATTTACGTGTTAACGTTGTTTGTAAATCTCACTGTAAGCCATCTCTGTTCTTTATGTACAGAGCTGATATTTTATTCTGGAATAGATCGTTTTCACTGTCACGCAACAACAAAAATAAATTAAACACTATTCAGTTAATGCAGTCAAGAAAAAGATATATTATAGGAGAAAACAAAATAAGTAATTTCTCCAGGTTTATTACTGTACGTTACCCCAAACCGCAGATATTTGTCGGTTATTCGGTGCACCTCAGATGTGCACCAAAATGGCGGCCGGAAAATAGTGTAAGTATCTGGATCTAACTTTAGTTATCAAGGCCATTGATAATCTGTTATCTAAAAACAAACAAAAAACAAACACTTTTCATACTACTTCGACTTCTCAAATGGCTAAAAATCACAATATAAGTAAAACATGATCGATACTTTATGTCACGCACCGCCATAATTATAAAATTCAAAATGTGATAGTTTCCAAACGAAGGAGGCTATTGAACTGAAAAATTGTAAACGGGCATAAATTTAGTACCTCTTATGCCGGAGAAGGATAAAAACTTTGATATTTCTTTATTCCCTGATGACGTCACGCCAAAACGATCTATATTAATGGTTACCTTATTTGTTTATGAAAATTAAACGTGTAATTTTCTATTTTTGGCCCGCTTTGCGACGTTTTTACATGATACATTACAAACACTTACGATTGAGTCTAAGGCTCGAGTGTACATCTAAGTTTTAATCACAAAACAAAGGCGTTACAGGCGCGCTAGGCAGCTGGTAGGAGGGCACTTGGAAGGACATTTTCCCGCGTAGTGAAGACATTCTGATCTTTATGTTTCCGATACTATTTGCAGTGCATCAATTCATTCGCCACTGAATCTGATATGCTATTCAGGTTCCAACGAAAAGTACTCAGATTATGGTTGGTAAAGTCGTATAGTATCGAGGAAAGACTTGATGAACGATCGTTCCCTCTTACTCGTAACATTGCTCTATCGAGAAAGATTATGCAGGCTATTTCTCCATAGCTTATCTACTTATTTCGTATCCATTCGTTTAGTTCCAGACGCACCACAGATAAACGTATCCCGTGTGATTGTACGATCGCTGGATAGTCGAGACCCCGTCTCTATAAGAGTTGGGCAGGCGCTTTCTGTCCTAAGTGGAACAAAGGTGTCGATTGAATGTCCAGTGAGTGGCCTTCCCAAGCCATATGTTACTTGGAGTCGACAAGATAACAACATGGCCACAGATGGACGCGTGCTTGTCAAGCAATCAGTTTTAATGATCACAAATATTTCAAGAGCGGATGCTGGTGTATATCTATGCAAAGCAGTTAATCTCTTTGGGGAAGTTGTTGCTAGTTCTTTGGTGGCTGTAACAAGTAAGTCGGTGAATTACAAACTGTTACTATCATCTTTCATCTGTTAAAAACCGGAAACGTTTTTCACTCTTGGCCTTTATACTATAACCAATTGTATTTTTTGCCATTAGAAAACCTTTTCTCCAAATTTAGCTGCCAGTCTAGATTATTTGCAACCGAATACTAAAAATTAAAAACAATGGAGCTTAAAGCTGCATCAGTACACAGCCCGCAGATTTGATGCACCACTTTGCTTTTCTTTCTTCGGCCTCATGTGACTAGCAATCGATTTAATTTGACATGGATTCATACACGGCCAACACGGCCCCTTCCACTTTAAGAAATGGACACCCACGTGACCGCGTGCCAATTACGCGAGAAATAAGGGCGCTCATAAGCAATTAAAATAGAGAATTTTGAGAACGATCGATTAAGAAATTTATCTTTACTGCTGGTAGCAGCATGTCAGGGTCCGCATTCTGGGGCGAGATTGTTCTCGTTTACCCTGCCTGTGTATATTTTGTGTTAATGTTGGTTATTTCTTGTTGTATGTTTTCAGAAACCTCCTTCCCATTAATCTCGATCTCTGACCAGTCTCTGCAGATTCTTCAAGGTGGTTCATTTACAGTCGATGTTGGCTCCAGTGTCACGACCGTTTCTGGTAACGCGTTATCCATAAGATGTAACGCAACTGGTGTACCAACGCCGCAAATCACCTGGAGTAAAGATGGTAGTTCACTAGATACTAAAGGACCTTTGTACGTTTTAAGTTCAATCACTTCATCTGACTCTGGTCGGTACCAGTGCCTTGCAGCCAACATAGACGGAGCTGATCAACAAGACATTCAAGTCAACGTCTTGGGTAAACTGATAAATGTTTTAAGCGCTAAGAAAATGAAGCTAAACATGGTTCTTTCAAAACAGGTTATATTAATTAATTGATGGGCCAGAATAAGATGAAATATTTGACCAGTTTCGATAAAGGCGTGTCTGATTTCGGGTTATGACAAAATTACTGTACAGCCCCCGAAATGATCCCCAAGTAATTTTAGGATTCACGTTTTAGACATGGGAATATGGATTGCGTAATATTGAAGCCAAAACAAATACTAGAACTGAAGCTAAAATCAATTGGCCTAGAAATGGGAAAGACATATTTTGGTGCCAAGTGCAACGCTTATTAATTCTTACTAACAGTAGATATTTCAGTTTTCATATGTATGTCGGGAACGATCGCCGACCATAACTGAAATCTGGGACGCGTCGAGATTTTCCCGATTTGTCTCCAGCCTTCGCCCTCATTAACTATCACCTCATAGAAATCTCGAGCTCGTAATCTAATTGTTAAATATACAGTCGAGCCTCCCGTAGGAAAGGTGACCTCTTATGGTAAATTAAAAATATAATATTTATATCTGGCTGGGAGCATAACCAAGTGTCCACGTATGTCCTTGTGAAGCGTCCTTTAGTGTAGGTTTGAGTGGATTTCAGTTGAACTCGTAACCGTTCGATTTTTTTTTCAACAAAATAAGGCAAATGAAAACGTTATGTCAGATCAATAAAGGTTTGTATGAACAACCCCCCTCTATTCTTATGGGATGAAGAACTTGTTTTGCTTATTATTTTTTTTAGATGGAAGTGCACCCAGGATATCAAGTCCAGAGATAAATGTTGTAGCTGTTAGCGGAGAAAAGGAAGTCAAGATAGCGGTTGGTGGAAACATGACCACTGTCATCGGAATTAGTGTGGAGATCCTGTGTCCGACCACAGCACTACCAAATGCAACAATCACGTGGCTGTTCAACAGCTCAAGAATCGAAGAGGGAAATCGTCGGTCAATCGACTTGAAGAAATCAGCAATCATCCTCAGTGCTGTCACATCAGAGGACATCGGTCTTTACACGTGCATCGCCAACAACTATTTTGGAGAGGACACAAAAACCACATCCTTATCTCTTATAGGTAAGCACTTTTATCGTGTACAAGCGAATGATATATTTGTCTGTCAAAAATTTGCTTCCAGTAGAGCTAAATTAAAAGTTCCATTTTTTGTTGATATTAAATGATATTTATTACTCATCCGACAAAATTTGAAATTAAGGTACTATTTCAAACAAGTCAACGTCAACTTGTCGTAAGAGTAGAGGTTCCCTTAAAGGAGCTCTTACATATCTCTAAATCATCCGTGTTTCGCAAACCAACTTGGATTTCTTTCTTTTAATTCCTTCACAAACGAGAAGAGAAGACAATTAAGTGTCCGCCATATTTTCTCCAAACTATATGTAAGAGGTTTATCGTATGTGTTGTGAATGCGGGAGGCGCGGTGGCGTTATGATTATTGCGCTGGACTCTGGGTGGAGTGGGCTGAGCCGGAGCTCTGCGTTTTCTTCTTGGTTTTTGGGCAAAACACTTTACTCTCACAGTGCCTCACTTCACCCAGGTGTATAAATTGGTACCGGCAAATTTAATTTTGGGGATAACCGTGCAATGGACTGGCATCCCATCCAGGGGAAAGTAGATATACGTTTCGCTTCATGCTACAAAAACCGGGATAAGCTACGGCCTTATGGGCCACTACGCTTGAACGTACAGGCTACTAAATTTAGGTATCTCGACATAAAGTACTAAGAAGAACATACATTAGAGTACTTTGGCCGCCAGTTCACCATTAGAATAATTTTTAACCAAAAATCAGGCATTCAACGAAGTCCGTTGGAACGTGTTGTCAGCTTGATATCTGACAGTTATTTTACTGTAACGGTCGTGATCCTTCGGGTTTTTTTTTTTTTCTTGTCGAAAGTTTTGTAAAAAGCACGATCAAGATTGAGCCATGTCAATGAACACTGACCTCTGTTGCGGTTCATTTATCCACTCTGGTGGATAAGCGATTTATTATCGTTCTTTTTGCAGTTCCAGTTGAGCCGAAGATCTTGTCTTCAAATAAAGACGTCAAGGACTTCAAATCAGCAACACACGAACTTATCATTGGAGACAATCTGGAGACTCTGGAGGGTTCCACAGTGTCCATACGTTGCCCAGTTACAGGCAATCCTACTCCCAAGATAGAATGGAGACAATCTGATAGTTTGGTTTACATAAGCAGCGGCTTACAGATCATGAACCAGACGCTTGTACTGCTCGGTGGTGCGTCGTCCGATACTGGTAGCTACTCCTGTGTAGCTACAAACGGAGCAGGTTCCGACGAGAAGTCAACTTACCTTGATTTTATGGGTAAGAAAATTATTAGAGTTTAGAAATACTGACATAATCCAAACTGCTAAACATGCAGAAAGCTTACCTCAGTTGACATTTAAAGTGAATTAACTTGATGTACTAAACGCGAGAAGGAACAACTTGTCTCGGGAATTGGAGCCACACATGAGAACGTAACTGTAGTAGCTTTTGCCGGTTTTTAAGATTACACCTCGCAATCGTTAAGCATCCTTACTTCCTTCTGAGTTTCTCTCATTTGGTGAATACTGTTTCCCAAAATCAAACCATGCATCATTGCTTAGTTTCTAACGTTCTACGTTAGTTTTTGATCATAGTGAAATCATACTAATACACTAATACTTATATTAAGTTGAAATTTATCTTTTCTACTTTTCGTTTAAATTAAGATTAAGTTTTTTTCCAGGCGAAGTGTTCTGGATTGAATAAAGTTGTTCTGATGGACTGCGCAATCAAATCTGCCATGTGATCTAAATTTTAAATTTCGACTATCAATATTACATATGATACTTTAGTGAAAGTTGTAGAAGTTTTATTTTTGTTGCAAAGTTTTCGGTTTGACTACAAATTAAAGTTTTGATTCCTTGCTTTATTATACTGTTTTTATTGTAATAGCACCAGAGAAACCATTGATCAGGGACGACCCAATCGATGTGGAGTCATTTGATGGAAAACCAATCACAATAGCTGTAGGCGGTACACTAAAGGTTCTGAAGAAGACCACCGTGAACATTCGCTGCATGGCATCAGGGATTCCCGAGCCTTCTGTCTTTTGGAACAGCAGCAGCAGTGACATGCAACCAGCCAACAAATTTGACGTGAACCAGGAAGGGCGTCAGCTGACAATTCATGATGTGGACACCAGGGACTCTGGAAAGTACATGTGTAGTGCAGTCAACAGGGCTGGCCAGGACACCAGTGCTGCTGTGTTAGAAGTCGTTGGTAAAAGTCATAAAATATTGAAATTTTATTTACTTAAGCCATAACTTAAAAAGGCTTCCTTATGTAAGAAGTGTTGCGTTATGCCAGTTGCATAGATCCAAGGTAAACTATTTTCAATTAAAGAGGAAGTATCACGGAGTTTATCATGATTTTTGGTCAGAATTAGCTAAATTTAAACTTCTAACGTTCTACTCAAATCGTTTCTAAACCACTAATTTTATAACATCAAGTGAATTCACAACAGAAGGACGAGGAAAAATATGCTAGTACTGATTGCATATGAGACGCAATGGGAAAACTTGAAAACGCCGGTTCGACGTTTTCAAGTTGGCATCAATCTCGATCTTGGCCATCCGTCTGCGAAAACATCTTTAAACAGTTTCTATAAATTATGATAGTCTTTGAAAGGATTTTTATCCTTATCATGCAGCTTCTATTAACCAAATAGCGTCCCTTGGATTTCCGATGTGTCACTAAAAATAACGTGATACTGCTCCTTTAACACAAAGGTATCAGTCGTATTGACACTTCTACAGCATGAGTGGTCGCGATGTATCGGACTTCCGAACTCGATCGAAAGTCGAGAGTTTGCAAATCTGATGCACAGCATGGGCGCGAATTCTCAGAGCCATTTTTTTTTTCAGTTCCGAAGCATTAAGTGGGTACAAACTAATCGAAGACATCGAAGCACTAAAAAACGCAATGTACCTGCAGGAAGGACCATTTTAAACTCAGACAAGAAAATATTTTATTTTCTTCTACAGAACCAAATATTCCAAAAATAGAATCGTCCGATGCCATCGTTTCATGGTACAACAGAGAACCTAGAGTACTTCCGGTTGGAGGCAGTGTGGAGGTGCTCTCGGGAACGGAAGTGACGTTAACTTGCAAGTACTCGGCTTTCCCTGAACCCGACGTTAAGTGGACTGTTATAGACGAAGAAGGTGATCCTTTGCCAGAGGCAGGTTACGATGTCATTAATGGTTCACTTGTACTCATGGCTTTACAGCCCTCGGATTCAGCTCAGTATGTGTGTTCCGTGAAGAACGCGGCAGGAACAGCTTCAGCATCAACAACACTTAAAGTCGTTGGTAAGTATTCGAGTTTATTTTAATTTTTCTAACAATTCCTTTTTCATCCGCCCGTCTTATCTTCCTACTCCCCAGGATAGCAAATGCGAAAACTGTTGCTGCTTCTCCAATATAGCCAAACAATGTCCTCTACATTGTATCCGATATTTGCTGTATAGAAGAGAAAGACTTAACTTGTTATACGTTGAAATAATCGGTTTCAGTTTAATAGTTCTTTACACGTATTTAGTAGAAACTCAGCTGTGTTCTATTGGAAATCCACGAATCTGATTGGTTCTCCCACTGTTTTCTATTCGCTGATAGAAAACAACCGCGCGCGTGTAGCTACTTTTTCGGTAGTTTTTCTTGAATTTTGGCTCAAAAGTACACAATATTGTAGGTTTTGGACTACAATCCTTTAGTGCTTCTACTAAAACAATTAGACTACTCGCCCTCGTTTTCTACGAGCGATAGTCAACTCGGCTGCGCCTCGTTGACTATTCGCTCGTAGAAAACTCGGGCTCGTAGTCTAATTGTTCATAACGAAATTATCGACCAGTCGAAAAGGCATCCCGATGCATTCAGTTTCAGTTATTTCAGATTCCTACATCACTACGTTTTCATCAAAAGCTGTAATTTTTCCGTTTAACGATCGGTCATTTAGTGTAAATTGAAGACTGCAGAACGTTTATGACCATGAACTATCGATTTGAGATCGGCACATAATGGTCTGCAGTTTACAGTGTTCAGTTTACCTATATTCTATGTTACTTAATAGATCCACAGCCACCATCGATTAGATCTTCACAAGACAGCATAGTTTCTTTATCTGATCGTACTCCTGTGGAAGCAACAGCCGGAAGTGCCGTCACAGTTTTGTCTGGCACGCGCATTACAATCACATGTTCTGCTTACGGGACGCCTACTCCGTCCGTGGCCTGGAGCAGAGGGGAGGAGTTGATTCATACGTCATCGGCAGGCAATATGACAGCTGCCCAGACTGGTATTTTAATCATTGAAAATACTTCTTCGGACGACACTGGAGATTATCTATGTACTGCTATGAGTGAAATTGGTGCTGATCAGGAGTCAACGAAAATTACAGTTATTGGTTAGTTTCTTTCATCAATTATTAGCTAGCCAGTTTAAGACTTATTTTGCATGTCAACAGTCTCAGAGTAGATAAAGCGAAGTATCGGAAGCAGCCTAGACTATCAACCTAAGGTAAGTGTCCATTTCATGGAAGCTGAAGGAAGAGCTGCAGGTGTATGTGTTGTAGTCAAATTGGCTTTCATGTTAAATTTGTTTCCAACCAAGGCTAGTCTGTTTCAACCTGAAGATATTAATTTTCAGTGATGAATTGATATTATTTTGTGGTTATGTTGGAAACAGATTTAACTTGAAAACCAATTTAACCTACACCACTTTAGTATAATATACGGGTCTACTTTAGAGATGTACGTCACTATTAGAATATCTGTAGGGGTATATACCGTATATGAAAGAAAGTTTGTTTATGCTGTAGATTATTTTATTACATTTTGTTTGCATCAAGTATGGAAAAAGAGTCTGAAATAGAGACCCGGCGGTTTTTTAACTGGGCAACGTAGATGCTTTGTTAAAATTTCAATGGGAGATATTTTTACCACCTAACCACCACCATGTCCTTTCCAGCTCAAAGTGAACGGAAAACTAAACTGCACCACGTTGGTGCAATATATACTAGATCCAACCATTATGAACACGCAGAAGTAGAAAAACCAATTGCCCATCTCACTGTCTTTTTAGACGAAATGAAATCTGGAGATTTATTTACAGATCCCAGCAAACCGATTATTCGACAACCGGATGTAGTCAAGATTTCTCTTACCAATGATACTTCAGTGGAGATTTTAGCAGGAAGTGACGTAACGGTGCTAACAAAGACCCGTATTAATATCACCTGCGACGTCAACGGTGTGCCAAAACCAAAGGTCACGTGGCTAAAAGATGGCAGGCCTGTGGATTCTGAGGATGGTAGCTCTTTGGTACTGGCCATTACAGACGTGAAGGATGCTGGGCAGGTCACTTGTCATGCTGAGAATTTGGCAGGAAATGCAACAATAAGCTCAAGTATCGACGTCATTGGTAAGAAGGAATAAATAAGATGTAGAAAGAAACAGCTTCCCAGATAAATAAAATAAAAAATAAATAAAATGTCTGTTCGCTCGTTAAATTACATAGCACAAAACGTTACAGGGAGTAAAGTATACAAGTCATAAAATAAATAAAATAAATTCATTATTTTACAGTGCGAGAGGGTTTTACTTTGTGGCTTAAAAGGGGCATCAAACTCTCCAGCCACCCAGACGAGCAAACTGACAAACAGCTCTGTTTAGGGACCAAGCAGTTAACTAGAGCGCTTCACATTACGTTCAGCAATTGCTTTAAGCTCCTTGTGACTCATAAACTATCTGTTGTTATTTCGCTTGTTCGTTTAGTTATCTTAATACAATAGAGTCTCATCTGGCACGTTTTTGTTGTGTTTCAGAGCCAGTCATTCCTCGCATCAAATCTGGTACTGGTACAATCAATGCGCTGAGTAAGCGACAAGCTGTTTCAGGTTCCGTTGGTTTGACTGTACAGACATTCACATCTACCACACTGACACTGAAATGCCTTGCGGAGGGATCTCCCAAGCCGATTGTCTCCTGGAGCAAGAACGGTCAACCACTTGAATCCAAGGATAGGGTCTCCATATCTGACGATGGCACCATGACCATAAAATACACTCGGACACAAGACACAGGACGCTACAAATGTTCAGCTAAAAATGCAATCGGAGAAACGTCTGAGGCCTCGTCCGTGTACATTCGCGGTAATTATTACTGATATGCTCGAGGCAATAGTGACCAAGAATTACCAATAATAGTTTGCTTGAGGATAACTTTCACTATTGACTTCCTTATTTGTTAATAGGGAATAAGATACGCGTTGATAAAACACAGTTGAAACTGTGTTGGTTATTAAGGCATGTCGGTCTATGACCTAAGTTCTTCTCATGGAAATCTTTAATGAGGTGCCTGGGCGACTTTCATACCGGGGCGAGTTCGCCCCGGTTCCCTCTCATGGCTCTGAAATCGTTTACATGACGCCAATACCAAATGACGTACTGGAACGAGTGATACTGGTGCGAGTTCACCTCGGTTTCTGCACTAGAGCGAGATTTTTATTCCGGTACGAAAGTTCATTCCGCTGTCATGTAAATGCGCCATGACTGTTCGTTTCATATTCCTTTTTTACGGCAGGGTTTACGGCAGTATAATACACACACCAATAAAAACGGTTTACATCTATGGTACGACTTTTTCATCTCGCACCGTAATGAAAGTCGCGCCGGTATCATGTAAACACCCCTTACATTTCATAACTCTATCTGGATATTTCGAGGTAAATAAGACGATTAATGAATTCTTTACCTGATTTTCGTTCCTATGTATTCTCATTAGCAGTGATTAACAGCACTTTTAGAAGGTTTATGGCGTTGTGCATGCCAAGAAGACTGCAAGAAAACTAACTTAATTGTTCGAGCTTTAATTCCTATAAGCGGACATGTGATAAGAAAAAAAATAATCCTCTGCAAGGCATATTATATTAATTTTATCGAACCCTATAACTATCAAATGTCAGGGAAGTAAGGACAGATAACTAATATTTTGAATTTGCGGACAAAAGGTGTAACAGACCTCACTTAACTTTTGTTGCAGCGCCCATGTCTCCAAAAATTCGAAAATCCAAATCGTACATTATCTGGTACGAAAGGCAACCGTTCAAAGGAAAAATTGGGGACAACTTGACAACTTTAAAAGGCAGAAAATTAACGCTGACCTGTCCAGCTGTGGGCCTGCCGAAACCATCGATCACGTGGTACAGGAGTGGCATGAGGATGAAAAGCGGCAAAAGCTATCTTCTGATTGGTCAGACACTGATCATGTACAATCTGGATCCAATGGATACTGATCGCTACACATGCGTGGCAAGGAACTTCGCGGGCGTCAAGACCGCCACTACTACCTTAAAAGTACACGGTATGAATCCATATTCAATGTTGTTTCACATAACGTCTCGTGATTGTTTTTTCTCAAGAATACGAGTTTTAATTTTATTGAAGTTCTTTTCATTAGGGTGTTCCAAAAGGTGGAAACACTATTTTCCTGATAAATCGCTATGTAAACAAAGTGCTATTCAAAAAAAAACGTGGTATCCGCTGGATGTGAATAGCGTTATTCACCATTTCAATAACCAGGCCTCTGAGTTCTAGAAGGCAGTATTTAAATTCCATCCAACACTGATCCAACAGTTCCGCGCAGTGCAGCATAATTTGATATACGTTCTCTCCCTTTGAGGGACCATTTCCAGGTGCCTCCTTGTTTCTAAGACATCAAGTTCTCTCTACCATAAATGTAGTTCCTTGAGGCAAACTATAATACTGATCAACTTGATCTGCATTTCTTTTGTAGAGCCGATGGCACCTCATATCATGTCAGCATACGGCAGTGAAGAATCCTTACAAGACCGTAAACATTTTAACGTTACGATTGGAAAGGATATCTCAATCTTACAGGGAAGTCCCCTAACCATCAAGTGCCCTGTGGTTGGCGTGCCAGAGCCTAAGATAACCTGGATAAAAGATCGTAAGATGCTTTCTTCCAACGATCGCATGGACATGGATTGCGCTGGCATACTGAATATCTACAAGATGGAACTGCAAGATTCCGGGGATTACGTGTGTTCCGCTCAAAGTTTTCTAGGGATGGATATTGCTTTTAGTTCTGTTACGGTTATTGGTAAGAATTGAACAGCCTGGTTCACTGTTGATAACTTGATAATCTTTTGCAGTGGTTAGATAATGTGTTGCTGTTTGGTTTAGTGTAATTCATTGCTTTATCTCAGACCTGCCATTTCTCACTAGCGGTTACGTTGAAAACTCTTATATTCGATTCTCCAATCGAAGAGTTTTGTTTTTACTGTAACTTTATGTGCTATTTTGGGCTCCCCATTTCTTTTGCAGATGTTTCCCAGTCATCGAATGTATAGGGTAGAGGTCACAACAAATTAAACATGTTGTGGAGTTGTTCCAAAAACTAAACTACACGATAAAACAGGGCATCCAAACAAAGATGTACACTTGTATGCGTTTCCGTTAGAATCTGGTTACGAGAAGTGTGACCCAAGTGTTGTATGTCTTGTCTTGTTTTGTTTTGTTTTTATCACTGATGCAAAGGTAACATTTTTCTATAGAGGCCGTGAAGCCGTCTGTTGAAATTTCCGGTAGAGTGTACATCAGTGGTGGCAATCTTGTAGACATGCATGTGGGCGACAACTTGACAGCCATTCTTACAACTCCTGTCAACATAAATTGTACAGCTAAAGGAATCCCTAAACCGATAATGAGTTGGAAAATGAACGGACAACAACTGGGCAACGGGGGGAATTACAAAACTGATAACAATGGAGCGCTGTCTATCGAGGGAGTGGAAGATCCAGGAGAATTCAGGTGTATTGCTGAGAACTTTGTTGGCCAAGACGATGCATCAAGCTTTATATCACTGTTAGGTCTGTAACAACTGTAGCCACATACGCAAAAGCGTAAATAAGATGGATCACAATAGTACTCGTTAATGCACACTTTTTTTACCAATGCAATTCATGTGCGCTGCATTGGCTGCAATGTTTCTTTCAGTTGTTCAAAATAGCAACTAACTATCTCCGGAAATGGCTAGAGAACGAAGGTCGACAGAGTATTTATTATTATTAGGAATTTGTACAAATGACTATGAATATACCGGAAGTGGTAAGAACTGGTACCAAACCGCGGCTGCACAAATTGTCCTTCTTGTCTCTCTTCTTGTACAGGATAGCTTTCCGATTCTTTCCATGATTAACGAGGAGCGAATATTTAAAAATACAATGTCAAAATAGGAATAAATATTAACACTAAACACGCTTATGTAGGGTATAAATTTTATTTTACAGATCCTACGAAGCCTGTAGTTATCACCCTTGAGGAGACAAGCACGAAAGAGGCCAAAGACCGAAGCCCCATCACCTTGACCATTGGTGATAACGTCACAGCACTTACCAATACAAGCATTACCATTCAGTGTCCCACCAGCGGCGTACCAACACCAACTGTCACGTGGACGAAAGATGGTCAGGAAATCCTTAATGATGGCAGGTACACAGTTGACAGTAATGGGTCATTGGTGATCGATGGGACTGGTAAAGAAGACACTGTTCGATACACGTGCACTGCGGAAAGTGTTGCTGGTAAAGACAGCGCATCAAGCACGGTGAAGATTGTGGGTGAGTATTTTTTTTTTGCTTTCCTTTATAGCACATCTGAGAATCAGGCTACAACTTAAACGACACGTTGCTAAATGATTCTAGTCTGAGTTCACGCTGTAAGATCATGCAATGTAACCTTTGAAGTGACCTATTTTGGACAAATCTCAGTTCATATACATCGTGATAACTTCAATCAGCTAAACCTGTCTAAACATTCATTGAATCATTTGCAGAGCCCATCAAACCAGATATCGATATTTCCAAACCTGGCCAAAACATTCCCGTTGGTGATGGCAGTCCAGTGACTATGAACATTGGTGATAACGTGACAGCAACTTCAAACACAACCATCACCATCAGGTGTCCAGTTAGTGGAGTACCTACACCGGCTGTTACATGGGAGAGAGATGGCGTACAGATTACTCCTGGAGATAGGTTTACAATCACTAGCGATAGCTCTCTGCTGATTAAGTACGCAACATCCCAAGATAGTGCACAGTACACATGTCGTGCCAAAAGTCTGACCGGTACCGACACTGCATCTTCAACGGTCCAAATTGAAGGTCGGTGCTTTATACAAGATTCACAGTACAAAGTGTTTTGATAACAACGTTTTGAAAACGTATTCCTGGATGTTTATGTTATTCCCACATAACCGCTTAAATTAATGGATTAGTACAAATATGGAAACTTTTCCAATTACTCTCTCAACATTTTCATGCTTTTGTTTCTTTTCTTGGAGTTTTTATCGTATACTCCTTGTTTACCATTAATTACCTTTAAACAGGTCCTTCTAAACCAACCGTTAACATCCCTGACAAGCCAAAGACGATAGAGGCCAAAGACCGAAGTCCCATCACCTTGACCATTGGTGATAACGTGACAGCGCTTACCGATACAAGAATAACCATTCAGTGTGCCGCCAGCGGCGTACCAACACCAACTGTCACGTGGACAAAAGATGGTCAAGAAATCACCAATGACGTCAGGTACACTGTTCTGGATGATGGCTCATTGCTGATCAGTGAAGCTGATGAAGAAGACACTGCTCGATACACATGCACTGCAGACAGTGTTGCTGGGAAAGACAGCGCTTCAAGCACGGTGCAGACTGTTGGTGAGCTTAATTGAACAAGGAGTCGTTAGTTTCCTTTCTTCTTGCTAAATACCGCGATTATTTTTTTGTAACAAAATGGGGCAATTAATTGAGGAGGGTGCTTATTTGATTGAAGAATCGTCGGAAGACTCTTCCTCAATATTTTTTCTTCTTGTTGTCCCTTTTATTTTTAAAAGTATCACATCAAGTACAATGATTAATTGCGGCCTTTCTTAGTGCTCCAAATTTGATTTCAGTATCCTCTCGGGGTCTGAGTTCGAGTCATCCTCTCGGGGTCAGAGTTCGAGTCATTACTTACCCTTGGTCAAAGATAAGCCAAGTAAACTATTTAAATTAACATTGCTATTTAAATTTGCTGACAAAGTGTAAGTTATATTTTTTTTAATTAGGATAATATCCTGCAAACTTTTAGCTTCTCAAACTTATATTTTCTTACTTGGATAGAGCCCTCAAAGCCTTTTATAAAGACCCCTGAGAAACCAAAGACGATAGAAGCTCAAGACCAAAGTCCCATCACGTTGACCATTGGTGATAACGTGACAGCACTTACCAATACAAGCATTACCATTCAGTGTCACGCCAGCGGCGTACCAACACCAACTGTCACGTGGACAAAAGATGGTCTGGAAATCCCCACAGGTGACCGATATACGGTTGAAGATGATGGTTCACTATTGATCCGTGAAGCTGATGATGAAGACACTGCTCTATACGCGTGCACTGCAGATAGTGTTGCTGGTAAAGACAGCACAACAAGCATGGTGAAGATTGTTGGTAAGTTGATAAAGACAATCACAAACTCCTCAGTCTCAGAATAGAATCAATGAGATGCATCAGGTAGCAGATCATGTTAGCGCACTGTTGAGAATTGTTGCTACCAAGAACATCGCCAACTTGGACCATGTTTTAATCACTTTTTCTGTAGATTTGAAGGAGCCATCCATTTCAGTTCCAAAGCCAGGTCCGAAGGTGTCAATAGGAAATGGCAACCCAGTTGTTAAACCCGTCGGTAGCCAAATCACTGAGATTGCCTATGTTAGAATCTCGCTGACCTGTCCCACTGAAGGCTCACCTCCTCCAAAAATTACTTGGAAAAAAGACGGCGAGGAGTTGGTATCTGGTGATCGATACGAAATTAATAATGAAGGAACACTGACGATACTTGAGGCAACAGCAAAAGACACCGGCAAGTACACTTGTTCGGCTCAGAATGCGGCCGGAATAGAGGAAGTGACGTCAACCATTGATATTTTAGGTACGTTACTAAGCATTCTCGTCCCGAGAGCCCACGATCCTTCTCCCAAGGGATCGAAACCTCTGGTCGTTCCTAATTTATGAGCATGCGTAGAGTACTTTTACTGTACTGAATTGCTGACCAAAAGGATCGCTGCCTCTGGGGACGAAAATGATTACAGAGTAGCTGGTTTATGCGTTAAGGGTCGAAAATCTACAACAGCGGTAATGTACTTATTGACTTTGGCTACGTGATAGCTTCTAGAATTACTGAAGATTGCGTGGCAGTTTTAACAAATTACACTTAATAACTTCTCGCCCTCCTGTCAAAAGCATTCAATTGAATGTCAAAAGTTAGTTTGGCTTTCTTAAAATACGAAGGCAACACTGTGAATAGCAAAACCTTTAAAATTTTACCAATACAAATAGTTGTTATTCTCATTTCGTAAAGAGCGTTTGGTTGCATTTCCAAACACAGAGGCAACCTTCGAGGTGTTGGGAAATGTGATGAAACTCTCTCTGGAGTGCTTGGCATCTCTTCTCAAACGAATCTTAAACTACGGAAAAACGGAGAAATGTACGCTAATTATGAGTATGTTTCCAAATCACCATCACGGTTGTGATTTTCTTAATGAAATTTTAAACCAAACAAATAACGTTGCGTTGCTAGATCCTATGGACCCGATTATCCTGCCACCACAAGACTCGATCATCTCAGATGACCGCAAACGGATAACATCAGGCGTAGGTTCAAAGATTGACACATTTAAAGGTGTTACAATTATAATAACTTGCCAAGTGAAAGGTGTTCCAAAACCTGTGGTGAACTGGACGAAAAATGGACAGGATATTTCGCCAGATGAAGGAGTGGTACTGGTAGCTAACGGGACGCTTATTATCCGGGACTCTACTGTTGAAGACAGCGGTAATTACACGTGCACGGCAAGTAGCAGGTTTGGGCAGGATAGCAGCACATCACCCGTGACGGTCTCTGGTAAGCCGTAGCATTAGTCAACAGTCCAGTTTGTGAATATTTTATTCAGATTGAAGAAACATTGTACAGTTGCATCTTGGTTATTGTTTTAGAAATACTCAGATGAATATTTGAAATGTTCATGAATTATTGTCCTTAAGAAATACTTCATGTGAGAACGGCTTGTAGTCTCGTAGAAAGTGTTTCACTCAGTGCAAGATAAGAGTGTAATAAGTAAGTAATTAATTAAAGTAATTGGAATTTCTTCGGTTTTACAATAGAGCGAGTTTTAATTGAGTGCTCGCAAAACCAAAACCAAAGTAATTGCTACTTTGGTCAATTACAAAGTACGGAGACAAGCGAGCTGCAGTGAACCAATCAAACCACGAATCAAATACACGTAGCCGGCACAAAGCACGTTTGGCTTTTAATCCTGATTGGTTGAAAAAGTGGCGCGAGATTTTTAAACCAATCAATCAGCGAAGTAATGCAAAACCAAAGCAAAAGTAGAATTACTTTGGACACTCAAGTGAAAACCGTTCTATCTAGTTGTGATTGGTTAAACTCGCGTCACTCACTCAACCAACCATTTGCAAAACCAAATACAATCACGACTTGGCCCTGTGCCTCTCGCGTCAGCTATGTGTATTTGCTTCGTGTTCGCATTGGTTTTACGTTAGGTTAAATTTGTTTTATTACTTTGCTTTTGGTTTTACTTGACTCACGTGAATTTAGTTTTTCTTTTAGCTCATATCAAGCCCTCTATAGAGCGGTCCAGGAAAGGAGTGTCCTGGGAGACACTAAGTCCTTTGAAAGTCGCGGTAGGAAGCAGAGTGGAGATCATCAATGGTTCGACAGTAACCTTAACATGTAATTCCAGTGGTTTTCCTCTACCGAAGCTAACATGGACGCGTGGAATTGAGGCTGTACCAGTTGATGGCGATTATGAAATTGCTGAACAAACGCTGACCATCCGCAATGTTAAGTTTTCAGACGCGGATGAATACACGTGTACAGCTACAAACCAGGCAGGACAAGATGCTGCCACTACTGAACTTGTTGTCAAAGGTGCGCGACGTCTAGATTACCTTACAGCAAATGCATCTGATCATGAGTGTGCCATGATATAGTCTTATTACCTTAAATTCACAGCGTTCTATCACGAATGCCGTTCTCTGATCGACTACGCTACTCATTATATATTCTGTGATAGAACGTGAGTAGCGGTGTCAACAAAATGGCGGCCGCTTCACGTTTGACGTGTGACTAAATACAGGAGTCGATCCCCGATCACTCGGATCACGAACCACAATACCACTGGACCACCGAGGTCCGGTTGCTGAACCCTAAAACACTTTAAGAATTTACTGTGTGACCCTGACCATTCTTGAGAGCTAACCGTAAACAGGTTTCCGCAGTGCTTAGTTGGCTAATCGGAGTGCTCAGTAGGCTAACTGCAGTGCTCAGTAGGCTAACCGCAGTGCTATTATAATATTAGGCTAACCTGGGTGATTTTGTAGTCTAATTTAGCTTACCATGCTCGTTCCTCGTACATCAGGTGCTCGGTTCGATTCCTGTATTTAGTCGTAATATCGCGTTAATTTGTGAAGCGTTTTGAGTGTCTTGTTGAGTTTTGAACAACTATCACGCGATAGAAATCTCGAGCTCGAAATCTAATCTAAAATTGAATTTTACCTGGCGAACTTGAAGGGCCATAAAATTGATAGTTATTGTACCATTGTAATATCCCTTTGGCTGAATTTTGAGTGAAATCAAGTGCAAAAGGGTGGAACCGTGCGGTGCTGTGAGGCTTTGTGGTTGATGCGCGTACTCCTCATCAAGTGGTCTGTGATCGAGTATTGTCATGTGTTTTCGTTATGATCTACTATCGTGATACTCTCTCGGCCCCGCAGACAATCCTGTGTTAATTAACTTGTCATACTTTCCTACAGGACCTGGAAGACCAGTTATTTTATCGCACAGGATAAGCATAATCGACGTGGACAGCAGTAAACCTGTGCTTGTACCCATAGGCGCCAACGTGACCACTGCAGTAAACTCAACCGTGGTCATAACGTGTCCCACCAGGGGAACCCCTCAGCCTATCATCACGTGGAAAAATGACGGGCGGTTTATAGTGCCAGGAAGGTACCAAGTGAACGAAACAGCGCTGGTTATCAGAGGGGTCCGGCTTGAGGACGCGGGGCGTTACGAGTGCACGGCTTCAAACATCTATGGTCGCGATGACGAGTCACTGTTGCTGTCTGTCACAGGTAACAGGGCCGCATTACATTAGACAGTACATTCCGTTCTGTAGTGAAACCCCGTTATATCCAACACCAACTGGCAACCAAAATTTGGTCGAATTAATTGATTAGTCATTAAGGGGCTCTTTATAACGATTTTTATAAATTAGGTTTTCTGTGTCAAAACCGAGGGGATGTGATAACCAGGTAGTCGTTACGCGGGATTCTGTTGTATAAAGGAAATGTCACGAGTCGAATAATTTTTACTCTCAACTTAATCCAAAAGAGTTAATTCACGTTCGTTTCTTAAAAGCCACGGAAACTTCCCTCTGCTTGTGATTGGATATTGACTGTACGAAAGAATGTGAATTAATTAAAGCGGTCACACTTCTGTATTTGATGCTCCAAGCTCGGATTGTCTCGCAAATTGAAAATGGCGCCGGTAACAGGGTAACATCTTTTTGAAAGATGCTCACTTGTTTTCTTGGGGAAGGAAGGGTAAAGTCAGATAATTATTTACGAGCATCGTTAAAGGGCCCTAGTCAGCCTCAAATTGGGGAAATTGTATGGTGAAGCGAAATCTTGCTGCAGTGCTGTAAGTTATGTTATTGATATGACAGTGTTAAACTACTAATTTAGCAAGTTTCTCGGTGATTTCTTTTGTTACTACACGTTCTGCGTAAAATATAATACTGAACTCTCGCATGTAAACAACTGAACAAAGGCGTGGCTGACTAGGACCCTTTAACTCGATTACTGATAGGAAGTTTTAACTTTGTGACACGCGCATACTCTCGTAACTTAACGGCGCGCGAAGAATTTCTGGCCTTGGTTTTGTCCACCGGATAAATCACTACCCAGTGGATATTGTAGTTTGCTTTGCCAGCACTTATCCGGTGTGTAGCGTTGTCCACCCTTTGGACAACCCAGGCCTGGAGAAGAGCGCTTAGAGGAGGTAAATGAGCTTTAGCTAACTCGTTAGCGGATCATAAGACAATTCAGAAGAAAATAAACTCTTCCTTTTAAAATTGTCCCACTTTCCTTTTGAGTTGGTGATAAAAAAAGGGTTGTTATAGTTTTACCAAGGCGCTTGAACCAAACCTGGCATTTGCATTAATAACTTTAGTTTTGAGTGTCATGCAAGCTGATCACAGCACAGAAGGAATGAAAAGTTGTGCGTTTGTGGCACAAAGTGTGTATTTCTTCTTTTCAGTGCCTCCACTGATCAGCAATGTTAAAGGTTCTTTTGAGATAACAGATTTAAGGGATCTTGTTTCCATAACGACCGGGGCAGTGGTTACCATCCCCAGAGGCGTAGCTGTCAGGATTAAGTGCATAGCAACGGGCGTTCCGTCGCCGAATATAACTTGGTATAGGCAAGGAGAGAACTCTAAGGAGAGATCCTTACTGGTGCCCAATGAAAATATGAGAATATTGAAAGATTCTTCACTCCATATATCACATACCTTGGTAGTCGATGCTGCCTACTACACTTGTTCCGCAACTAATATCGCCGGTCAGGATGAAGGAACGACGCATTTAAACATTGGAAGTAAGGAACTACTAGTTTTACTATTTTTTATTGCATCATTAGAAGGACATTCGGCGCTTTGTGTAGAGATGCCCAGAGTTGAGGATCAATTGATGCACAAGTTCTAAATTCGAAAATTGCTTTTCATTTATTAACCGAACAAACAAAAAAATGGACGGACGGACGGACGAACCCGCGAACCAATGAAAGTACCAACGTATTATTTAACAAAGAAAGAAAGAATAAATGAACAAATAAAGGTACCAATGGCAAATTGGACTAGTTGGACTTTGCTGTAGGACTCAGAAAGACTCGGTCTGACTGACTGACTGCCTGATATATCAATCGACCGATTCATTCATTCGTTCGTTCGTTCGTTCGTTCGTTCGTTCATTCGTTCGTTCGTTCGTTTATTCATTCATTCAATGTTTAAATTTAATGATCACTCATTTATTTAATATATAAATATTTCCTTTCCTTACTTAACTGTACATTGTAGCTCCTCCAGAGATCCCAAGTTATTGGCAAGGAGTGAAATCTCGATTTGGCGACCACGCTCGCGACTTGAGAACGACAGTTGGTGCGTTGGCTACAGTCGTTAAAGGAGCAACGTTGAGCATTAGATGTGCTGCTGTGGGTAACCCTAAACCAACGATCAAGTGGATTGTAGCTACTACAGGTCGACAGACACGTTACACTGTTTTAAATGACGGCACATTAGAAATACCAAACGCCGATCTAGAGGATGAAGGAAAATACACTTGTTTTGCAAAAAACTCGTATGGGACACTCAATAGAACTACAGTTGTCAGCATTTTAGGTAACAAATTATATAAGCTATTCCAAACTAAGTCCTGTATCCAGTGGTACCAAAAAACATTATACGGGGAGGCTCCGCCCCCGAGGTTCTGTCCTCGTGTACTGGTGCTTCACCTCCACCTGTCCCTTGGCGCCAAGATGGCACATAGGGCCTCTACATGTGCTTTCCATCGATTCCTGTCTTGCGCTGCAGTGCGCACCTCTCTCCAGGACTGCCACCCTGCTTTGGACCTCTCCTTTTCTACTGTGCGCCGCCAGGTTTGTTTTTGGCCAGCCCCTTTTTCTCTTTCCCTCTGGGGTCCATGTCAAGGCTGTAACACAGTCATTGTCAGGTTGTTGTCTGAGGATGTGTCCAATGAAACTCCATCTCCTTCTTCTTACCTCTTCACTCAACCTCTCCACGTTAGCCCTTTCCAGTAGCTCTCTATTACTAATCTTATCTTGCCATTTAATCTTCATTATCCTTCTCAGGCCTCGGTTCTGAAACACATCGATTTTCCTAGCATCACCTTCGTTCATTTTCCATGTTTCGCAACCATACATGAGAACTGGTTTGACCAATGTTTTATATAGCCTGACCTTCGGCTTCCTCGACTCACTGCTGGAATTCCATACTCGATTTAGTTTCACAAACGTTCCTCTCGCTTTCCTTAGCCTTGCCTTGATGTCTTCTTCACCGCCCCCTTGTTTACATACTGTGGCTCCTAGATAGTTAAACCTCTCTACATCTTCCAACGCAAGACCATTCATTGTGATGGCTTCATTATTCTTTGCATTTACTCTCATGACTTTGCACTTCCCAACATTTACCCGAAGACCTGTCCTTTCTGCATTCTCTACCAGCCTGTTTGTTTTCAACTGCGCGTGTCTTTGTGTTGAGGAAATTAAGGCAACGTCGTCAGCGAAGTCGAGGTCCTCAAGTTTTGATGTAAATTTCCACCACAGTCCGGTCCCTCCTCCTTCACAGTATGCCTCATTACCCAGTCTATAACGAGCAGGAAAAGAAAACCAGACATTGTACATCCTTGCTTGACACCAGTCGTTAGTTCAAACCATTCTGAGGTTGTATCTTCCTTCCCTGTACTGGTGCACAAGGGAATAATCATTGTTCTTTCTTTGTTTGGGAGTCATTGGTTAGCAGTAGTGTATTGTTTGGTATTTTGCATTGGCCCTTGTGAGCCGGTACACGAGGACAGAACAACCGTCCCCGAAGACCAAACGGTTTCCCTTTTGTTTACCATTTTTGACGTTTTCGTATACCTTCGAAGGAAAATACTCAGACAAATCGTCCGTTCAGGCGGAGCTCCCGTATAGCTCACTATAGAGAGTATCCCGGCCGTGAGAAGGGGGGGGGGAGGATTCTGTACTGCCATTCTGGTCCAAACAATATTAGATTGAATGATATGCTCCGCGATAAAATTCCTCGTCAAGTGTATATCCCTGGATTTCAAACAATAAACCAGTTCCTTGTTATGCTATAACAATGGAACGTTGTAGCTCATTGACTTTACTGATTTAGCAATCGCGTTAATATTGACATCAGCATTTTGGTTTTCATGCAGTTCCTCCAGAAATCCTTGAACGCCATTTCAGACATCTATACGATAAACAACAAATTGCAAGCTATGCAATGGCGCAGATGGAGGTAAAAAGAAGAACAATGTCTTCCATTACTGTAAAAGAAGGTTACAATCTTCTATTGATATGTACGGTGAGTGGAAAGCCTAAACCGCACGTCACGTGGACAAGAAACAGAATTTTGATCAGAAATGACACCAGGCATTTGTTGCTGCCGAATGGCGTGCTGTTGGTTCGACATGTGCTCGTCAAGGAGTCGGGTCGGTACAAATGCGTCGCTACAAACCTTGTTGGCAAAGATCAAGGAATTGTTCAAGTTACTGTTAAAGATCAGGCTAAAGGTGAGTACGTTTGAAACGTTCATGCAAGGATTTGAAGAATAGGCTCTTTGCACGACCCAGTTATTTTTTACCATGCGTGTTATTTTTTACCATGCGACTTGGTGGTGCAAAGGGCCTATTAAAGTTATCAAGCATTTATTAATATTCCCGCGGCGCGAGTTGACTTAAAACAGTGTAGTTTTATTTGTACTGAACCAATGCCATTCATACAAGAACACAAGGAATATCAACGACGAACTGTGGTATCGCATTCGGAATAGGCCTTTTGCAACAAACGATCACATGGTACAAAATCCGCCATGCTGGAGGGTAAGCTTATTATTATTCCCGCACTGGGACATCCAAAACAAAGAAAAGTCAAGCGTGACTGGAAAAAGTCGCTTTTTTTGGATGTCCCAGTGTGAGAATAATAGTAAGCTTGCCTTTCAGCATGGCGGATTTTGTACTCTGTGACCGTTTGTTGCAAAAGGCCAATTGAGACGTACATGATTCGTTTCCGTTAGAGGTTTGCATAAAAAATGATAAGATGCGGGCCCTAGGCCTGTAGACTATAGTTATTCGCATGCAAAAAGCAAAGCAAAAGCAATGGTAGTATTACTGAAAACTAGTGCGCACTAAATGACGACCAAACGATAACCTTGTCATTTTCTGTAAAATGTGGATCAAATCTTGGCGTAATCTGTCAACTTGGAGTTGACAACTTATAGGTAAATTTACGCGGATTGGTAGGAACAACCACCCCCCACCCCACCCCTCCTCCTTCTAATTTCTTAAATTCCATCTGATCAGTTAATAAGGGGAAGCAACATTGTAGCCGTGGTTAATAACGTTGTATTAACGGTTACTATAATTTGTTGTTCTTAACGTTACTGATATATACATCTTTTCTTGTAGGTTATTGGAAAGTAACGAATTGGAGCAAGGCAAGTTTTTGCAACTCATAAAACAAAAAAATACTAATCCGATTACTGAGTAATGAAGAGAGGCGGGCTGACCTAATGGTCAGTGCGCTGGACTGCGGCCTCGGTAGGGAATACACTTTGCTCTCATAGAGAAAGTTGAAAATGCTGAAAAAATAATTCGCCGATTGGTTAGAATAATTCAAAGGATTTGCCCAATCAGGTGGCAGCGTTCAAAGAGCTGTTTGGAATTTGCCTGGTGATACTCTTTCCCCAGGGACTCCTCATTTTCGCTCCAACTTTTCTTTGCAAATGCTTTTCGCCTCCACTAATTGTCCATGGGGCTCGGAGGATGGGTGGGGGGGGGGATCCTGTCATAGTTCGAAACCATGCAGGGTTGGGAGTGGAACTTCTCCCAGTCGTTTCATGCTAAGGAAACCGGGATAAGCTCGGGCCTGGGAAAAACCCTCGACGCAAGGACTAACCCGGGCCACATTCACAGGAGGCGAGTGCTCTTACCACTGCGCCTTCCCTGCCTCCTGTGGAAATTTACCCTGACAGATTAGTTCACCATTTACATTCAGACGACACCAAGGTTAGATATAATAGCATGGTGAAAACAATTCCGGAAGTACTCACCATCTTTCCTACTTCCTCCAGCAGTCTATCTGTCATGTTATCTGCCATCCATTCCGGTCTCGTACACGGCTAATTGTCATTTGATTGTCGTTATTTAGTGTACGAACTGCGTGACGCATCTCCATGGATGGCAAGAGCGGCATATCAGCTGTATTGGTCCGGGTGGTATCGTTGTTAGTGACCTGCACTGTATTCATAAGCCTAAGCCAATCAAACGACAACGCTGTACACATAGAGACTGTCACGTGATTTGGTCGCCGTCTGTTTGGTCAGCGGTAGGTGAAAACAAACAGTATCCCACTCCTAATGCAACAGGAATCCTGAGAGAAAGCAAACCAGGCGCCCCAGTTTGTTTGTGATGTTTGTTTGTTATTAAGCCATTTTTGATTATTTCTTTTATTCTTAGTGTTCTCGTTCGTGTGGTTTACATGGAATTAAACTACGGAACGTACAATGCGTATTTGCCAAAAGCTTGAAACCGGCAAAAGGTCAGTGTGGATGGCAGGAAAAACCTCCCGTACAGGAACCTTGTAACAGGAAATCGTGCACTAATGGTTAGTATGTCCGTGTGTTTGGTCACATAAATTTAAAAAAATGTCATATTTACCATATCGTATACTTTCGTTCAGGTTGGGTTTTACATGTATCAATTCATATTTCTCGATGGATGCGCATCCTCGCAAAGGTCCCCCCACCCCCCACCTCCCAGGACCTGTTATTTGGTGTATCATCAAACACACCAAAGAATTCATAATTCTCATCATATATCCCTATCACTAGTATACATACCGCGAAGGGCTATCGAAATTATCCCGACCTGTTCCCGTATGGCCTCGTAGTTCGGTCGGTAGAGCGCCGATAGATCTAATCCGGAGGCCGTAGGTTCAAATCCCATGGAATCTTCTTGGCTCCGTGGAAACATTCCCAAATTTCTTCTTTCAGGTTGGTGTATCGGCAGTATTGCCTATGTTTCCTACCAAACACAAAAAAAATTATATTTAACAGGTTTGTTTTTGGGTGTTAAATATGTATTTTTTCTTTCTTCTCTCCAGCTAGTTGTGTAGACAAAGTCAAATACTGCGATAAAGTCAAGAAAATTGGAATGTGTCCCGTTTATTCCCGCTGGTGTTGCAACTCCTGTCACTGAAAATATGCTGAATAATAAGAATACTTATAAAAAAATTTGCACAATGAATATCATATTTATTTAACAGAAAGACTAAGAGCTTTTACATTTTTTGCCTGTTCAAATTGGCGGCATTCATAAATGTAATGTCAAGGGCGGAAAGGAATTTTTATAGACAAAAGAAACTTAAAATTCTGTATTTTCTCAATTTTGAAGAAAATTTGGGAATACCGGTTTTCGTTCGTAAACCGTGCCGCCGAGAATAGAATCTTTGTAAGCAAAACTAAATTATAAAGAGAAAATCAGTTGAATAGTGTAATGAAGTAAGCAGTAATCACGTTTATGTTACGTAAAGAAAAGTCTCAGCGTCAAGTAAATATAAAATGAATATAGGTTATTTTAATGTTCGCCAGACAATTTTTTTAAATAAAACTATTGACTCTTATTTGTCTCCATGTTTTCGTTTCTCCGCGTATTGAGGGCCTCCCAGGAGTTTTTGAGCGCACGGGTTTTTTCAAAGGATAGTGTTGGATAATTGTCGAAAGAGTTTCGTTTCGTTGGATAAAATTGTTTACTGCGTATTATTGATCCCATGCAGCCATTATTTTCCCTTATCTTTTTCTGTACTACCAGCGTTCTCATTCCATTGATTTCAGTGGTTGAAGGTTCAATGAAATAGTTGCCTTCGATTGCCCCGTATTAGAAGAATGCGTTCGACCAAAGGGCGGGGAAAAGGGGAACGAGGTAATAATATTACGTTATAACAGGACCGTAATAAGGGTCCGTGTTCCAGGTTCCAGGTGTAGCAGGTAGGGTTAAGGTGTAGCAGGTAGGGTTAAATAGTAGCAGGTAGGGTTAAGGTGTAGGAGGAAGGGTTAAGGTGTAGCAGGAAGCGTTAAGGTGTAACAGATAGGGTTAAGGTGTAACAGGTAGCGTTAAGGTGTAGGAGGTAGGGTTAAGGTGTAGGAGGTAGCGTTAAGGTGTAGGAGGTAGGGTTAAGGTGTAGGAGGTAGGGTTAAGGTGTAGGAGGTAGGGTTAAGATGTAGCAGGTAGCGTTAAGGTGTAGGAGGTAGGGTTAAGGTGTAGGAGGTAGGGTTAAGGTGTAGGAGGTAGGGTTAAGGTGTAGGAGGTAGCGTTAAGGTGTAACAGATAGGGTTAAGGTGTAGGAGGTAGGGTTAAGGTGTAGCAGGTAGGGTTAAGGTGTAGGAGGTAGCGTTAAGGTGTAGGAGGTAGGGTTAAGGTGTAGGAGGTAGGGTTAAGGTGTAGGAGGTAGGGTTAAGATGTAGCAGGTAGCGTTAAGGTGTAACAGGTAGGGTTAAGGTGTAGCAGGTAGGGTTAAGGTGTAGCGGGTAAGATTAAGGTGTAGCAGGTAGCGTTAAGGTGTAGCAGGCAGGGTTAAGGTGTAGGAGGTAGGGTTAAGGTGTAGCAGGTAGGGTTAAGGTGTAGCAGGTAGGGTTAAGGTGTAGCAGGTAGGGTTAAGGTGTAGCAGGTAGGGTTAAGGTGTAGCAGGTAGGGTTAAGGTGTAGCAGGTAGGGTTAGGGTGTAGCAGGTAGGATTAAGGTGTAGCAGGTAGGGTTAAGGTGTATGAGGTAGGATTAAGGTGTAGGAGGTAGGGTTAAGGTGTAGCAGATATGGTTAAGGTGTAGGAGGTAGGGTTAAGGTGTAGCAGATATGGTTAAGGTGTAGGAGGTAGGATTAAGGTGTAGCAGGTAGGGTTAAGGTGTATGAGGTAGGATTAAGGTGTAGGAGGTAGGGTTAAGGTGTAGCAGATATGGTTAAGGTGTAGGAGGTAGGATTAAGGTGTAGGAGGTAGGGTTAAGATGTAGCAGGTAGGGTTAAGGTGTACGAGGTAGGGTTATGGTGTAGCAGGTAGGGTTAGGGTGTAGGAGGTAAGTACGTTAAAGGACAATAACTGGGTCGGATTCCTCCGACGAAGGGCTAACGCTCGAAACGTCAGCTCTTGAATCTCTTTACGGTGGCCAATTGACATTATCAACCCAGTTGATAAAACCAAATTATATAATAGTTAAAGAGTTTAGTTCTGTGCCAAAATCCCAAAAACTCGACACAAAAACATTGTGAAGGTGCCAAGAGTTATATTTTTGGCCGTGTACGTCGCCTTTTAATGCACCTTTCAATGCCTCAGCAATCCTTTGTGCTTTTCTATGAACCTGGCCGCCTCCAAATGAGCCACTGGAGAGCTTTGGTGTGAGTTGCTATCTTTTGATAAATACGGAAACATCACGGAGTATAAAGAAAATAAGAGTTCGCATCATTTTGCCATTAACCCTATTCAGACCGGGCTTTTTTTAACCTTCTGGGACCCGGGGTGGGGGAGCTTCGGAAGCCCCCCCAAGTAACTTCAAAACAGTTAACGCTATGGTCACCAAATTAACACAGGATGATGTGGACAATAATTGTAGTCATTTTAGATGCTTTGTTGGCGTGGTGACGTAATATGAAGTCATTTATCCAATTTTATTGGCTGAAAAGCTATTGAATCAATATTTCTTCACGATTCGATGTATAACCACAAAGTCATACCAGCAACATGTATGATAAGATTCTTGTGCATGACAATAGGTTAGTTGTCATTAGCAACAATAATGACGTCACTATGACGTTTAACATCGAAATAGCCGCCATCTTGGATCCGCCATTTTGAATTTATTTAAAATCGTTTATTTCATTGAATATCCAAAAAATTGAAGTTATTGGACTGTAAAACATAAATGCCTTATAAAAGAATGTTTCAAAAATGAAAATACAACACATTATTTGAAATACAAAACAAAATGTTTTTCATTGTAAATCGTGTCCGCTATCTTGGATTTCAGCAGTTTAAAATAAATGTTTAACTGAAACTCATATTATAGAAGCTAAATTATATCTAATTTGATAAATTGTTGCTCAACTAAGACTAAAACACAAACAACACCAAAAAAAATAGAAATAATATAGATTAAAACCGAAAAATGCGAATTTTGGAAAACTTGGGTGTCAATAACTGGTTGCCATGGAAACGTCAAAGATGGTGATCACGTGATACAAGTGTCAAAATATTCCCAGAAGACTTTTAGGAAAAATCGCAAGGTTTGGTGGTGATAGCTTTAAGGTGGCTCAAAACAGTTTCCAGCACTTTCAAAGACTTAGAATTTGATGGATCATTATAACCACTCTTTATCAGTTGATGCTACAATCATGGTATCAAAAAACTGCCCAATCATAGGTGAACACGTTGTTATCATTTTCGTGACATAATAGGTTACCATAGAAACAATACGACCTGCTAAAAACACCCTTAATTTTAGCTTTAACTGCCAATAACTCAAAAACGAGCGCGGTGACCCCCATTTTTTATTATCGAATTTTGATAAGCATGAGAAGATGCAACTTCATGCATAGTTTAAAAAAATTATGTGGAGGGGGTTCAGAGCCACCTTAACTTTTCGAAAACTTAACTTTTTCGAAATTAAATTAATTTCTTTGACAATTTAATTTGAAAATAACAAAATGTGAAGTACAAAATGTGAAATGTTCAAGTAGATCAAAAACAAGTGCGAGTTTTTCGTTAGGGGTTCCAAACACCGAGAAAGTGTAGCCATGTGGGTGAGTTTTAAAGAAAGAATTTTTAAAAAATTACATAATCCCGCGTGATGCAGCTTAAGGCCGGATCAGAACAATTTCCCAAAGTCCCTAAATGCCTTTTCAAGAAAGGTCTTGGTAAATAACGCCGTTCCAGCTTCAACAAAATAAAAAAAAAAGACGGTGGGCTGTGAACATTTTTGCCGAATGGCTGAGGTTGAAAGAGGTTAAGGTTCCGGTTTTAATGCGGAGATCTTTTCAAGACCACGAGTTATTTCAGTGCAGATATTGCTGTAATGGACACTCAGTCACTGAACTGTTGGTTGTCAAAATTCGTTTTGGGGGAAGCTAAAGGATGTTTTCCAGGAAGGAAAATTCAAAAACTGTGCTGTATTGATGTTGCAAGTAATGACTCAAGCTGTATTTAGCATTAAGACTAATTAAAATTCAAGTTTCTTGATCAGTTTCATGATCAGTCTTTGAACTAATCGAATGTGTCTTGATCGGTATTTCCATTGGATATCAACATACATGCACCTGACCGAATTGATGCAACCTGATTGGGTCATTAGCTCATGAATTATTTAATAATAATAATAATAATAATAATAATAATAATAATAATAATAATAATAATAATAATAATAATAATAATAATAATAATAATAATAATTAAAACATATTTATGCAGGATGACCATTTCAGTTAAAAAAACTGCTATCAACATGGGTCCTGCGTAAATTAAAGAAATGAATAATAAAATAAAATATTCAAAAATTAAAAAGCTATATAAGAAATCTAAAGATAGAACTGAACTGAGAAGCGTTTTTAAAGATAAACTTAGTTTGCAATAATCTACAAAAACCAGAAAGATGAACACTTCTAGCTGCCAAAGATGAAAGAAATCTGATCCTGGCTTGCTCCTGAGACCCGCCTAATTATGGATGGATTTGCAGAAAGATTCTGAGGAACCTCAAAAATGAAGATGGGGATTAGTTTTCCCTTGGAGCTGCTAACGCGTACAACTGCTGTGGTGTCTGAAAATGTGATATTTCTCTCTTCACACCACGTTTTCACACATTTAGCCAGAACGAGGTGCTCTTAATTGTTTGGAGTTTTGGAACAATTTTTAAATTGTTCTATTATTGTTTCACTTTCGAAAACGAATCTTTGTTTACTGAAATCCCTGGCCGTTTTCTTCTCCGCGTTTAATTTTCACTGTTTTCGTCAAAATATTGCTATAGAAACTGCTCTAATCTGATTGGCTTCAGCTGATTTCTATTGTTTCTAAGCGAAACAGAATCGATTTGTAATTTGCACTTCTGGTGTTACACAAATTCGCAGTCGTTTTACACGACAGCTGTACTCCTGTTTTAGCCAATCAGAATTAAGTAATTTTTCCATGTATTACTATATTACTAGGAGTTTCAATGTGAAAGTGAGTGCTGGCGTGAGGTAGAAGAAGCACTGGTAATATAATTTGAAAAGTAAAGAGCAGTGGAACTGTTTGCCATCTGTGAGGGCAGAGGTGGGAGTGTGGAGAGTAGGCTCCGGCCAGCTTAGAAACGGCATTATTAACTGAAGTAAGCATTGAAGTATGTATTTGTCAATGTTGATTTTCCTCCACATAATTTAGTTTGCCGTGCGAACAAACATCATTATTTTGTGTAAACTAAAACATCACTTGGTTCCAGTTTGTTATAGTATCTATAATTTGTTTCAATGTCGGCAAGTAAAACACAGTTAATAAACATCGTAACCATCAAATTCCAACATCCCCGTTGAATATGTGTTAAGATTCTTCGCTTTGTGACGGCCGATCATACTCGAAGATCGATCTTTACATGTAGCTAACAAACAGCTGCAGTAAGTTCAGCAATTCGATTGCAATCACCGCTCAATGTGACTCTGCACAGTACGAGTACAATGGCTCGATAATAGCTAAGTGCAGTCACTGACACTCCTTTGAGTACCGAAGGAAATACAATGAACTGACCCATTTGAGAGTAAAATTAACGCGGGCTTGCCAAAGCATACTATTTCTGTGCAATCCACACAAGCCTGGATACTTTAATTGCTAGTGTGAGCAAATCGCCGAGGAAATTCGCTCAGCGACACCAGAATGAAATAACAAAGAATAAACAAGGGATTTCATCGGCAAGCTTAAAGTTCTCGAGGTCACTACGGTTAACTTCCGATGAAAGGTAGAAAACTGACAATAAACAGCACGACAGAGCGATTGAGAAATGGAAATAGCTTACCTTGAAAACTACAACCAACTCGCGACGGAAAGCTGGCCAGAAAAAACGGCAATGACACAATACACCTTGCAACAATATGCAATATGGCCGCCATAGCTCAAACCATCGCTAGTACCCAGTCAACCTGATAGACATGATCTTAGATATCCCGGATAATAAAAAATAATCAAATGCGCATGCTTGCGATCTTATTGACAAGAATAGTGTGCTGCCTCGCTAACGCTCGCCAGCAATTAATTACCTAAATGGCAATTCTCCCTAACTTTATCAAAACTCCAACTCGTGAAATCCTTAGCCCTTTATGTATCTACAGCATTCCCCTGGTGGAGACGTCCTGTGTAGTCTACAAACTGGAAGACCCCTGGACGTACAGTACTCAGTTCAAAGCTTTCAACGAACCCAGAATGCAACTCTTTCACCCAATTACTTGTGTCAAAAAGACAGTACGGCAAAGGCAACAGTAAGCGTCATAGTACAAAATATCTGTATTTATACAAAAACGGTTTACAAATCCAATTTAAATAATTTACAAAACCGCACAGAATGGTCAATAGATGTACACTAATGCGTCAATTCTGATTGGCTAAGAGCAGTGCAGTTCAAGTGTAACACCAGTGCAAAAAGTGTAACACCAGTGTAAATTAAACATCGAAATTCCGGATTATGATTGCAAATGTTTTAAATATCTTTAAACGAACCGCTTTCAATTGGTAGCATCAGCTAATCAGTAACTAAAGTGTTAAATCTGTGTCAAATACTCGCTTACTGTCTTCCAATCGTCCAGCACTTCCTCCAGGCGAATTTTGACTACATTGTACATGAAGTCTCATATCTTTTTTTCTTCGCCCCAGAAAATGAAAATATTCAGCGACGAATCATACACAGGGGTTTAAAATAAAACTAAATAAATCTAAATCTCTTTAGTTATTACCACAATGTGTCGAGTTAGACGAGTTTTAAAATCGTTTTTAATACAAAATTAATTAATCTCAGGAATTGACTCATTAAAAATTCCTGAATTCAAATCAAACCCCTGAGTTAAGAAACTACTATATCGGTACTGTGCGCATTTTCAGAAATAGTTTGAAACACTTTATGCCCGGTTTCGGTTTCATGGTCAAACGCAAACGTTCCTTTCCCCCTCAGGAGCGCATCGGAGGGACAACTGACTCGGGGCCACACATAATCATCGTCGTACACGGTATCCTTGGAGAGTGCCTCGGAGGTCTTGAACAGCGAGCTCCGGTCACGGAACATTTTTGGAGGGACAACATTGAATCTCTTGTACTTATCTAGGAATTCAGACTTCTCTGGGCTCTTTTCCTGAATTGAAGGGAAAATTTCATTTTTGATTCCTGGGCCCTTTGAGTGAACAACAGGTTCGTAGAACCATTTAAAACTGAGGCCATAGTTGGTCTTGTCATCCAGCGCGTCTTCTCTTCCAAATCGTAGCTTGGTGCGCGGTCTAGCGGTCCTAGCTGGGACGGCCTTCCTTCCAAAATGGGCGTAGTCCATATGTGTGGTCTGACAGTCCATGGCCCCTTCTGGTGTTTTGTACTTCTCAGGTTCCTTTTGTTTGCGTGGTGATACTTCCCAGCTCTTGAAATCCTCATTTTTCGTAGTCTCCCGTTGCATGGCATCAGAACTCTTAAACAGATCGCTGATAGGGTTAAAGATAGGAGCTTTGGGCGCACCACGGAGGTCCACAAAGTCTTCCTTGAAAACCGAGTTGTTTGTAAAAGGTTCTTCCGGAGGCACGCGTTCCTCTTTCTTCCGCTCGTATCGCTGTGGAATCTCCTTGCTTGTGAAATCCGTCTTGTAGTGCGTCTCGGATGAAAGAGGACCCTCGTATCTTATCTTATCAGGCTGGCGCGCGGTGGGACGCGGAGGCTGGTTAAACCTTTGGAAATCCTGCCGGTGGATTGACGTTTCATTAAAACGATCGACAGGAGGCGCGTAAGAGTTACTGCGCGCCACACGATGAATTTGCGGAGTCCATCCTTTGTAGGCGTCATGAGAGATTGATTTGTAAACCACCTTAGCTGACGGAGCTCGCATGGTTTCTCCACGGATGTATGGAGGGATTTTAGCGGGTATTGCTCGCACTCCGCGGTAATGGTCTCGTTGTTCTGACACAGTTTCAAAGGGGTTGGGATTCGGTACATATTTCTCTGGCTCTTTCTGCTTGGGAGGGCTAACCTCAAACGGTATAAAGTCTACCTTGTGCGTGGTGTCTTTATCAAGGTCGCCTTTACTGTGAAGTTGATCGGTTGGACGAAGAAACGGTCCCCTGGCTCGCTGTCCAGCCTGAAAACGGTTCCGGTACTCTGAGGTCACGTGACACCGATCCTGATTGGATTTGTTGATAATCCGGTTTGGACTGGTACCTTCATGTGGACAACGATGACGTCTGTGGAAGAAAAATGGAATTTCAGTTTTGGGAGTTTTCAAAGTTCTTATTCATGAACGAGCCAGTGACAGATCATAAGGGGTGCTTGTTAAACTGGTGCCACAGTGACGCTCTGTAGCATTGATGCAACAGTAAAGTATGAAACTGATCAGAATTTTGTACAAGGTTTCAGTACAGAACAAGCCATGTACACTGTACATGAGTACACGTAAAAAGTCAATTTAAACTTTTTTGCAAAGTATTTAAGACTAAATGTATTTTTATTACTATCACAGTGGGGTTGGCTAGCGCATCCTCCCTTCCCTAGATCCACGCCTTAACTGGAACAATGAACAAAATAACAGTGAAATAGAAGAAAGAAACTGAATTTAGGCTAAAATAAAAATTCACATTTTCCCTGCAGTTATTTTAAGTGGATGCATGCACTTAAAGCACTATATAGAAGGGCTTATAACTTCATTTACTGTATCTCTGTGTATCACTGCACCTATAGCACATTGATTGGGTGGTGGACAAAAGACCCCCAGTGCATGGACTACCCATATGGACTACCCTACCCCAAAAAAATCTATTAGGTTAGTCCATTTGAAAATGGACTATGAAAATGGACTACCTTTAAAAACATATTTTTAAGAGTTTTTAGGGGTAGGGTAGTCCATTTGGGTAGTGCATCGGGGTAGTCCATGGACTGGGGGTCAGTGTTTTGTCCACCACCCATTGATTGGTGCATTGTAAATCTACCATGAGGGAATTAACGTCTCCTGAGTATCTACCAAGCAACCTACTAGGCATCACCTCCAGAAAGCAAGTAACTGGCCCCTTTCACTATTAGTATTATTTCCAAGTTCTTTGCTGAATTATTACAGACTATAAGGGGGAGGGGGGAGGGGATAAGTTGATCCGAACATCCCACTTCCCGTACCTATTATTCCCAACTGCTGCCCTTCTTTAGTGGCTCACTTTGTTTCATTTCTGTTGCAAAATATTACGCATGCTGGAAAAATGTTCCCAATTTTTCCCGAGTGGCCTCATGGTTAATGCGCTTGCCTTCATGATCCTTAAAGGGTATCATTTCTGTTTCTTTTGGTATCGTCCCCAGTGTGATCCTTAGATAGGGTACCTAAATTGTATTAGATATTTTGCAGTGCATAAACGGCACACTAAACAAAAACGAAACGGTCCGCCAAAGAAACATCACGGGAATGACACAAAGGTGGCCCATTTACACCTTTCTCAGTTTTTGTATTTTCCTTGAATAGGGTGTCATTTTTCAGGTTTGGTCCTTAAATAGGGTATCAAATCCCGTTTTCTTTATTCTTAAATAGGGTCAGGGTTTAAGAGCCTTCGTGGTACACATCTATTCAAAATTAAGGGAGTCCCCCCAGCTGGGGTTCGAGCCCTGGCAGGGGACATTGTGTTGTGTTCTTGGGCAAGACACTTTACTCTCGCGGTGCCTCTCTCCACCCAGGTGTATACTGTACATGTAAATGGGTACCAGCAAATTTAATGCTGGGGTTTAACCTTGCAATAGACTACCACCCCATCCAGGGAAAAGAAACCAGAGATAATCGCCGGCCTGATGAGTCACTTAGGCTGGAACGCAGACTTTACCTACCCAGCCACCAAGAATCTGGCTTCCTGTCTTCTCTCCCTCTGCTGCCCATCCCCTATTCTCCTGAGTTACAGTCTCCCTGTCCTCCTCGACATTATACTACATGTAATACCCTTAATAAGATATCCAAACATTTTACTGAAACAAAACCCATAAATTATACGGTTAAGCATATAGCATTTTCACTATATGACAAAATTATCAGATGTTTGTGTTCTTAAGAACTTATTTTAATTTACAATGTGTCATAGCCAAATTTTTAACAAAAATAAATGAGTAACAAAAATTCAACCTATTTTAATTTGGGTTTAGAAAATTTAATAAAAAGGAGTTATTATTGACTGGTTGACATCTATTCCCTTCTTTTCTTACAGTATAATGAATCATAAAGCAGTCTGCAGTACCCAAAATAAATTCAAAAAATGAATTAAAATTTACGGAATATTTTTGTGATGTTTTACTATATCCTTAAAACTTACATGTACATTTGAACAAGTTGTACTTCGTTGCCCTTTTCTGGCCACCTTCATTCCAGAAATGCGATTATACATGAAATAACATATGTTATTTGTAATGTTTTCCTGTCAATAAATTCACCTGTCTTGCTCCTAATTGTTATCAATAATCATTTGTACAACCAATTGCTGCCTCCGATGTTTCTCAATTTGTTCCCAACAAGTAGCCAAGTACACAGTTATGACACTAGATCAGCCAGTTGTTATTGATCTCATAACAGTGGTACAAATATTAAGCAGTTCTTGATACTCTACCAAGGTCTTAAAATTTGGAATTCTCTGCCAATATCACTGGTTCAACAAGCTTTTCTACTTTTAAAAAGATGATAAAATTTTTAATGAAATGATTTTGAATTGGCCTAGCCGCACTTTCACAGCCTAATTTTCAAATATATTGATAACTGAAGTGGCCTCCTTCTTAAGAATGGTGGTTTCTTGGAGGTCTCCTCACCTCACGAATAACTTAATAAACATCATTCACAATGTGGCCAATAAATAAATGATGATGATGATGATGATGACAGTATTATTAATTTATTTAACCACCAGAAATCACAATTATTAAAACCATCCCGCTGGTTTTAATCAATATTTTAAAGCTGTCCATTTACTGACAGGAACATGTTTAAAGAAAGAAAATTTTGTTGTCTCATGTAATCGGATATTAGCCAACTATTAGTTTGCTGGAGAATATTTTTTCCAACAAGTTCTTTTCATCCTAGCATTATTCTTACATGCACACGAATAAAATTCACTGAAATAAAACAACCTTGAATGCACGTTTGGACCCGTTCAAATATAAGAGACTGCTCGCGCCGTCTATTTCGAAATTCACATTATTGTGCACTTTTTCATGTATGAATGACATATTTCGTGCCTCGATGTTGAATCGAATTTACTTGCAACTTTAACACACGAATACAATGTTCATTGATATCCGCAGGGTTCAAAACGGAAAACCAATCGACGAGATTTACTCTTGAACGTTCGATAAACACAACAGCGACATGTTTATATTCTCGAAGCTTCCGAAATCGAACGCAAGTTGTAATTAGAAGCCCAGCACAATCGAACCAACTCCGTGGCAATAAAGCACGTTCGAAATTGAATCAAATTGGGGAAAAGATCATGTGGAGCAAAATGACTGGTTCTTGTGTGCTTTGTGAAGTATGATCAGGAGCTTATGAAGTGGTTTTCAAAGAAAACAAATATTCAATGGTTCTCGTGAACTGCGGGACAAAACATCTACCACAGCTGAAGAAAATAAAGTTCCCCTCATTTCATTACAGAATAAAGAGCGTGCAGATTACAAAAAACAATCCTTGTAATTTCACAACAAAGAACGCCTCCTAGCCAATAGAAGAAAAAATACTTCTTCTCAACATGGTAACATAGCGCCGCGATCACATCAATTACGCAGTGGAATTTGAGAAGAACGATCGGAATCATTTATCTGTAAATTATCTCAATCAAAACCAAGAAACGCTTACCCGCAAGTACAGATCTGACAAATACACTTCTTCGTCATCTCGGAATCTCCTAGCTTTTCTTTAAAAGTTATTTCATCTTCTCGGCTCAAGCAGCATTCAAGACCGCATGAAGTCGATTTATGATACACAAAACATATTTTCGCTGAGTTGCTATGACAACTGATTACAGATTCACTCTTAGGGGATTTGTCACGCCAGATGAACCATTGCCCACAAATGTCACTTCGGCTAACGCGGCAACTGTAGCCCTTTTCAACTGCTGGAATTCGGTGCTATTCTCTAAATATTCTAAAAAACGTATTTATGCTATCGATAAAATGTTACACTTTCGTAAAGCCGCAAATTTGTCAATTTCTTTTGAACTTCGATTTTTGTAGACCCAGAACGAATATCCGTGAGCTAAAAATTTTAAAAAGTTCTTCTAATATCGGCAAGACCACAACCACAAACCAATTCGGAATGGTGCCGGATCTTTGTAGACCTGGATCAGTTAAAATCAAAGATACTATGCAAAAAACGATAGACTGATCCCCACGGCGAAGAGAAGAAATTAAAACATTCATTTTCTTTAAGCCCCCGGGGTAAGCGAACGCAAAACTTTTTGTGAGTTCCATTTCCGAAGCAAATGGAACGAAATCGAAATCGTTCGATCTTAATAGTTCTATTCTCCCTTTCCCTGAGTTAAACAGAAACACCTTTCGATTCCAAACCAACGTTAAAGGCCCACTGCACCGAGGCCGGAATTAGGTTCTATAAGACTGATGTACATTTTTTGTGAGTTCGATTTCATTCGTAGTCTCCTTCACAGCCGTTTTTTGACATCCAAAAAACGGCTGCGAAGGAGACTATTTCATTCGATGACCAAGCAAAATCGAATTTAATCGTTCGATTTCATTCGAATGAGTTCAAAACCCGAATGCTCGATCGATGTGATACGCTGGGTACTTATTAGCTCAGGTATTTCCCTAACACGAATTTACGTTTAATTCAGCATCAGGTTAAGATCGCTTTTTTCATAATTTTTAATTTTTACTTGTCCATTATATTACATTTGCAATGATTTCTCTAGAATTATTAAATTATCTGCTAATAAAACACATATCTGCTAATAAAACACATATAAAGGCAGGAGA
>OX393563.1:23524241-23564241 GCA_947652115.1 Blastomussa wellsi | reverse complement strand
CCCACAAAATGTAATTATAAAAGATGTTTTTTACTAATAGCATTACCATGGCCAACAAATCAAAGCTAACCGCAAGAAAACCAATGTGAAATTGAACAGATAAGCATTTGGTGAGTGTGTATTAATCTATCACCAAATTACAACCAGTTTTGACCTAGGTGAACTGACATCAGGTGATCTGTCATGCATGGAGCTTCATTCCTCTTTTACAGATTCATAATCCTTATGGCTTCCCTATTAATTCATTTAGTCATTGTTATTGTAACATGCCATTTAATTGTAATAAATAAAAAATAAATAGTCCAGGCCTAAACTAGAGCACTCCAAAAAGCTTGGCATGACCGTTAAAAATGGCATGGACCGTTTACGAAAGGGAAATCAGTGGCGGCGTGTAACGCGGGCTCGCTCTCGACTTGACACCACTCGTTCTCGCGAACGCGCCGCTTGCGCATGTAACCTCAGACGTTATTCTCGTTCCCAAAGTGCACGTTCGAATTCCTTTTACTCAAAGGCTACCTCAGCATTCTCGCAACCTAACGCCACTAACGCGTGGTAATACAGTTTGTGCAGACTTTCCATTGCATTTACGTAAGAGAGATTAGAAACTCGCAAAAACTCAAAATTCGACCACAGTTGAATAGTCAGGTCGCTTAACGCAAATATAGGACGCCTCTTTACATGCCGGATAATAGCACCAAATTTTGGGGAATGATCTACTCGAAGACTGTTAAAACTGAGACTTTATTCGTGGTTCCAATTGCAACATGCTTAATTTGCTCGGAATTTTTGTGCCGTTACAAACACCATTTTACTGTGCTATGTCAGTGAGAGGAGCATATTTCTTTACTCCTGCTTGTTAAAATATTGCCATTATTTAAAATCTAATTTAGAAGAAAACTGCAACAATATCTTTAAAGTTCTAGACTATTTAAAGGCCCTAGTCAGCCTCCGCCATTTTCGATGGCATCAAAAATTATGGAAATTGTTTGGCGAAGAGCAATCGCACTGGATTGCTTTAGGTTATGTTGGGAGTGGGAGTGCTAAAATTACCTTAAACAAGTTTCTCAAATAATTTCTTTTGTTTTGACACGATCCGCGTAAAATATAATACTGAAATTCTCACATGTAACAAACGTGTATCATAACAAACAAGGCACTTTTTGCATGATGTTTGTTTCCTAACATCCCAAGTGGGTTTATTGACAGGGGAAGCCCATAGAAAGGTAAGTATGTACAACTTATGCAGTACTGTACAGAAAGGACCAGCGATATTAATTTACTGGTTAAAAACTCATTATGATATAACTCTTGAGTGGGTGTAATGATTAGATTCCAAAGTTCCAATATTCACTGTAATGATAAGTGATGGGAGGAGTTTTTAAGATTTGCCAAACAATAACAAGCACTGTAAGCATGACTTGGCAACAAGTGGCTCGAGTGACCTAACATATTGAAAATAACAATTTCAGTCCAATATCCGTGCAAGTTCAAGATATCAAACCTCTTTGACGAGCCACTTACATTTTGCTTCATCTCGGTGTCAAGAAGCACATCGAAAAATGTTCCTTGCATTGTATGATGAATTTCTTTCAATGTTTCGGTCCCTTTTGGAATTAATGAGTTAAGTCCGTACAATCGTTGTATTATTTGACAAGACTGATATACTTTTCTTTTGTTTGAACTCGCTGAAATTAATTTAGAACAAAGGTTTAATTATAAGGACGGATTTCAATGTGGTTTTCATGTCAACAACACAAGATTTGGTGACGGCATCGCTCCATCACTCGTGGTTAGTAGATTTTGCTGTGGAACGTGCGTGTATAAAAGGGACCAGTTTTAAACTCAGGAGTACTGCCGTAGTTCGTCGGGTGTGCTGATCCGGACGAGAGGAGTCTTATAAGACCGTATAAAGGCTGTTTGCCTGCGACCGAGTATAAAGTTCAGCTGCCCGTTCTCTTTCGGGGTTGCTCGCGTAAACGACGTCATTCACCATATGCAATAACAGCCGACCGTTCACTACACTTATCTCTCAACCGGACAATAACATAAGACGGGCTGCCGATCCTCCTGGGCTTAAAACATCAGTATGTTGCGCAAATTGGCGCAAATTTATTTCAAGCAAAGAGACCGCTAGATTGTCGGTGTCTGCATGACAGTTCCCTGTTAATCTCGTTCGTACAAGAATGTGTTAACAGTCTTATACGTGCTTATCACGGCAACATTACGGTATGGCATTGACGCAGCACTGTTAAACTTTGCTGCATCGAAAGATATCTGATTTATTCCACCCACGTGAAAAACAAAATATTGGTAAATAACAAAGAGTGAAATACTAAGTCTTACAACAGCGGACAGTCGACATGAGTGGAAAATGAACAGCAAATGAAACATCGAAAAGGCTAACTCTTTTAGTCTGAAGTTACAACACAACTCCCGCGGACTGCCGCATACATCGAATGTGTCAACGTTTGTCCACAAAAACAAACAATATTTTTAATGTTAATATACTTTATTTCACATTACCAGGGAGGAAAATTGAACCGTGTTTCTTCGCTTTTGCATGACGATATTTGTCTGGGTGCTATGTGTAGAGGCGTTCTTATGTTGTGCAGCCGATAAAATTTAAACTTAAAATTTTGATTGAGTACCCAGGCAAAGGATAGAAGAGAAAATGTCTCGTGTCGTCATAGCGACAGAGATACTCACACTACGAGATTAATAAGATAGCACACTTAGTAAATTAGCCGCTTTTATCAATTAATTGCGTTAATTTGCGCCACAGAACCTCGATGGATGTAAAGAGTACACGTAACAGGACATCCCCGCCATCTTCTGTGAAAACAGCAGTCCGGCATTTCACAAGCTCCCACAAGCTGCAAACCGTGCCTGGCGACTTTACCGGACGTTTTTCAAGTGGAGCAATCAAAGGGTTTTAGAATATTTCAAGTCAGCACAGTCTTGAAGGTAAATACTAAGTATTGGAATCTTTTTTGTCGGCTTCAAATGCAAAATAGTAGGTATGTGTTGTATACGTCGAAGTTCTTGCAGCAGCTGTTTACCTCTCCAAACGGAGATGAGGTTTGCCGCCTCTTCTTACACGTATACCGTGGAAGAATAACTATCTGCAATGGTTAGTTTTATATCGAGTCAAGTAAACAGTTGTCCGTCCGTCTAATTCTGTTTAAATTCTGTGCACGTAACCGGTCAAGAGTTTCGATCTGTCCCTAAACAAATGAAGTATCGCACTATTGCTCAGCAAAATTTTCAATTTAGACAGGTACCGTACGCGGTTAGTCTTCTTTGGAATTTCTATCTTGCAACGGGGTCAATCTTCAGCTAAATAAATCTTCCTGAACGTCATTTGCTTATAATCTTTTCTATGAATAAATTAGCAACAATAACAGCCTGATGTTCTATTGGACTTCGCAGATACAGTTCCGCTTGCTTTGCCAAGCATATGGGCCCGTTACGTGCGAACCTTATAAGTACTTCGGTCTCATGCAGAATTTTAGCTCTTATATAGCCCTCGGTAAGCCTCTCTTCATTTGCAAAACCTTAAAATATACGAGTTAAAGTGACAGAATGTAATATCCTTAGACTTTCTGGCGGTTGATCTTTAGACTACATCATTTCATTCATTCACTTGGCATTCTTTACATACTTTGTGAAGTGTTATATATAGTTTAATACAAGTGTTTTGTTTTCAGAGTTGTCAAAATATTTCTTGGACGAATCTTTCCTTAAGTTTTAAAAGCAGGGCAAGAAAAACGGCATTGTTTCAGCCTTGATTTCTGTTTGCCTCGATGAGAAATTTACCCAAGCTACGTTTTCAACAAGGTGTTTTGTGGAGTATCAAGATTAAAAATAGTTTAATCCGGCTATTGTAAACCGGAACTTTTGAAAATAAACCTAAAGAAACTCTTTGCATTGAATGCCCGCCCGGTTGAAGTGAAACCCTTATTGATGTTGACACCGGCTTTGATCATAACTGTTTTTCGTGCATTCAATAAACAAATTGTTGTCGATAAGCAAACTCAGGGGGTACCTTGACAAAAAGTGGCAGCCGCATTGTTCCTCTCAGCATGTGTGTTGGTTTTCATTAAAATATGTTTAAGCCTCACTGTTAAATCGTTGTATAAGCTAGTGAACCTGCAGCTGGGAGGTACAAAGAACGAACGAACACCGCTAACAAGCTGAAAAAAGCTCAATCAACGCTCCCAATTAATCGCTTCTGATTGTTTTAATAACAGTAGTCACCCAGTAACTTAACTGCTGCCAGAAAACGCTGGGAATACAACTTGCCAGGTACTGTTTACATCTTAAAGCTAATCTTCAATAATTCATCTGTTCGCTGTTTTATTATCTTTTACTTGGTTTTTAATTAACTCCCCCAGAAAGCCTTAGAACAAGGAGCAATTATCAAAAGCGAGTAAGCCAAACAACGATCAACGAAGTTGACGATTTCTTTTGTGTTTCACTTCAGCGTTTGCTCTCGCGATCAAGGAGAACAATAAGAATATTGAAAGGTCTTGAAAGTTTACGTCAATTTAGTCGCGATGCTTTTCAGTTTTTCCTTCTCGTTTCAGCAAACAGGCTTACGAACTCCACGGAAACCCGATTGTTAACAGTGTCAGAATTGATTTTAGGCGGCGCGTTCGGGATGAATAGTTTGAATTCCAGGGAAAGTAACATTCCACGATGCACACAAGATATAAACGTACATCTTCAGTCAGCAACTTTGAGTCCTTCTAACCTTTACTAACAAATCTGAATTAACCCGTTTCTTTTTTACTACCTATCTCCAAACCCTAAGCAAACATTATTCTGGTATTTATATCTTTTACAGCTACACTATACACCTGTGGTATTCAATTGTTATCGTTGATGCAAAGTCTGACCTTAGGCGCCTGTTTCTCAGTCGCTGTTGCCCGCAAAATTCAGGGCGATATACGCACCTCTTTAAAAGGTCCCACAGTATTGGCTGAAAAAATGATAAACAAACAACAGTAACAATGGACCCTAGCCCTAAAACAATAGAAATGAAATTAGAGGTTCTAGAGAGCAGCGCACTATCCCCAAAATTCTGGCCATGCCAATAAACTTCACAATTCATCAATTACCACCTAAAGCGCGCGCAGTAGAGACATTGATTTTATATATAATTGACTTTATGGCATGTAAATATGTAAATTGGATTATTTTATTGCATTTTATATATTTTTAGTATTTTAATTCACTCTTGTTTCTACACACTACCCCACAAGCTGTTTTATCTTTAAATTTTAATCGTGTTTAAATAAAGCTTTACTACTTCTTGCTACTACTGAGATTATCATTTAAAAGCTGACTTGATTAACTCAATAGGTTTTTCGCGAGGCTCCCCAGCGAACACGATGCCAAAAAAATTCACTGCGAAGCTCACTTTCATCTTCATCGGCAGTTCAAATATGAATTAGATCATATAGGTTACATGGACACAAGTAGCCAGAAACGAGAGCCGAAAAAATCGTCTACTCTCGCAGGCAAGCTAGGGCACACGAAACTTTATTAATTTTTTTTTCTGATTTTATCAGTGATAAACATGCTTGTAGGGATATCAAAGAACTAATTCCATATCCCAGTCGGTATCTCATTTCACTCAGTGCTATCCAGGGTGACAACCAACAGTAAGCAATAAATTCTGAGTAGCAGAACACGCAGCTGTCAAAACAACCTTATTCTCACTGCAAACAGAGAGAGAACCTTCAGACAAGTTATTGTTTGTTTTATCAGCTTGTTTCAGGTCTTTTGTCGACCGTAAACAACAATTTGTTGTACCCTGAATCTGCCGAACGTGTTAATACTAGAAAGTCTCGAAGCGTCAGTTCTAAGGATCTCAAAGAAACGTAATTGTGAATATCTGGGTGAATAGTTTTTCCGCTTCAACTCAACACGTGGAAAACGTCGGGAAAGCCGAACTAACTCGGGACACAGATGTTACACTGAAAAGCAGATCGAACCTTAGGGCGCTAATCTTGTGCAAGCTCAGTTCTGACAGGTAGATACAAATTAAATATACCAACAATTGATTCATCACTTTCCCCAGAAGATAACTAACGATAACACTGTGCAGGAAAATGTCAATAAAAACAGATACGTACGAGAGTAAATTATATGCGTTGTATTGCAGATATAGTAACAAAGTAAGAGTTTTGAATTGGCCAAACAGTCTTACATTACTGCTGGCTAATGTGCACCCGGTAATGGAAATATAGGCAAAAGTAGAGATTGTACTTTCCATGTGGCATGGCAGGGCAAAATGTAATGCCGGTGACAGAAAGTGTCATTTGACCTCCCAAACTTGAATATTGTTTGACATGGTTTGATCTTTTTGAAAATGAAGTCAGTTTGGCTTGATAACAACAGGCCACCTCCCAGTCGGAGATTTTCCTGTTTTGTCGAAAGATTCGTAAATTGTCGGAAATGTAACACTTGCCCAGCCGACCACTGCGTGGCCTTTCAGCAGGCTTGGAGACCCTTGGACGTGATAATTCATATTCCCCATTCCGCGTGATTAATATCTAGTCTCTCATAAGAAAGTCAATTCAAAATCAAGCATTTAAGTTAGAAGAATGTAAGAATCAATCAACTGGGAGAAAAAGAGCTTCGCGATCAGCACCCGTGTCGGCTCCTCGTAGACCGAAGATCACTCCGCATAGCATCTCTATCAGTTGTCGCCATCTTTGCAATTCATTAATCCATGATTATTTTAATCTCGCCTCTCGACCATTCTACTTTCGCACGCTGGTGGAATTTAGAACAGGAAATTGCATTCAATCAGATCCGACCTCGGAAAAAGAGCTCGAGATAAGAACTAAAACGCTATCACCAACACAGGCAACTGGGGCATTTATGGTGCCATTAAACGCCAAGGCGGTTTTGAGACGGCTATCACTGACTCACAAATGCCACAAATATGTCTTCTTGGCCATTTTTGAAAAGGAGGAGTTTCCATCGTTACTATTTTAGCAACTATCCTACGCTGCACACACAGGAATTTGCAGTTATCTACTTTGCTATTTCTAGAAACGTCTTTGTTATCAATGATTTATAATGATTTTATTTTTGTCAAAATGATTTATATTTTTGCACAAAAAGGATTGTTGACAGGTTAGCGTGGTAGAATGACGAACAAAGACAAATTGTGACTCTTTCCTAATCGGAAAAATCGATGCTGATTTTTAATTAAATACACTAAGTTATTACCTTACTAACTCTAGAGTATAGTCTGTACATACATTTATTTTACAACCTAATGAGGTAGTGCTGATCAACAAAGGTGATGCTATCAGCCTCTTTACAATCCTGTTTCCCGTTTGACCAATACGAGGCTGGCCCTTACAATCAATGAGCTTAACATTTGATGTGCAAGTGAGACGAAAAACAACCGAAGTTTCGATTTTATCTCAAGGCTGAGGTTATCGCATGAGCAATTGAGCTGCAGCAAAGTGAAAATCAGCTTATGGAATTATGTTTGCAAGAAATAGTTCTTTTTTCAGGGAATTCCAAACAAAGGATAGATGAATGATGTTTAAAGTTTTTTTAGCGCAGACCGTTGGAATTCTTTTAGGAGGTGGATTTTTAGTAGGTGAATAATTTTGGAATGTTTGGCGGTCCCGTCAATTTAACAAGCTTTTAAAGTAACGTATAACGTGATCCACTACCTAGCAATTGAATTGTTATCAGATATGCATTACAATGAGGCAGTGATAAGGACTTAATAAAGTTACTACTCAGAACTCTGCCGGAATGCCATACTGACGGCTGCTGTCTTGTTAGTTTTGAGATAAGAACTCAGCAAGGGCAACGGCTCGTGCAAACAAGGACTGTTTATTTAGCCGTATTTACCCTTTCACCGGTAAATACGGCATTTAAGTGAAGACCAGTCATTAGCAGAAGGTTTTTTGTTGTGTTTGGTGAGTTTGAGGTGTTTTCTTTGGTTGAACTGGTCAAATGAACACGGTGCGTGGAGTGTGTGGTCTTCAGAGATGAAAAATGATCCCAAGTTCCGACACAAAAGAAGTGTTAATTGTCTTGACATCAGATCTTCGACTGCTGCCAAAGAATTCGTGTGCTAATCACGATCCAGTCATTATATTTTGACTGTGCGCTCATCAAGGCGCAGACCTGTGTGCGCCTCTGACCACGTATCCAACTGTTAACAAGTCATCCCAAAGCACGAGTCCAACTAGAGGTACGTCCCTGTGTTAAATCATACCAGTCACTAACTAGCCTTCAATTTGGAAAATTGGCAATTATCTTACACCTCTTCAACAACGTACTTTCCAATCGCATCGATGCCCTTTTGCTCCAACGTTACCCATGGCCAATTCTCTTCAATAAATCCACAGCGATCCTAAACGGCTACAAGGCTTGTTCATCCCTATAATATCTCGTTCAAATCTGATTAATTTGGCAATTCGAGTAATAGAGCTTACAATGGAATCGTCTAATAGCAAAGTTAGCATTTTTGTTTCGATTGATCCAGTGTTTAAAAGGTCTTGTGAAATTTTACTGACCCAGGGTAAGATTGAAACCACCGATGTTTCTTCGATCGATTAATGGTCGACTCGTAAAAGACTTGCAGCTGTCTTGTTAGCAGTAACTCGTTAATTTGAAAACACAATGCTTCAAACAATTGATGAAGTATCCGTCGAGGAGCGTCAGTGCTAAGGAGCTGCCAAAAGTTTATTTTAATGCCTTGTTAGCATGCATGGCCCCTCATTGTGTTATTTCCCTTCCCATGGTTTTTAAACGCTGAAATATTGTCGTCTGGCGGTGTAATGTGATATGAAGCCGTATTTACCTCAAGATCGGTTGATAAATGTTTACTTTTAGGACGTGAGTGAATATTATTTTATGTCTTCTGCTTTGGAGATAAAATTCTTTCTGACATTGGCACCATTGATGCATACACAATTAAGTTCATTAATTAAATGATTAGGCCAAGTTAAAACAAGCAAACACCAGAAACACCATCTGCTGCTTCTCCTAACAAGATAAGAAAAATATTAAAGTTATTTGTTATTTAGACAGCTTTGAGTTCTGGTCGGATTCTGGGTCATTGCAGTTTGTTGTAGTTTAGCAGTTTAATGTATTTTTTTGAAGGCAGTGTAGGTTCAGTAGCTTGAAGAAATGATTATCATGGCCATAACTTGTCAAAAAGTATTTTCTAACCGGGGGAAGTTGTCAAAAATGTGCTTCAAAATCGGTGGTACTCAAAAGCATTGAAATTGTATTCGGTGTTTTTAGGCATGTTGGTTAATGAAATTAATGTGCACCCTCACACTCCCCCTGTTCCATATTACACTATCAGTGTACCATATTTTACGCATGCACATGCCGTAGTGATGTAGTCATAACATTTTCTATAAAGTATAAACGATTGGATGATTTTAAGCTCGTTTACGCCTATGGCAGGAAAGAAGAATGCGTTGTAACCAAGTCTGGCAATATCTGTTTAACATGTATGTACAGTTTCCAAATGAGCGCTTTTACATGATCCACAAACTCACAAATTTGACAAGAATCAGTAATGAAATGGGTGACATACTGAACGTCACCAACACTTCCCTCAGGTTACAAATTTCTTATCACTCCGTTAGCCAATTAGTTTATAGTATTTAGTAACGCTCTTTAGTGTCGGCGCAACTTTTATGACGGCCATTAGAAAACACTAGACGCCTACGTTGTATACAGTTGAATCGGTATTAACTTGTGACCCCAAATCCTTAATACTTCAGGATTTAGTTAAGCTTTCCAGTATGTGGATCAAAGCATGATACTTTCCTTATAGCCCTACGTCATTGTCGAACAAAACTTGTGTTTTAAACAGAAGTACGCATGCGTTCAACACTGATGAACTAAGCAACCACTTGGTAAGCCGATCGCACCCTGTGTAGACCCGAGAATATGTACTAGTTATGCAATGGTTTCGAGTGGCCTATACTGTGAAATATCCCACGAGGGACGTTTTCCGTATGTGTTTATGCAAAGAAAAATCACGGGTCACCAGTAGGATATTCACGGAATGCCACGGCAGACAACTTGCAATACAGAAAGGTACAATTTTGAGTGAATATTAACGTTGCCTTAATCCAGTTGAGATTCATCCGTCTGCTTTGTGGATAGCCCACAGAATACAGAATAAATAGGTTGTCCTGGCGGTGCGTGGAAATATGAAAGTCATGAAGAATTCTTGATCCCGCACTATTTGCTTTGTTCGAACATTATATAGCAAAGGTCTTGAAAACCAGACAAACCAAAGCTGTCTTATCAACGGTTCCTCAGTGTGTTTTCGATGGCTGTTTGGCAAATACTTCGACATCTACATTTTCTCGCAAATTTAAACTGAATGAAAAAATGGCACGCGCTGCCGGCTGGCTTTGCTTTCGGCGGGAAAACTTGGAGCCGTGATGAACGCCTTTAGGGCCTGATTACATGGACCGGGCTGGCCCGGTTAGCCGGGCTTGTTTCAGTTTGCCGAGATCTCGGTACGTCTGTTAAACGCAACAAAAATCAACTTCGCGATTACATGACAACCGGGCCAGCCGGGTTAGCCGACAAAGAAACCCATCCCGGCAAACCGGGCCAGCCCGGCTCATGTAATCAGGCCCTTAGTCAGGCAGGGTGCCCTGTCAGCCATAGGCTGATACCAAAAAAGGCCCTGCGTAAATTACGATAACACGATTAAAGAATTTAAAAATTAAGAATTACTTTAAAGTTATGTACAATGATTTAATAAGTGAGTAAAAAGGAAATCCCTAATTGCTAAAATGAGATCTAAGAAAATTCTAACACAAGAAATGGAAAGCGAGGAGGCTTCTTTTATCAATATGGCCAGCTCCTAGTGTTAATTTCATAAAACTTAGGGTTCGGTAAATGAATGTCGTTCCCTTTTTCTTGTCTTTTCGGATAGCCCACAGAATACAGCATAAATAAGTTGTCCTGACGGTGGTAAGGCTGGTAAGTCATTGACAATTCTTGTTCCAGACTATTTTGGGGAAGCTTGAAAAACTTCTGGCAATACAGTTGTTTTATCCACGGTTCCTGCAGGGTTTTCGGTTGCTGTTTGGGTAACTCCTCGACGTCTACATACAGTTTTCCATCTCTAGTATCAGGTATTTCCGAATATTTAAACTACAGAATGTTGAATCCGAGGGAATTATTTGTTTCTTCATTCAAAATTTAAACTCAGTTGAATGGAAGAAAAATGGCGCACGCTGCCGGCTTGGATTTCGGCGGGTAAACTTGAAGTCATGAAACTTTCGTGGAATACCACATATACCCATGCAACGCTTCTCAAGGCTCCTGATTGGCTGTACCGTAAATCCCCGATTAAGCGCCGCGGCGCTTATTAATTTCACCGAGATTTTGGTGCGGCGCTTATAAGAGAATGAAGTGAGTCACGTACTAGAGATGTAGAAAAATTTATTATTTAACCAGTATTAAAATAAAGGAAAAACATGAACACATAGCAGGTGCGGCGCTTATTCGAGGTGCGGTGCTTATTCGAGGATTTACGTTATTCTTCAAGGCATCGGATAAATTCATATATGTCATATGTTTCTTCACCCATTGGCGCATTTTAGCTCGGGCATGCTCAAAAGGCAAAATTTTTGAGTTTTGGGTTAAAAAGTGACGTACGTCTTTAGGCTTTTTTTTTCTTATCGATCTGCTGCAGTTGTTGGCCTTCGACTGGGTTTGCGTTCAGTTTGCCTTCATTATAAGGATGCCATATGTTCTTATCATTCGTCTCCACATTTTAGACCATTTCACGTACACACGGCAACTTATTGCATATGCTTCAAGATAAATTCAAGACGGGCCAAATTACCACCCGGCATTCAAATTCAAAGAGAGGTTCAAATTCAAAGACGGGTTCTTTACATGTTTATAATGGTTTTGTTGTTGCTCTACTTGAAGGACAGTGAACACAGGCAATCATTTTGTTAAGTCATCTTAACTACCGTTTCTAAATTCCAATTCAAATGACAGCCACTTGTTTATCAGTCGTAAGACTGTTTAGTTTAGCAAAATGAACTTATCCTAACCCGTCATTACTACCTTGAGTAAACTCAGGGGGGACTTCCATATGCGTTTACAGACACTCCTCGAGGAGTGGCTAAAACTTTCATTGACACCAAAATGAAATGCGTGCAATTCTAAACAAGGGGGTGAAAACTAGCAAAAAATAGAATTGGCGTGCAACCCTAAACGAGACCTTGACGGCTAAAAGTATTGGTGTTTTGCCCGGAATCGACCGGAACGCCCTAAGCAAGACAACGGCATCCGAAATTTACACCTCTAAGCGAGACGAGAAGCATCTCCGTCTTTTTCTTATGGAATTCCTTTTCCCGGGAGTGAGCTGTGCCACTGACCTGTCGTTATCCCCAACTGGTGCTATGATGGGAAGCTAGCCAAGTTAGTAATAAAAAGATACATCAAGTAAATACTCGTTGCCGGATGAGAGAGCAAGCCATAAATCAAGACTGAAAGATCGTGCCGTATTTACTCGAATAATCGCCACGGCGCTTATTTAAATTTTCGTGTCCCCCGGTGCGGCGCTTATTCGAGGGCGGCGCGCTCATACCACAAAGACAAAACATTTTGATTGTACAATTTAATTTACATCATGAGTACTTTTTCATGGCTTACCGGCTTGAAGCTAACCTAAGTTTTGGCTTTCATAACAGCCTTGTCAATACTTTTCTGCAGGTTTTCAGCAACTCTTCACTCAATGTCAATGTCCTGACTGTTGCTTAAAGACCATTGCTTGCTTAGAACCGCATTGCAGCGATTACAGGGCATGGAGATACTCGAATAAGCGCCGCACCGGAGCTGAGGCGCTTATTAACTTGTCCACTCCATGTGCTGCGCTTAATCGAGGGCGGCGCTTATTCGGGGGCGGCGCTTATTCGAGTAAATACGGTTGTACATGGATATGTCGTAATTTTAAAGTAATTTAAAGTAACCCATTATACCGACGACCTGCTTTCAGCTAGCCTCCCGTTGCTCAGTCGGTAGTCTCGTTCGAACAATTTTTCTTTACATCGTGTCGTTCCCGATTTCCTTTCTAGACCTTTTTAGGGCAAACGGCCACAAGGATACTTTCAGCACTTTTATTAGAAGAACTCTTTGGCTGAGTGTCGTAAATTAAAATCAAAACCAAAGTGAACTCTCTGGCCAATCACAATAGACATAGACAATTAAATCGACCAATCAAAACCCGAAGAAAATACATGTAGCCGGTGGGTAGCGATTGGTTTTGGTTTTACTTCTGATTGGATGAAAAAGTGACGAGAGATTTTTAAACCAATAACCAAGCGGTGAAATGCAAAACCAAAGCAAACCAGATCCAGTTTTAGCGTAAATTTTCCAATGTTAATTGAGTCGCACCTTTCATGAGTAAATAATATCAATATGAACTGAACAGTTTATTCAAATAATTAAACCTAATTGTACCTTCCAGAGAAGACAATACGGCCTATTTGATCCTAAAACGGCTCAAATTCCTACACTTTGCTACCCCCACCCCCATCCATCTCCTGTCCGGTCGCAAGGTTCAAAAGCCTGAATAAGCCTCGTTCCCAGGGCTTCAAGTTTCCCTTGTAACTGGAAACGAGGTTGTAACTGAGAAGAAAAGCAAGAATCACTTTTTTATGCTGTCAGTATTGTGTGGTATACACTGGTTTACATATTTAATAGTCGTTTGTATTTTGACGTATTTTCAGGGCATACGGCGATACTGCATTTTAAAATGCACTAATACGATCTCAGAAACTAAACATCACTGTTTGAGGTTATACTCGCCTACGGCTACACCATCCAGTTGCAGCAAAAACATGTTATGAGTTCTACTAAGGACACATCCGAAGTCTTATGAGTAAAGTTACAACCTCATCTACATCAACCAAAAACAATAGCAGCAAAAAAGTCTATGGGTCCGATATCGTGCAAATGACAAAAATACCTGCAAGTGGAAATGGGCTTTTCTATTGTAAAACCGATACCACTTGAAAAGGCGGGTTATGACTTGAAAAGGCGGGTAGAGCAGTTCATTCTCGTGCATTTTAACATATAATATTACGCACAGAAGAGAGAATAAGGCATTTTATTAGCTAGTGAGGTTTCGTGTTCAGTTAGTAAATGATTGACTTTTTTCCAAGCTTGGAAGTTTTGAAGATTCGTGATTTCTCTTACAATGTATCCTTTGATAGTTCCGGAGTAGAAACTTCAGTTCAAACAACAGTGTGCCAAATTTTCATTTCAGGACGCGCTTTCGTGATTTGTCAAATATTACTTTTACACAATGGCTACAGAAACAAAATCTATCGAAAAAAGTAACCAAATGAATATTAGTTGTTTTCCTAACCGCGCCTTATGGTCTTGTACTGCGGCTTCTAATTAATTGCTCATCAAATATCCTTTACTTTTCATCGGTAAAGGGAGCGAAGCACAGCCGGGTGGCCGTTCATGACCGCAAAAAGTCACGTGCTATCCGTTTAAAATGCGCTAAATGTATTGTTTGATCGAAATGTGGAAGTGGTAGTTATATTGAAAGTTGGCTTTGGCAAGATAAAGGGATAGTTCTAAAATTGCTGTTTACAGTTCCACGCTTTCTGTTCTCAAAGGCGTTCTAATTTGATTGACAGCTCTTCAATGCGTTGTTAATGCGTTAAATGACTGGAAGATAACTTGAAGTATTCAACGCCTATACGGCTCGCTGTATGAAGCCAACCTCGTGCGAATCCCATTATATTGACCTGTTGCTTTTTTTAAAATGTTTGAAAGTGTTTGAAGTTCTCTCAAACACGTTTAAGGGATTTAGAGTTCATCGCGCCCGGTGTTAATTTATCGCAATCGAAGGACTGCTAATCGGGTGCAAAGAACGCGCTGTCTTCACGCTTGGGTGCGTTTGTAACAGACAAGCAGTGAATATGTATGAAGTTGCTTTACTTAGTCTCCAGAGCGTGTTGTGTAACACTTTTCTATTGTCCTCCTCGTTCTATTTGAGCGGACCAGCTTAATATTAGTGTAAGCAGTAATTTAGTTGTCAACTAACATTTCCCTGTGTCACAAATTCCCATTTCCCTGTGTCGCACTGTCAACGGGCTTTACACAGATCGGAGACGGCAGTGTCAAGCTTGGTCAAGACTTCAGCTTGTTCACCGGTAATCTTGGCATGGGGTTATAGCACCGGAATTTTCATTAGTTTACTTAAGCGAGTAAACAGCGCAGAAAGGATACTAACTCGACATATTAATCACCTGCGCTCATTGTAAGACGAAGTCACATAGCGTGAAGCAAAGAACATGTAAGTTTTAAAGCTGCTTTTATATCGTGCGTGTCTGTCTGTGTGTCCATCGCCTGCCACTAGCTAATTATGCGCTTTGTGTTTGACAGATACAATGTGGAATCACCTTCTGTGCACAACTTTACTTGGACTTATTAGTCAGTGTGCTTCGCAATCGTTCCAGGTATGTTTGAATTAGTTTTTAAGGTGTTTAGCATCTTTTTTTTTTTTTTCATTACAGAAAAACTTGAAGTTACAGGATGCCATTCATTGAACTGATTAACGCCTTAAGTTCTTCTTGTGTGCAATCAGCCCGTGTTAAGACACATCTTTAATACAAATCGGCAACAAAAATGGTCTTCACCACAAACGTGTTCACAACAAGCCGTGGTTTGAATGCAACACGCAGTGGAAGGTGCAATCATCTGTGAACAGAGGATTGTTAGGAGAATTCAACGCCGTTTTATTTTTAGGGGTCTCACTAACAAATCTAAGAACCCTTCAAATTTATCTCGATAAGATCTTAAGATCATCATATAGTTAGCAATTTGCAGCTCATTAATGTGCTAATTTCAGCTCACATGAAACGCTCTCTAGTTAATATACAAGGCATAATAGCTCGCTACTTGGGTCGGATATTAGTTTTAAACTGTGCGTTTTGATATTGGACTGCGACGATTAGTGGATTGTATGCAATTTCTAAATTGTGTAGTTACGACGGAATTGCGGCGATCGAATAAATAAGTTAAATGACATTTTCAAAGATTTCTTCGCATTTCACTTTAATTATATGTGCCCGTTTGCCTTCCAGCGTTTTCGTTTCTAACCACAACCCATTTAATTTGACAGAAGTGGGAGCTTGTTGATTAATGGCAGGCTACTTCTAACCCAATACGAAATCATGTAGATGTAAACAGAATGTCAGAAATGATCCTCTCGGTGATAAATTAACTGCCTAACTTCGATTACTTACTCAGTCTTATTGTGATTAATTTAATTATCCATTTTTAGTCTCTTTTTACCTTCGTGAGGACCAAAGTAGACATCTCTAGCCTGAAAATTTAACAAATTTTTCTTCAAGTTCCCCTTGAATATAGTTCTACAACGTCAACGTACTACAGAACAGCTTGAAGAAGTTAAAAACTTCAAAATAAAGTGAAGCTAGCAATCGGTGAGCTCAACGCGCAATACTTAGACTTCAAATCACCTGTACACAAGAACAAGCTAGTAAGAGTAGTTTCACTTTGACTGTAGTCTTATTCTCAAACGCCCGAGGTTGATCACAAACATCACGGACGCAGTCTGCGGCAAATTAGGCTACTTTTACTGTCGTTGCTGGGAAAGATGCAAGCTTCAATAACCGTTTTGCAGTCCTTGAAGTCTAGCTTAGGGAGGCTTTCTCTACTTAAACTAAAACAAGCAAAAAATGAACTAGTAACAACGTATGCGTGCCATCCGAACTTTATGAGTAACCAAGATTGCAAAGGATTGGATCGACGATTATAGGATTGGATCGAAACACCATGTTCACCATTATATAAACGCTTGTTCAACAATAGGGGATGTAAGAAACTGTCCTCATACAATTATTCCACGATGGCAGTTACAAACCTGCTTTGGTAATATTTATCACACTGGTTCTGCAAAACCACTCTGTCTCAAATTATGGGAAACAATTTTCACGTGAATATCTTCCAAAAACAGCAAATTGGCAATACGAGATTTTGGCCTTACGAAGTACCAACTGAAAATCCATACATGTACGCGTTAACTTGAAAACTGTTTCAAGATAATATTTTACCGGTAAGATGATTAGCTAGCGTGTAACTGCTTTACGAGGAAATCAACCTAGAAAAGAATCAAGAGATTAATGAAACGTTTACTGGTATTATGGAGTTTCTGTTGGGTTGGGTTTCTTTCTTGTTGGGTTTCTGTTGGGTCTTTCAGGATCAATTTAAGTGTATCAACCACTTTTGGTGCTAACGATTCCTAGAGACAATTGTTTTCATTGAAAGACTTGAGCGTGCCTCGGTTTTCTTCTTCTGCCTCGATATTCGGTATAGACTATCATGTGTCAAGAACATCATGTCAGGTCTTCTACAATCGGGCAAGGCATTCTTCGAGATGGCAAACTTAACATTTTATCGTGCCGAATTTACGTTGATAAGCATCCATTCATGACCAGTGCAGTTAATCTCATTATTTGAACAAATAGTTTGACTAAGAATTTAACCGCTAGAGCCCGAAGCTCGAAATCAATACATGCGGTGTTTCTTACTGGTTAACATAAATTTCTCTTAACGTTAATTCAGGGCATTTGGTGAAAACTCACGCATTTGATTAATTTCTTTACTCTCTTCGCCCGTCTCAATAACGATGCTCCAAAACTGTAGGGAGAAATTAAATGCAGAAACTATTTTTCTTTGCTTCTAGTGGTCCGGGTTACAGAGTGATCGCTGGGGTCCCTGGAGTGATTGGTCATCCTGCAGCCAATCATGTGGTGGAGGTACGACAACCAGAACGAGGCAATGTTTGGCTTCGTCCAGGTTGGTACTCTATGAAGTTGTTTTTGTATTTAAACCGGTTTGTTTTATAGTTTTCTTGTGTTTAGAGCCGCAGCTAATAGCCTTGAACACTTTATTCTAACTTCAAGACCCGCTCGTTTAGAGGATTTTTCTGGTACAATTAATTGTGAAAAAACGTTTTAGCGTCAGCTTGTTTAGAGCCGGGATTCCGTCTGTCAGCTATACCGAAGTCGTTTTCTATTGCGACTGCAGTTTTTAATTTTGGTCCTAGTTGGGTTTTGTTTCCTATTGAGTTTGGTTGATCATCTTTTTAGGACCAGGACTGCCAGCCTTCCCAGGTACATACTGAAGGTGTACAAACAATATCATGGTCCCAACAAAGGAAAATGTCAAGGAACCGATACCCAATACAATACGTGTAACATGCAGGTAGGCTCACTTTCCTTAGTGATCATGACCATAAGCCACAAGGTGTATTTGTCTACCGTGTATAAAACTAATTTAAGCAGTATATATGCGGAGTTGAAAACATGTTGAAAGATTACTGAGATCTCTCTGTAAATGTCCACTGTTTACAGGAGGGATGAAGGGACGAAATCAAATGACTTATCTTTCTGGTTTTAGCTAATTGTATAAACCTCAATTTCATTCTAAAATCACATTAAAGAGAATAGCGACCTCTTTAACTTGCTGTTTAAGCTTGTTTAAATTTGAGAATTTTTTGTTGGCGAACGAGTGGGTGTTAGTATCGTCAGTTTTCACACCATCTGGTCCAGTGACAAGTCTGTTACTTGCTCGAGTAGAAACAGTTATTTTATTTCAGGTCGTATCAGTACAGGTGTAGTGTTTTACATTTATATCGGAGCATGCGTATTAGATGTATATTGGAGCATGCGCATTAGATGTTGACGTGTTAGTAAACGTGCTCTCTTGCAATGGAGTTTGTTTAGAGTGTTTCTTGTACGTTGGTTAAATCCGAAGGTTAAATCCGTGAGATACTACATTTTGGCGACGAGGATGGGATGTTACTAGATTTGTTTGAGATGTCAGCTGTATATTTAAGCGATACAGGACAAGGATTGAAGTCATTTGACTGCTCAGAAACTGCTGGTATCTCCGCACGCTGGGAAAGATGGCTACGAGCTTTCGAGTTGTATGCAACGGGCAAAGGAGTCAAAAATGCCGACCAGAAGAAGGCGCTACTGTTGCATACCGCTGGAACAGATGTTCAAGATATCTATTTTACGTTAGAAGAAGAAGGAGGGTCGGATAGCTATCGGAAAGCGACGGCGACCTTGAATAAATATTTCAAACCGCAAGCAAATGTTCCATACGAAAGGCTTTGTTTTCGTGAAACAAGTCAACTGGCCAACGAAACCGTCGAACAGTTTGTGACCAGATTGAGACAGAAAGCTAAAACATGTGAATTCGGAGATGCGGACGCTGTGGAGGAGCAAATTCGTGATCAAGTGATTAGTAAGTGTTTGTCACACGAGCTTCGTCGAAAGTTACTTCAGAAGGGTCAAGCCTTGACTCTGCCAAAATTGAGAGAAATCGCCCGTTCTATGGAAGAATCTGAGAAACAGGCCCGTTCGATCGAAGGAGCAAGCGATGCGAGTAACGAGGTTAATAGTGTGGGTGGAAAGGTGGATCACAAAGAAGATTCGAGCACAAGCCATATTAAATGTTATTGTTGTGGAAGGCTAGGACACAAAGCTAACGATCACCGATGCCCAGCTAGAGGGAAACAGTGCAGGAAATGTAATGGGACAGGACATTTTGAGGCTGTTTGTAAAACGAAGAAGAAGCAAAATAGTGGCCGAGGCCGAGGAGCTGGAGGAATGAGTGGGGCAGGCAATAGAAGAAGGAGTGGTGGACGCCATGATGTGAGGCAAGTGGAAGACGAGGTTCAGCAGAGTGATGTTTGTGAGTATGCATTTGGCATATCAGATGATTCAAATGTTTCAAGTGATGGCAAAATTTCTGTGAAAATAGGAGGTTTGCCTGTAACAATGATTATTGATTCTGGTGCTAGTTGCAATGTCATTGGTCGCAATGTGTGGGAAGATTTGAAAGCCAATAAGGTTAAATGTGTGTCGAGCAAAGCTTCCAAGGAGTTGTATTCATATGGTAGTAATCAGCCACTACAAGTTGCTGGCACATTTACTGCAGAAGTTTCTGTTGGGGAGGTAGTGCTAAGTGGGGTTGAATTTGTTGTTATTGAAAATAAGGGACAGGCCCTTCTAGGGCGAGTCACAGCCATTGCCTTAGGAGTTCTTAAGCTTGGAACTCCAGTCCAAGTTAACTCACTAGAAGCATCAACTGATGGAGCTAAAGGGGCATCCAGTGTTTTAGACAAATTTCCCGGATGTTGTGAAGGTATTGGCAAGCTTGAAGATTTTCAACTAAAGATTCCAGTTGATCCAGAGGTACAACCCATAGCACAAACCATTAGGCGAGTTCCTTACCACCTGCGTGATAAGTTGAGTGACAAACTAGACGAACTTGTTGAACTTGACATTATTGAGAAAGTGAGTGGACCAAGTTCATGGGTATCACCAGTGGTAGTGGTGCCGAAGCCCTCAGGTGACATTCGTTTGTGTGTAGACATGCGGCAGGCCAACATGGCAGTGAAACGAGAGCGTCACCCGATTCCCACCATCGATGAAGTTTTACAAGATTTGAACCAGAGCAAGTTCTTCAGTAAGTTGGATCTTAACTCTGCCTATCATCAAATAGAGTTATCACCTGAATCCAGAGATATTACTACATTTGGTACCCACCAGGGACTGTACCGATACAAACGACTGATGTTCGGTATAAGTTGCGCACCGGAGATGTACCAGAAGGTACTTGGCCAAGTCCTGCAAGAGTGTGAAGGAGTCCACAACATCCTTGATGATGTGATAGTCCATGCACCCACTGAAGAGGAACATGACAAGAGATTTGAGAATGTGGTCAGAGTATTGAGTAGCAGGGGGTTGACCTTAAACCGTGACAAATGTGAATTCAAGATGTCGCACTTGGTGTTTATGGGTCATGTGTTGTCTGCACGTGGGATTGGTCCAGCAGATGTTAAGGTGAAAGCTGTTGTTGATGCTCGTGAACCGACGAGTGCTGCTGAAGTGAGAAGCTTCCTTGGGTTGGTTAATTTTACTGCACGTTTCATTCCTGACCTGGCAACCGTATCAGCACCTCTCCGCCAGCTTACAAAGAATGGCGAACCTTTTGTGTGGGGGCCGGAGCAACAGAAATCATTTGACGAGTTGAAGAAGAGACTGTCCAGTGCAGAGACACTTGGATATTTTGACAAGAATGCCCCAACAAAGGTGATCGCAGATGCAAGCCCTGTAGGCTTAGGAGCTGTATTGGTACAACAGCAGGGAGAAGAGCTACGCGTTATTAGCTATGCAAGCCGAAGTTTGTCAGATACAGAACGCCGATATTCTCAGACTGAGAAAGAGGCTTTAGCGATAGTGTGGTCCTGCGAAAGATTCCACATGTATTTGTATGGTGCTGACTTTGAATTAATGACTGACCACAAACCGCTGGAATGTATTTTCTCACCCACATCGAAGACCTGTGCTAGGATCGAGAGATGGCTTCTCAGAATGCAACCCTATAGATTTACAGTGAAGTACATTCCAGGGCCCAAGAATATTGCAGATTCATTGTCACGTCTCCTGAGTCCAATGCCACAGTCAAGAGACGAGAACGAAACAGAAGAATATGTGAAGTGGGTGGCTCAGGAATCAACGCCTGTTGCCTTGACAACTCGCGAAATTGAGAGAGCATCCGAACACGATCTAGAGCTGAAAAGTGTACGAGAATGTCTCTTGAATGGGAGATGGCATGCTATGGAATTCAAGGAGTACCTGCCTGTGCGAGGTGAATTAAGCGCAATTGGAAAGCTTGTTCTTCGTGGAACTCGAATTGTATTACCAAAGCAACTTCGCAGTCAAGCACTGAAGTTGGCGCATGAAGGCCATCCTGGAATTGTGGCCATGAAGCAACGTTTGCGCACCAAGGTGTGGTGGCCAGGCATCGATAAAGAGGCGGAAGGGGTCTGTAAGACCTGTCATGGTTGTCAGTTAGTTTCACAACCACCTAGACCAGAGCCGATGGTACGTACAGAGTTGCCTTCTGCACCATGGCAACATCTAGCGGCTGACTTATTAGGCCCACTGCCTTCCGGTGATTATGTCTTTGTATTGGTGGACTACTACAGTCGATTCTTTGAAATGGAATTCACCAAATCTACTACATCTGAGAAGATTGTATCAATGCTGTCCAAGATTTTCGTCACTCATGGTCTTCCTTTGTCCCTCAGAACCGACAATGGGGCACAGTTTGCCAGTGACTACTTTGAGAAGTACTTGGAAGAGAATGGAATTGAGCACCGTCGAACAACGCCCTTATGGCCACAGGCAAATGGTGAGATTGAAAGACAGAACCGCAGTATCCTGAAACGTCTGCGTATTGCCCAAGCCGAAGGTCGTAACTGGAGATCAGAGATGGACGATTTCTTAATGATGTACCGTAGTACACCTCATTGTACAACTGGGGTTAGCCCTGCAGAATTGTTGTTTGGAAGACGTATCAGAACCAAACTACCTCAACTGCAAGAGCTCACTGTTGAAGATGAAGTCAGAGACCGTGATAGTGAACGGAAAGAGAAAGGGAAGGTGTATGGAGACAGTAGAAGAAATGCACAAGAAAGCCATATTCAAGAAGGTGATAAAGTGTTGTTGAGACAGGAGAAAGAGAACAAACTGTCCACGACATACAAACATTCTCCATTTACAGTTGTTCAGAAGAATGGTAATAGTGTTCTTGTTGAGGCCGATGGTGTACAGTACCGTCGAAATGTGACCCATGTGAAAAAGTATCTCGAGCAAGATAATGTACCCCAAGCCACCAGCGAATCATCAGATACCACAGAGGCTCAAGGAGTGACACTACCTTCACCAAGCCAAGAGCTTAGAGAATCTGTCAAAGCTCCTACTGGAGTGCAAAGTGGTTCTACATCTATCTTACCCTTACGTCCGTCAAGAGTCAGACGACCACCGATAAGATTTCAAGACTATGATGTAGGCTGTGTTCAGCTGGTCCCGGAGTAGAACTCTTACACACAAATGTGAACTGCACTTGAACTGTTTATTGTGTTATACTTCTTTTGATACCAGTTTGAAGTGTTAAGTCTGTTAAGACTTTCATAGGACATTCAGAGACATTTGCATGCATAGGAATTGATTAGGTTAATTTTGTTTTGTTTTTCATTCTACCGGACAAGTTATTTAAAGAAGGGAGGAATGTAGTGTTTTACATTTATATCGGAGCATGCGTATTAGATGTATATTGGAGCATGCGCATTAGATGTTGACGTGTTAGTAAACGTGCTCTCTTGCAATGGAGTTTGTTTAGAGTGTTTCTTGTACGTTGGTTAAATCCGAAGGTTAAATCCGTGAGATACTACAACAGGTCCCAAACTTCGACAGTTTTAAAACAAATCATGTGGCGCTGTAATTTTGCGGTACTAACAAAGTGTTTGTTGACAATAAAGGACGAATTCTGCATAATAAATTATAGAGGGGGTAAGTTTCTAACGAAACTGTGGTGCTGCGTCGGTGGGAAGTATAACAATATAATTTGGTTTTATCAACTGGGTTGATAATGGTTGTTTACCATTTACCAAAAAAATCCGGAAATTCCGGATGGAATGTAAATGGAAAGACTAATTTTGTCTCCCCGAACGGAAATTTTCTCGGGAAAACGGGATTTCTTGAAAGGTAGTCCAAAATTCCCAAACGGAATTTCCAAAAGGAAAATGTGCTTACCATTTGCCATTCTCCACAAGTTCCAGGCCCTACGCCAATATGTCAAACTCGCCCTTGGCTTTCTCGGTAATTTGGGTCTGTTTTGTAAATGGAATACGCCATTCCCAAACGGAAATTTCCATTGGGGACTTTTGCTTTCCATTTGCACAAACCGTCGACCAACCGGTTTCCCCGTGTAAATGGTAAACAACCAATGTCAATTGGCCACCGTAAAGAGATTCAATTGCTGACGTTTCGAGCGTTAGCCCTTCGTCGCTCCGACGTATTCGTATTCGCTCCGACGAAGGGCTAACGCTCGAAACGTCAGCAATTGAATCTCTTTACGGTGGCCAATTGACATTTATCAACCCAGATCATATAATAAATTATAGTCATCTTCATCGTTTTCCTGTTTTGCATGTTGTTGGACTTGTTATTCAATCAAGCAATCTTTATTTCACTTTCACTTTAATTTACAACTAACGAAGTGTTGCAATTAAATTCATAATGTACAGTTATTCTTTGTTGAAAACCTCGAGTTTTGTTAGTTTTATACATTTCGTAGATTCTGATAATGGTTTGAACAACAAGTGAAATCTCCCATATTCTAGTTCACGTGCTGTTGTAACTGTTGTAACGTTTACCAGACGGCCAAACAAATTTTTCAAACATCCACACATGACACACTTTGACTGATACAAGTTCGTGCATATCACTAATTTCGATTTGATTTCAGTTTCAGCCCAGTACAAAAAATTTCAAATGTCGAGAATTTTTAATTTTATTTTTATTGTTTAAAAGTATCATACAGTGACTTTACTTGCAACTTTAAGAAACCAGTTTAACTGTAGCTATTGTAATTAACTCTATTCATCATCATTATCATCATCATCAAACTGACTAGTCCCCAGTCGTCTCCTGTGAGAAAATAGCAAGGCGTGATGGATGATGGGAAGGAGGAAAGGTGGGATACCCTTTCTGCCTCCTTCCCATCATTCCCCGAGCTTGTTATTTTTTCTGATAAGAGACGACTGGGGACGAGTCAGATCATCAACATCATTTCTCCCGTCGCACCCGGTGGAGGTTAATAGGGCGCCTGAGTAAATATTCTAGGAAAGCGCGCTAATTTTCAACGCAAAGTCAACCTATTGACTAAACAGTCATTAGTCCAAAACGCTGACGTCAGATAATGGCCAAAGGTGCCATGGACTAGGGAGTTATCTTGACAATCACACGAGTAAATTTGATATAGGGTAGACATGCACTTTGCTATTGTTGAGGAAAAAATATGCCAATGAACGCGCGAGAAATTAAACTTCTTCGTCATAACGGCGAGCGTTGTGATTGATTACTATACGACCAAGTTGGCCAATGGTTAAGATGTCTTACTTTCTTGTTGCGACAGAAAAAACGCTTCAAGTTAGCCCTGAGAGGAACTGCATTTCACCGCATTTTTTACATGCGATTTTGGTGTGCCGTGGAACTAAATCGGCCTGAACTCAGCCAATAAACTCTTTCCTTTTTTCTCGGCCTTTCTTTACTCGCTACCTTCTACTCTCCACAGCCTTTCTTGTAGTCTCCCACGCAGCCGTTATTAGGGGATTGCGTTACACTCGTCCCCACTAACGTCTCCTTAACCGAGGCCAACATTCCTTTCCGCCGCTTAGCCAATCAGATTTTACCTACTAAAATCCGGAAAGTCGACCTTCACCTTGACCGCCGCTTAGCCAATCAGATTTTACCAACTAAAATCCCCACGACGCTTCTCCCGCCGCGATGCCAGGGACGATTGATTTTGCTCCAAGTCAGAGATTTCTCTGGTAAATTCATTTTAGATGAAAGCAAGTTCTGAATTTGCGAAGGGAAACTTATTTACTGAAGGGAAGAGAGATACACTCCTTAATTCATCAACTGGCTACGGTAAGTCGTTTGTTATCAAGCTTTGCCTTCAGTTTGTTCGACAGTCTCATTGATTTTCAGTTTTCATATTTTTCCTCACAGCCCCGCAAAAAGACGTACAATCCAGCAACGAATTACTGAAGTTCAGCCAAATGAAAGCTAGCCTATGGGTCAAAGTTTCCACGTTTCAGACTCTAAACGACTGCGTAGCGATTTTGGTGTTCGGAAAAATATTATTTCAAGTGTGTGCGCCGTTCATAATCGTCGGTTGTTCAACCCCAATTTTAAGCAAATTGAGGCCTCAAATCAAAGGGCCAATGAACTATCGAAAGGAGAAGTTGAACATATTTTCAAGCCAGCCTTTTAACCCAGCAGCGCTGGACGTTTTAAATCGTTCTGTGGCAAGCTTGTCGAATGAATGATTCAGCGCGGTGAATCCCTTCGATTTGTTCGCTCGTAAATACCACGGATGTGGACCTCTTTGATGATTTCTAAATTAATTCCGCTTTGCGTTTTCGAGTTGGCGAAGCATTTATAGCGTTAAAATAAATATTTCTGATTCACTGTTGTGTTGAGATCATCTTTCCCAAAATATTAACCCTTCCAACTTATGACAGAATCAGACTCGCACGCTTACCTCTTGTATTCACAATAAATAATATTTTGGTGCTTCAACCATCGAAATACACCAGTATCCAACAGCGCCGGCGAAGAAGGGATTCGCGGGAAATTTTATAACGATCGTTTTGAATGCCTACAGACAATGCTGATTGGATAGTTTGTCTGGCGAGAGACAATGGGAAAGGAATGTTGGTCGCGGTTAAGCAGGCGTTAGTGGGGACGAGTGGTAACGCAATCCCCTAATAACGCCTGCGTAGGAGGCTACCTTTCTTGCTGCTGGAAAAGTTTCGGTCCAAATCATTGGTAAATCCTGAAAACGAGGCCCGGATCATTTGGGTTTTTCGGCCTTTTTCATAAAAACCGATCAGGGTTTTTTCTTATTAGCTCTGTCAGAATGATTTCTATACTCCCAATGGACAGTCGTGTGGAAAGACATGTCCCAGCAGCATCAGATTCATATCACAAAAGTCCGCTGGCATGTAAAGTGATGACGTCACAAGCGGTGCAAGGAGCATGATCATTAACTACTTTAAGGGTTAATAAGTAATAATCTCCATGGCAACATTTATTACTTCAAAAATTATTTTGGTTTTTGCCCTTCGGCGAGGTTTTCTTATTTAGCTCGCTGCTTTCTTTAGTACAATGGGAGGTCGTGCGGTTTGATTGTCGCGTGAACTCTCGCTCCGCCTTCTTATGGTCTTTTTTCTTTATTTTGAGCTGTGCTGTAAGTCAGCACGCAATTGATGGTATATTATTAACCCACCAAGTAACACTTACAAGAGCATACTTTACGGCTCGTTTAATTTAATTTAATCACTTTGTTTTCAATTCATCGTGGTTGACATAAAAAAATTCTTGTACACCTTCCATCTTGATAAATACCTCAGGTCACAACTCTATCGAACTTTCTATTTTTGCCGGACTAGCAAAAGCTTCAACTGGCAGACTAGGTAAATAGCATTGTCATATCTATGCGTGCCACCTTGATGAGTATTATCGACTGAGGTCAAATTGTTATGCAGTCTGCGATTATTCAGGCGTCGACTGCTAAAGACAATAAATAATCAGAGCAATGGCTACAAATGTAAATCCAGGACTATTCATGATCGTTCTACTGGGTGCAGTTTGGTGCAAAACGCAGGATATTCACGAAACCTTTCAACTCAGACGGAATGTAAGAAAGCTCATTCAAGCAAAGCTAGATAATCTTGACAGTAATTTAAACTCAGCGTTGGGTGACTACTACGCAAAGACATTACAAGAACTCAACATTTCCAACTTCCAGAAGAATCGCTATTCCGCCAATACAATTGTTCGACTGTTCGACGCTCCAGCTCAGTGTGATGTAGGTATTAAAGCATTTCAGTAGTTTTTCACAATTTGTTACCTAATTCTGCTAATTGTTCAATTGTAAAATTTGCTCGCCAACAGAGGTTAAATGATGACGATTTACAAATACCCACATCTGGCCTTTAAATGAAGTGTTTCGTTTTAGTGTTTTGAGTCAAAAATAGCCTTATTTCAACTGTTTTGGTTACGATAACATGCAAAAAATGCTAACACAGGTTACACTAACTTAATTGATAGCTAATTAGCTATATTACTGATGAGCTGTGTGTCGAAAATGCTGTCAACAACGACACAGCGAAGGATGAAAGAAAGTTTGTTTTCATCTGCGAATAAGATGTACCCTTCTAAAAAATACTTTCAGTTGCCTCTGGGCTAACGGACTAATGAAAGAATTTCAATGCACTAAGAAAACATCATTCTAATGTTTAACACAGAAAGTCAGACATCACAACAGTGTCTTCATTCAAGCTGGTTATTTACTATCAATGTGAAACATGGTGAAAATAGCGGATACTCTATAGCTAAATAACAAAACACACGAACGTTTGCAAAATTTACGTTTCACTTTGTCCAGTTGCAGTTAAACCATTAATGTATGTGAGCGCAGACGAGTGAAACTTTCAGTGACCCATGCCGGTATTTGTTGGATTGAGCTGTTCGACCCCTGTTTTGCCGCGTGGCGTTTCTAGAGTCTTTCTATAATTTATCATACAATCGGCCTTTAGACCCGAGAAATCCTGAATTGAAGATGTTTTTCTTTTTGTTTTACACTTCAAGAAGAACTTGAAAGATCACAAAATGTAGACAGTTATCTACCATTCGCGATCGATAACATCATGTGACGTCATAGCAACTACGCTGATGACGTTCTGTTCATCTCTGTAATACCGTTCAATACTCGATTTAAGCATGGCCGCAACTGAAACACCGCATAAGGCAATAACTACAGCGAAACTGCCCTCATTTTTCTCATTACATCTAATCAAAATGTTCCAGTAATTCTTCCAGCAATCATATATCTTGCTAATTCTCTCTTGACGTTTCGAACTGTCGACTGTGCCATACGTTTTCTCTAAATCAAGTGTCACAATTAATCGCTCAGCACTTGTGTAATGTTTGAATGTTCATGCCTTTTCCACGAACAAACAAACACGTTTGCTCAAAATTCGCTGTCAATTCTTAGCGATGTCTTTTTTGTCCATCGTGTTTGTCTTGTTTACAGAAATGTTACCAGGCTCCCGTGATGACGCGGCAACGTGCAATCGAGACCAGAGCCGAACAGTGCAGCAAGTTTGACAATACATCCTTCAACGGGTACTACTTTACTTGGGTTCCCTACTTGAGAGGTGAGAGTAAAACCTCAAGCTTTTCTCGCTGTATAATCCTCTTTAAATGTGGAAAAAGAATAGAATAGATCACCAAGTCTTCCAAACACCCTTCAGAACTGTTTGTAGCCACAATTTAAAAAAATACTTTAAATACTTACAGATAAACTAAAGATACTACAATATAATTTTGTTTTATCAACTAGGTTGATAATGTGAATTGGCCACCGTAAAGAGATTCAAGAGCTGACGTTTCGAGCGTTAGCCCTTCGTTGGAGCGAAAAGACCGTTTTGTGGGTGGAGACCAAATTAACATAACAAGTGCCTTTTGTCCTAGAATGATGCAAGTTTGCAAAAGCGAAGAAGAAAAAGTATTAAAACTTAGACGTTTTGTTTTCAATTGCAGTGAGGGATAGCGATGAATGTGAGCTCAACTGCCTGGCTAAGGGACACAAGTTCTTCCTTTGTCTTTCACCTAAAGTTAAAGACGGAACCCCTTGTCTTAGCGATCTAAAGAAGGTCTGCATTGATGGAGCGTGTAAGGTATGCATTATTTTAAAGAACAGATTATTTAACTTACCCTAGTATTAAACCGAATCGTGAAACAGATTTACATAATGTTTGCGTTGCTGAACTGCAATTATATATCCACACACTTTCGCTTTGTTTTCCTAGGAGATACCCTCAGAATGTAAAGATAGCGGCTGTTTTGGTCACAAGTCAGTGCCACCAAAGCAAAGGCGGTCCGGCGTTTTCACGTCAAGAGACGTTTCTCGGGGACAACTGAGTAAGTTTGTTTTTAAGTGACTGGAATGGCCCACATGAGCCCGGCGCCATAATGTATAGTTCTCTTTCCTTCATAAAACACGCCTATTTCTGGCTAATTATTATCGATGTCATCATAAGGAGAGACAATCGTCATGCCTCCGTCAGTTGTTGCAGCAAACGCTATAATGTTGAGGGTTTCCATGGTAATCTATACAAAACGTTTGTCCGGGTGGTGGTTTTCTCGACTGGACTGACTCATCAAGTTGAACATGGGATGCTACCTGCTGTCACAAACTTTCTGGAGCTTCAAACTCAATATTGTGAGGCATGCATGTTTAATTTTATACATATGAAGTCTGTATGCCAGACAGTGTAATGTGTTCCTTTATCAGTCTTAGGGTATAATCCTGTGATCACAATCCCTGCGGGTGCCACTAACATTAACATCACAGAGATCCGCCGAAGCAAGAATTATTTGGGTGAGTTTTCCTGCCGCAATCAAAGCCTTTTGACCCTTTTCAAAGTCTCTTTATCTTCATTTTATTGATAATAGATAAGACTAATGGAATTAGTATAAGGTTCGTATGAAGAAATAATGAAAAAAGGAACATGTAAATACTAAAGAAAAAGGGGAAACGTAAACGAAAAAAATCCAATTCACCACAGATTATCCCCCGAGATGAGGTTATTGGCAAACAAAATACTTCCGTAAACGTTAATTCAATTCATGCTCAGTAGGTATTTGAGAAAAGACGTAAAATACATAGGGCACTAACCAGATGAAACAAGTGCTTGAATCCTACTTGCTTCATTTAGTGAAGAGAATTTACAAAGCTACAACCTTGTTCAAAACGTGTAGGAAACTGTTCGTGGTTACGTACTTCCTTACGCGGAAATTTCCACACACGGGGAGCCTGTGTAAAAACCCAGGTCAGTGTACTAAGGCCGGAATATATCGTGGAAGGCTGAAAAATATGTATCAGGCTTACAAAACTTCTAAAATATTGCTGTAGCACAAAAAGTACCTGTCATTTTACACTTATCCAGGTTGTCTTTTTTAAGAAGTATCTCATAGAGAACGTCAATTGAAAATACCACTTCCGAGCCTCTAGATTTCAAACTCTAGATTTCAAAATGTTCTGGGGGAGGACCCCCAGACCCCTCTACAAACTCGCGCTCCTGGAGCTCGTTTTCAAGCCCCCCCCCCCCCCCCCCCCCGCCCCACTTTCAAATACGCTCCGCCGTCCCTGATAAATTGATTAGTTTAGAGCTGTTAAGCTTCGTAGGCGTGCAAGTGAAACACTTACGGCCTGTTTATGTGGAGAAGAGTTATCCCTGAAATTAAGGAGGCCTAGGGTTACCCTCTCCCCCGAGCCCTTTATTTACCGTGCGTTTATTAATTGTGAGAAAAGTTGTCCTAGCCAAACGGGCTCAAAATTGGTTCAGCCGGTTTCGTGCGTGCTCCACGTGTCCCCATTTGTGTTTGGTAGACGAACCAAACATATCTAAAGTATTAACATGAAAAAAGTTGTTTTCCCCGAGGGTCAATCTACTTTCAAACTGAGTAACCATCTGCCCATGTCCCCCGAGCCAACTTTCCGATTTCTCAAACAGCTCGCAGCTATTTGTAAAGAAGTACGTGAGAAGCTCTCTCGCCCGGGGTGGCTGGCTATAGACGTCAACCCTCCTGCAGGGAAAACTTTTCTCCATATAAACAGGTCTTTACATTAGTTTCGCCTATGAATACATTAGAGACAATTGTATGTTGGAAACAAGAATTTGCTCACCAAGGCGTAATGGATCCTTGTAAAATTTATTTTTCAGCTCTCAAGTCGCATAATTCAAACAAGTACTACATCAATGGAAACTGGGTTATAGATTTGCCGAAGGGTTATGACGTGGCTGATACAACAGTTTATTACACAAGACCGCGTAGAAACAAGGGAGTCAGTGAAGCGTTCATTGCCGCTGGACCAACTTCTGAAGATCTTGACGTTATGGTGAGGAATTATGTTGACATGTTGAACACAAAATTTGCAAAAATGGCAAAGATAAAACTGGGCCTCCGCCATGATAAACGCACATTTTGGACCATTTTCTATCGTTTCGGAAGAAGTAAACCAAGAGTGTGTTCGTAAATTCTGCAATAGTTAGTCTGTACAGATAGATTAACAGTTTTTATAGTATGTGCCACAACTCAAAGAGAAGCAGATCTTTTCTTCCAAGGTTAAAAAGACATTAACGCCGTCATCATATCCAAGTCAACGTATATTGGCAAGCTCGCAATCAAATACGATGAGCAGTCAATGTATACTGATGGAGAGATGATAACTTTCTTGCTCAAGTGAATTAAGGAAAGGGTCTGCCTTAATTTTGGAGGGGGGTGGTGTAATTAAAAGTATACTTAAGCTTTCGCTTATAAACTTGCATAAAGTAAAGTATTTGTACGAAAGATTTCATTTTTTGGTTTAAAGAAGTTTCCTGCTTGGTCACGTGACATACCACAGCCAATTATTGATGCAAATTTTAATAACAAATTTACGACATTTTGCAAATGTAATGTATGACTAATTTTGTTTGCTACGAATGGCTACATCCACCAAGTTTAGAGAACCAAACGGGGATTTTCAAATTTATTTCTGTTCTTTCAGTTATAACGTTTTTCTTTTGGAGAGGGACTGGGACTAGGCAAAAATAGAGAATAACAACAAAACAATAAACATTTTCAAGAATCCCCGTTTACAACGACGTATGGCCAGGTAAGGTAAAGTTTTTCAGGGAGAAAACGAGAGTTTTCAAATGCGACTACTTCCTGTAAACTAACTGGTCATAATTCTTACAATTACGGGCGTGGTCAATCACGTGACCGCTTAAAGCTGGGTCAATCATCAAAAAAAATAATTTTCTATCAAAGTAAGCCGTTTTTTTTGAGAAAAAGACCAAAATTAAAAGAAATTACCAAAACATGGTATAAAAGCTAGACCCATGCCTTAATTCAGGTGAGTGGGACAAGCAGACAGGAAAAATAATCTAAGCTGAACGAAAACTGGTTTTATTTGAAGATCTCGACATATTTTAATGGCCAGTTGGAAAAAGGTGCAGCTTAGTTAGACCTGATGCTTGTTATCTCTATCCATATAGTTGACTCGGAAGGTCTCCAGTCGTCTACTATCTGCTGACAGAATCCTCAAACTCTTAACGTAATTCTTAAAAATATAGTGTGTTTCTCTCTTCTGTTTTCGCAGTTGCTTTATCAAGACGACGAGCCTAGAATCATGTATTCATACCTTCTCCCTAAAGACTACCCTAAATCACAGAATCAAAAACAGCAACAACCAGCAGAACCTGCCGGTCAGAGAGGCGTCCAGTCAGAGCCTACCCAACCATCAACTAACCGAAATACTTATGCTTGGAAACTTACAGGGTTTACACAGTGTACCCATTCATGTGCAGGAGGTAAATAAATTAATTAATACTTATATTAACCAAGTACTTACGACAGTTGTTTCTGAACTTTCGTCCCCGAAATTATGCTCTTATCTTCTACGTTCTGTTCAAGTCAGGCTATCCTTCCAACAACAAAGAATGCCTCATGATTTTGTATAAATATTATGTCTCTTTCGGCACAGCTGTGAAAGATTTTGTTTTGAAAGGGACACTGTCACGCCTGATTATAGAAATTTTTATATTCTAATTTCCATATTATTGTGCCAAATACCACCAAAAATCTTTTAATGGTTTTTTTCTTCTTAGTTGAAATTTGTTTTTGCTTTCACAACTTTTAGCATTTATCTCCTTCCATTGCAGACAATCATGATAAAGCACGATTACAGCAAGCTGCAGGCCATATTTGTTAAAACATCAGGCGTGGCAGCGTCCCTTTAATAAGTCGACATTTGGCAGTTCCTACTTGAAACCGGTCAAAATTTGGGACACTGATGCTACGATGAAATTCATATTTCCCAACAGGTGTTCAAAGAACGGTTTATCAATGTGTTAAAACAGCTGATAACTCAGTTGTTGAAGAATCACTGTGTCCGCGGAACCTAAAACCAGCGCAGCGACAAAGAGTGTGCAACCTGCAACCATGCCCACCAAGGTAAATCACTGAAATAATCATATGTCGGGTACTCGTAATAAAGCAAAGTGTACGGTTGGAACCTTTGAACCCAAGAGTATTAGTAGCATGGTTTGAGAAAGGCTCTTGTTGGTGAGTGACGCTTCTGCAGTGATCATGTGGTAGTCATCTTTTGAGTCAAGTAACTGTGGCTTGACTGTGTGTCATGTTACAATATAACGTATTGCAATAGCACCAGACGGCATTAACATTAACAGAAACCCAGACAGTACATCGCTTTTATTTTATGTCACTCACGGTAATCTTACTAGTTCGAAATCTGTATAAAATTGAAGAAACCGAGCTTTCTTTTTGACCGTTTTCCGTGTCTGTGCCAGGACTGACCAGCTTCCATTTTCAGGTGGGAGCCTGGACAGTGGGGTCGGTGCTCTAAAACATGTGGAGCTGGTATGCAGATCAGAAGTCTCCTGTGCAAACAGCTTGCTGATAATAATGGTGCAAGGCAACAACAGATGCTACCGATCAGCTACTGCAGGCAGTGGGAGCGACCTGCAGCTAGCCGCAACTGCAACTTACAACCATGTCCTCCTCCAACCAACTGGACAGTAGGGGATTGGAGCAAGGTACAGTACATCAGTTGATAGGGACACTGTCATAATATCCTAAAACTTAATTAGCTCTAACTAAATGACTGAAAGCAATTTCTTGAAGAAAGTCCACACTGCAGCAACATTTTTGCAAACTTTCACCGATTTTCGAAAAACTTTTTTGAAAAACTGACATCCTGACGCTTTTTCAAAAATCCATATCACAATCCATTTCCATCCTCGCCATCTTTAGCCATCCTCACTTCCTAATGGTTTTAATCATTTGTTGAGCACTGCTCTACAAAACCAAACCATTATTGTTCAGCTTCCAAAGATCAATGTATTTTTTTCAGATTTCAAAAATCATGCTAAAAATAGTGACAGTGTCCCTTTAAGAGAAACGTTCGGCGTTCAACATTGAGATAAACGTCTAATCCATTGTTTATTTCAATATGGCAATAAAGTGTGTGTTGCTGTTGTTGTCAAACAAAGCGTCCGAGTTATCTCCTTGAAACACTATTACCAACAAGTAAAACATCTACGTGGCTTACGTTTCTTGGCATGCCCCTCACACGGCGCAACTCTAGACGCCCGACATCACATAAAACAACCATGTTTCTCTTACTAATACCCGACTGCGTGTGTTTCGTTGTTATTAATTATTATTTTTTGCCCTTCAGTGTTCTGTAACATGTGAACGAGGAATCAAGCAGAGGGTCGTTAGTTGTGTCGACACTAAGAATACCTCCGTTAATGAAAGCTTCTGTAAAGACAGGCCAAAGCCACCAATGACTGAATCATGTTTTGCTGGTTCTTGTAAGGCTGACTGGGTCGTAAGCCACGAATGGTCGGAAGTGAGTGCCTGTTGATAAGTGCCAAATGATAAAGTGATCAATATACTGAGACGACTGCATATCGAATAATTAACCAGACATACAGTCTCGTCACTTTTTGCCCTTAGCTAACACAGTACAACCCGTGCAAAATCTGCAAGCTCTGCTGGCACCCTTGCTGTCAGAAAAAGTGTACCGATGTAGCATCCATTCTGTTCGTTGTTGCTCTTCCAGCCAATTCTCTTATTCAGTCCACTCTGCAATTCAACCCTTTATCAATTCTGCAAACCATTCCCATCATTCATTCAAAATCACTCCCCTTTACCCACATACAGTGTTCAGTGCCTTGTGGCAGAGGACAACAAAGCCGACAAGTATTCTGTGGAAGAAAAGGAGGCGATGCCCTTCCGTCAGAGAAATGTCCCCACGCCAAGAAACCAAGCTCCACCAGACCATGCAACAATGGCAAATGTCAGGCAGTTTGGGTGGCATCAGAATGGAGTAAGGTAAAGCAACAACCACTTGTCGTGACAATAATGAACACTTTTGGGTATTGTGGGTTACACGTACATTCGGTTCCACTGCGTCTGCTTTACATCTCCGTAAATATAGTGATGAAATTAGTTTGACCAGAAGGCTGCAATTCCACCCATTTCTTGTTCAGTGAATGCGAATGAAATTCTAGTTTGTGAGTCTTACAATCGGCACAATAGACGAGGTTCCCTAATACAGTGAAGGACTAAATAGCCTCGTCGTTGTTGACGGCACAAGACTTACGAGTTATGAATATAAAAGTCGCTCTTTCGACACTATAACTTGAAGGGCCTCTGGTCTGTCATGGATCACCTCACTGGATACGTTTTATTTGTTATTTTCAGTTGTCAGTACAATGAAAGCTGAATAAAATAAATAAAAATAAATTTCGAAAGAGGTGATGATTAAGAACAAATGGAACACCTAAACCAGTTCAGTAACTTCACACTCTCACGATGTGCTACGTTCACTTTGCAGTGTTCAGTCGAGTGTGGAACAGGGACTCAATTCAGAACAGTGTTCTGTGCTGGGGAGGTTGGAGGCATACACCAGGAATTTCCAGACGAGTCTTGTCCACGCAACTCGAAGCCAACAACAGTCCAATCATGTGGAAACGACTCGTGTGCGCCACAATGGTTCACTGCAAAGTGGGGCAAGGTACATTTCAGTTTTTATGTTTTTGCAGGAAAATACCTCCAAATACTTCCCAGTAAAGTTCTCATGCAGACGCGGGAAATAAAAATATTACGTTTGGCAAAGACAAAAAATTATTGAGGACTGACTACGCTCAAGACCTAACCGAATGCGATACACGGTAGAGTTTGATTCTGTGACGTTTCACAATTGTTTCACAATTGCCAGTTAGAGACATCGCCGCTTGAATGAGAACATGGCAGATTATCATTCCCATGCAATGAAACAAATGATTATAAGTCAAACCGTGGAAGTTCCATCCGTGCACACCTCGCACGCTTCTCACAAAGCAGCGTGCATACGTCGAAGACACCGCTTTGATATACGTTGTGGAAGCTACACTAAGGAAGATTCAATAAAGGTCCAGTGGTAACATTTTTTGGGGGAATCGACGTCAAAAGGGAGATCCCACTATATCAGGTCCCGTTCCTGTTGGCAACTCATAACAGCCCCTTAATTATGCCTTATAATGCAGGGAATTCAAAGGCTGTTATTTCAAGTGCAATTGCACACAACTGTCATAACAGCATGAAGCTGCAAATTCATGTAGAAAGTAAGCACACTACGTATTTTAATCTTTTACTCTCTCTCCAGTGTTCCAGGTCATGTGGAGGCGGTTCCCAGATAAGAGACGTCATGTGCCTGGACCAAAACGGGCAAATGTCTGAAGATTGCCATTCCAAGAACAAGCCATATCACTATCAACGTTGTGGTAACACGCCTTGCCCTACATCAGCTGCACAATTAAAAAGGCAACACAACTGTAGAGACTCTTACAGCGCCAACGTTTGCAGGTACGTTATACAAGCCAACTTCTGCCAGTTTTCTCATTACCGCAGGATGTGCTGCAACAGCTGTTCAAGAAGGCACTAAAATAGACAAAGTGGTTCACATGTGCGTCTGCAAAGCCGCGACTTGCCATGTATGTATTTCAAATGAAGTGATTGGTACATTGGTGAAGCAGATTGACTGTAGTGGAAGAGAATCAATTAACAGAAGAATATATACATAGATGATGATGAAAGAGAAAAGATTACAAGTTGATTTCAATTTGCCACCACAAAGGACCAACTGAACAATGCTGTCCATCCATCTAGGGCTTCCAGCCATTATATTACCCAACAACAATAATCAGCTACATGTATTATCACCCTTCAATCAGAAGGGAACCAGAATCTGACAGAACAAGTCGGTATAGAAGACTACTGACAAAGGAAATGAGTCGACCAAAAGACTCGCCCATACAGGTCCATCAGTTAACAAGATATTTATTGTAAATGGCCGAAACAAGATTTGATTACGTTAATCTGTCTTTATCTTAACGAAAAAGCTGCATCTGTATGTAGTCTATGTTTTCGTTGTTTTGGGAACTAGACGAGGTACTTGTACAGCATGCCATTACTAGGTGCTAAACCTTCGCAACTGCAAAAAAAATGAAGCGTCTTGGTCACTGGTGATACTAAAGAGATGAGGACTGAATGTGGTTTAACCAAGCACACAGGCCGCACAGATCTCTACCAGGAAATAATTTATAACTTGTTAACAATCAGAACACAACATACAGATATGATCCATGTACAACAAATAATAGTGTCACTAACATGTAAATGCTGGCACAAAAATGATATTACAGTATATACTGTAGACATATAATTATTTGTACATGAACTTCGCACTTCAGTGGAACTGATATTAAAAGAAAACTGCATCTAATCTTGAAAGCTTTCACAAATTAAGCACAACCTCTACATTAAGTAAATGTGTCATTGATGCAAAAGATTTGTCTCCTTGAGATCTGAAGAACTATAATTATAGGATAATGTATGTGTCCTGTAATTGAAGTGCTACTACAATGAAAAAATGTTGTTCTTGTTCTCTTTCAATCCCAATTTTATATTTGGCAAGAATGCACCATGCCAATTATTGCGCCTTAATTTTCAAAATAAGTCTGTTTTTTGAACGACTATTTCTTGTTTAAACTGTCCGCCATTACCAGATTCTACTTCAATCGAGTTGCATTGAGAGAGCTGGATCGAGAGAGAAAATAATGTCATATCCTCAGTATGCACCACAAGCTTTTAGAAGTTGCTGTTTTGCATATCAAATTAACTGGGTTCACACAGTGAAAATTGAGGCGCAATAATTGGCATGGTACATTCTTGCCAAATATAAAATCGGAATCAAAAGAGAACAGGAACAGCATTTTTTTATTTAAAAAACAGAAAGGTTTATGGTAGACGTTGATAAATTGACAATAATAAATTGACAATAAATACATATAATTACTGTATATTATAAAACACACATGATGTAGGTTGTTTAATTTTCTTTGAAACAAGTTGTAGACATTATATTAATTTAATTCCATTTGAAGGGTGATGTACAATAGTGTCCATGTGCAAGCATTTATAAAACATCAGTTTGCTCATGAAATAAAAATAAATGGCAACAAAATGTCTCCACCACATAGATAACCAGTGAAGTTTCCTATAATAATTATAATTATTGTATTGACCATTTTCGCATTGCTCATAATACACCTTGTTTACCCCCCAAAATTTTACATAACCTTTGTTTCCCAATTCTCCTGGGTATTACAGTCATCCCAAGAGAATCTGAAGACAATGCTTATGCAAAATTTTGGGGGGTAAACAAGGTGTATTATGGGCAATGCGAAAATGGTCAATAATAAATTAACTGTAAATTTACAATTTTAAGGTGACTCCTTAACATCAGTCAAACACTTGTCATCATCCCCTTGGTTAAAGCTGTTTACGCCATTTTCTTTGTGAACCAAGATATTCTTTTCATCCAACTCTTGACTGTCCCACACTCAGGGTTTTATCAAAAGTCTTCATGATCCTTGATTCCCAAAGATTTCCCAGATGGACTTGACAAGTTTATGCCTGTGCAGTTCAATATTACAAGTTTCTAGTCAGACTTTGCATGTGCATCTACTGGGACCTCCTTAGCAGGTGGAACATCAGCTTTTAGATCACCATTTGGTAGTAACTCCTAGGTAAGAGGACAATTCACATGAGCAAGTAAGAAGTAAAGATACACACCATTACATCAATTTACATGTACTTCAAGAGAATTTTTTACAATGTAATATTGGTTGCCAGCAGAACAATTTATCCCACATTGAATCGCTATCTGAACAATTAGAAAGAACTGTTTTGTTCACATAAGCGTACAGGCAATATTTTGCCAGAGTCGGGGGGGGGGGGGGGAACCATTTGCCCAAAAAATTCTCCCAAGTTGCCTTGCCAGAATTTCTCTTGCTGCCAAAAAATCTGACCTGCCCAAAATTGGGGGGAGCCCACTCCACTACTTCCTCTAAAGCCTGGTTTTCACTAGCAATGCAGTTAGAGTCTGCGTCGTAAGCGGATTCATAAACATTGTGATCTAGTGAAAATCAAATCGACAGAGTCAAAAGCAGAGTTCTAATTCCACTTATGGCTCCATCGCTTATGATCAAGTGAAAACTAGATTGTCGGAGTCGCAAGCAGAAAAAAAGTACTTGGAGTGCCTGAAACAAGCAATGTGATTGGCTTATTCTTCTGCTTGTGCTTGCGACTCTGACAGTCTAGTTTTCACTAGATCGTAAGCAATGGAGTCAAGCGGAATCGGAAGA
>OX393563.1:23434241-23516741 GCA_947652115.1 Blastomussa wellsi | reverse complement strand
TTGAATTACACACAAGAAATTCATAATGATGTATACAGTGTATATACAGTTGTTAAGCACTCAAGGAGTTTCCGATTTATTTTATCCAATCAAAGACTAGAGGAGTTGAGCTTACGAATTCACCAAAAGTAATTGCACCAGCAAACATTTCATGTTGCTTAGTTTTGTATTAGCAACTGCTGGGACGAGCAACGTGGGCTCAGTCCTGTCCCGGAGGCAGGATTTCATCATCAACTGATTCGTGCTATATTAATAAATAGAGTTCTGTAAGATTCCATTAATTAGTTCATTTTCAGATCATATTCAGTGGAAAATTGTCTTAGATAAACCACGAACAAATACAAACCTTGTACGAAGTTGAGGCAAACCAGTGCATTGCAAGGGCAGGCTTGTGCTAGGATTCCTCAATGATAAAAGCCCAAGATACCACAGAAAAAAACGACAAGGGATCGCGCTGAAAAGATTGGTGAAACAGGGAAAACGTCTCCCTTTGCCGGAGGAAAGTGACAAAAAGGGAGAACAATGAACAAGAATGAGAGGCCTGAAATGATCGCCAAAAACTGGAGGTTTCCTTCAAAAACAGGAGGGTTGGAGTGCTTATTCATATTAACCCCGATTAGAGTGCACATTTTATAACAAAGTTTATTGTACTTTCACCTTCAAGGATAAACCAGAATCCTGATAAGACACGAGTGAAGCTACAACAATCAGGACCCAATGTGGAAGCCGATGCAGTACATGGCGACACAAAGGGAATCAGTCAACAGCCGCTTGCTGGCAGTTCTTCACCTCCAGTAAGTCAATCATAAAATGTAATAATGCTAGTTAACGGATAGTTAACAGCCTTGAAAGCATTCTAACGCTTTGTCCTAACGGTCAGCTTGTTGTGGCTAACGGATCATTTAAGCTTTCTAACGTTTTTCCCTAATGCTCTAACGGACTAACGCCTAACTAATTCTGCCTAACGAATCATGAAAGCTTTCTAACGCTTTTGTAACTGGTTCGAACGCATGGCTGGAGCCGTTAAACGGGTGAGAAAAAATATAACGCTTGCATCTGATGGCTTGAGCGTTAGAGGCGGAAGATGCAGTCTAGTGTACCGGTAGGTTTTTCATGAACTGCCGAATATCTTACAATCACGTTGCACGATTCTAAAAAATTGCACACAAAGATAGTTGCGAATGTCAAAAGGAATGTTTCCACCAGGAGGAGCATTTGATGGCTCCCCATTCAACTTCACCAAGACAAGATCTGAATGAAGTCTGATGCAAATTTTACGATTTCTTCCAGTCGGATCACAACTAAAGAGTTGAAACCTTTCATTCATATTTCATCGGCTACTCGATCATCGAAGATAAAGATTACGTGTAAAGAACTTGCAAGAAACAGTATCGTCAGAGTGTAAGGCCACATTTTATTGACCTATTCAACTATTGAACCACAGCCGTCACGACAAGAAGCTAATTACATTTCCGAACCAAAGAGAACCTATGGTAAAAGCCTATTCAAATCAACGGCATACATATCAACTGTACAGATATTTTCAGTTCGCTGGCAGCGGCAAACAAGAAAAACGTGAAATAGTAAATTGTCAACTCGGTGAATAAATGTTAAAGATGAAGAAAAGATTAAAGAAAAATGCTGACTCCAACAGGATTCGAACCGTCTCTTGTTCCAATCCGTGACCTCCCAGATTACCGGTCGACCGGTAATCTGGGAGGTCATGGGTTCGAATCCTGTCGGGGACTCAGAATGATTAAACTCAGAATTTGTCTTTGTCCCATGCTCATTTCATAACTGATCATTTCATCTTTAACATTTATTCACTGAGCTGACAATTTACCATCTATCATAGATACTATCTATCACTATGATCAAGCCAACACCCCTCATAAGTTTCCACGCTATAAAAATTAAAAGAAATGTCATTTTCTTTTTTCCTGTCCCACTATTTTGTCCTTAGTTCAGTGCTGTTATTTTTTTCCCTTGATCCTTTCGTGCCCCAATTTTAAGGCACAACTGACAGGCGAAACAGAGTCTTCAAACAGCATGCACAGGGAGTAATTAATTTTTTTTCACCCGGTTTTAATAAATCCAGTTGGCAAATCATTTTTAATATATTTCATCCTTGATAGCCTGCACCAGTACAGTCTAGATACCAAAAGACATTAGATGAAAGGCACAAGTTTCAGGAAAGACTCAGACTGGAAGCAATTGAGGAGGCAAAGTATGAAAACAGTTCATTTGTAAACATGTAACTGTGTTATTTACATCTCAAACTATCAAGGATGCAGACACAAATCTTGCTCCATTCTCCTCTGCTCCATCTTAACCCCCTCTTACTAATGGTACTTTCTATACCCCATGCCTCATGTCAGCCCTGAGGTAAAGTTCCGTGCCCAGTGGCCCATACTGCTGGAGTTAACCCGGTTTCTGTAGCATTAAGCAGCTAGGTATATTCCTACCCCCCCTCCCTCCCTCCCCCTGTATGGGATGCTAGTCCATCGCAGGGTTACCCCCCAGCAGTATTTCGCCGGTAGCTATTTATACACCTGGGTGAAGAAAGGCACTGTGGGAGTGAGCCCTAATATATTAGTCTATTCATTGTTCTTCCTAGTAACGTGTGTGTACGTTCCGCGGCCCTTAAATCCTTCTCAGAAGCATAGGCCATCAACTGAGTCGATTTGTCTAAGCTACTTGACGAACCGTCCCACCGGAAGTCGATTTGTGAGGCACTTCACAAATATAGCACAACTGGGCTAAGCTAGGGGGAAGGCTGACAATTTTGTTGAATTGACTCAATTCGATCGAATCGACAGGACTTGTTTCTCTCGATGTCGAAGAAGTTGTTTGGTGGGAGACTGTTAGAAAATATGGCGCAATTTGAACGGAGAGGGCTGAAGAACTGATCGATTTCGATTTCGTTAATTTCGCGATCTTGAAGGTCGTATAATTTGCGATATTTTAATCTCGCAAAAACAGAACGAGCATATTATTCCATATTACAGCAACAGTAGCGACAAAGCAGTTGCCCGAAGTCTGATATATACATGTAAGTCCATATAAGTTACTTGGTCTGGAGAGTCAATATTTGTCATTATTCGTATCATTTTACTGCCGGTGAAATCCAAAAGAAGGACTTGTCCAACGGAATTACAAGCAGCCAGTGAACGGACAGTTTGATGACTGTACCAAAGAACATCTGCTCAAAATACACATGGAAGGTGCCAGTGACGACGACGGCCAAAATATTGCCGAAGAATAGTTTCAAAACAATGACAGTCACTCAGTTTCTGTGCTATCTTGTATCTTCTCTTATTTTCGCGACACGTCTATTTTCAAAGAATATAATTTGGTTTTATCAACTGGGTTGATAATGTGAATTGGCCACCGTAAAGAGATTCGAGAGCTGACGTTTCGAGCGTTAGCCCTTCGTCGGGGCGTTGGCCCTTCGTCTATTCGCTCCAACGAAGGCCTAACGCTCGAAACGTCAGCTCTTGAATCTCTTTACGGTGGCCAATTCACATTATCAACCCAGTTGATAAAACCAAATTATATTGTTATACTTCCCACCGATGCAGCACCACAGTTTCTTTTTTTTCAAATCACTAATTTATAATAAATTAGGACACATTCGTACTGTAAAATACTGCATTTAGTCATTGATGGACACGATGATAGCTATGAAGGGTCACCGTGAGGTTAAGCCTTGTTCATTTTCTGTAGGTTGGAAAAGCAAAGAAAGAAACTTCATAAGGAAAATTTGTTGAAAGATATGAAGGATGAAAAAGATGGAAAATTAGAAAAGGTATGATCCATACTTAGATCCCGAGGCACTAATAAATCGGTATTAATATATAGAGTTGACATAACAAACAATACTGCTGGGCTGATACTACGTGAAAAAACAAAAACGACTTTCCAAGACACCAACACGACCAGATCCATTGAAGCAGAGTTGCAACCGTGGACAGCTGTTTCGCTCTTCTTGGGAGCTCGTCAGCACGTTGAAACCAGCGAGAGAGCCAGCAAATTACACAATGACCCGTACACTATGTCAAGCCGAGCCTAAAAGCGGAGCTCCACTCGAGCTCCACATTCCTTCTCGTTTTTAAAACAATTTTAACAGTGCAAAATAATAATGAAAATAGGGTACTTTTGTAATCGTCATAGTTGTCATGTTGTTTCGTCTGTATATTACCGTGTAATATCCTTCATATATTTACGATCTACAGGCAAAAATATAGTGTCTAAAACAACTGTTTTTATAGCAAATTAGGAGCTCTCCCTGGCTTTCCGTGGTGAATACATTTACAAAGTTGTGCACAGTTAAGCAGCTTTGATCTCCGCGTTAGCAGTTGTTTTAAATTATCTACATTTAATTACTACAGTCTGACCATTTAATTACTACAGTCTGACACCTATTAAGCGGCCACCCTCCATTAAGCGGCCACTTGCCAAAGTCCCGATTTATTTGTCAGTAATCTGCTGCACTTGATACCTCTATTAAGCGGCCGCGGCCACCTTTTTGCTGTCGCAAGTGTATTATTTATATGGGTTTTTACCTCCATTAAGCGGCCAGCAAATTATCTTTCCAAGCGAAATGGTGACAGATGATACAAGGTGATAACTGATAACAAGAAAAAAAAGGCCTAAGAAATTTGTCAACGATGTTTTACATTGTTTCTGTACATTATCAACCCGAAGAAATACTGTGCATTTCAAACTACGTGCCCTCTGTGTTAGAGCTAGAACTATGCATGGGCTGGAAATGCACTTGATGTTTTTTTACAATGAATTTTGGATTTATCTTCATATATGTTCACTTTTTAAAAGCGTTTTGCTATATAGAGTCAATAAAATCATGTTTACTGCCATTCCTATCCAATTTATATTGTACCTCTATTAAGGACTACGATTGATTTTTTTTCTGAAACTCTCATCACTGTAAGAAAATGAGTAACTGATGTCAGAAATGTAAAAAAAAAATGGAGGTCACCGACTTCGTTTTGGAGATAACATGCCCAGGAGAACAGCCTAAATCTGAAAACTCGCGCTTCGTTAGCGGATACGGCTACAGTGTTTGTGAGCACAAAAATATTAGATAAATCTCTGAAATGAACGTATCTCTGTCAAATATTGTTTAAATGGACCCATAAAGTGAATTCATTCAATTGGCGTGGTTCCTTAAATAAAAATTCGCATTTAGCGACCACATTTCCACTCGCCTAACAGCCTCAAGATGGCAGGATTCGATGTCCCACATTGATTTTTTGTTCATTTTTTGACAGTCTGTCGAGAATTGTAAATAAAATCAATTAATGAAAAAGAAAGTAGGAGTCACCGACCATTTAAGAGAGTAAACTACCAGAAAAGCTAGGAAACGGCTTCTGGCCCTTTTTTTTCTCAGCGCGTGGCGTGACGAATTCCGTGCGCACAAACAATCTTTATTAGCGGCCACTTTTCAAAGCCCCGAAGGTGGTCGCTTAATAGAGGTCGGACCGTATCTTACAATCATCCTTTTACTACCAGGCAAAACATGCAAAATATACAGATGACGCAACCGAGGCTTCAAACAAGGCAGACCAGCAGTGTGGTGATGGCGATGACCAGCAGTGTGGTGATGGCGATGACCAGCAGTGCGTTGATGGTGAATCAATGGTTGAGCTGAGAATACGGATGCCAGATGGCCAGGTACTCGGAAAGGCAATTATTAGCTTGTCATTAGTAGGTGCTTTATTTTATATTTATATGTCTCACACCATCCAGGATTTGTATGGGGACGAAACAAATTGTTTTGCGAGGTAAAACTGTTGAAAAACACTGCAATTTTGGCATGTATCAGCTTAGAATTCTGTGTAATCTGGGTTTGACTGTTTGCTGTTTCCTTCTTCTCCAGGTCTTATCTCTTAGTCTTTCCAGCAACTTATCGATTCAAACATTATATCAGTGAGTATCTTGCATTTTATTTTTATCAGCTGCAGCCATCGTCGCGCTCCATATAATAAAAGTGAAGGTAAAGTCTGCATACGAGCCTAGTGCCACGGAGCTTATCCCGGTTTCTGTAGCGACTGAGAGTATTTCTTGTGAAATTCCATCGTGTTAATTAATTATATCCCGTTTCCTTGTGGGTTCACAGAAGCTTCTACAAAGTGTGTTATAATTCCCCGTCAGCGAGAAAATTGATCAGAAAACACTACTGTCAATGTTTCATTTGTTTGTTTTTTAGGGAAGTTAAAAATCAATGGTCTTCAAATGACAGCCAAAACCTGGACGAGGCTGTCCTTATGACATCGTTCCCTCAAAGAATAATTTCTGATATGGAAAACACATTAGAAGAAGCAGGTATTGCTAATACGGGAGATAGCATTAAACCTCTCGTGACTGATCTGTATACACTTTAAACGCATGAATTTTAGATGATCATGATCATGTTTCTGCACCAAGAGAAGGAGGGCGTTGGCTGGTTTATGTCAATAGACCAATTGGGCTAACGTGTTCCGGTAGTGGAACAGCTATCGGAAGCTTGTAATCCCACTGGTAGCAGTTGCTATTGTTTAGGGGCTAAGGGCATTGTTCTTGTTGTTTGTTTTATTGTTTTCACGCAGGGTATCGGGCCATTCATGTGAGACCTTACGAGAGCTGCTACATTGCCTCGTGTTTACATCCTTGTACCCAGTTACTCGTGACAAATTGCACAATTGTTACCTCCCAAATGAATCGTCACATGATCTAAACTGGGGTAGCAACAGGGATGTAAACACGTTAGCCGAATTGGTTTATTCCACGAAAGTTATTTACAGAGCGTTTTCACGTGACGTCATCAAATTCTAAAGAGCCTCCAAACTTTTTATACTAAATTTAAATCTGTGTACAGCTTTTCAGCTCAACAGCGTCCTTCCTTTGGAAACCAGCGCATTTAGTTATGGCGGTGCGTGACAAAGTTACGATCATGTTTGTCGAAAAACACATACTTATCTCGCGAGTTTTAGCCATTTGAGAAGTTTAAGTATTAGGAAAAGCGTTAAGGTGCACTGCAGCACTGTACAGGTACACTGCAGCTAATCAGTCGCCTAGATAACCAAAGTAAATTCCAGATGTTTACACTATTTCCGGCCGCCATATTGGTGTTTTTTTTTTTTTTTACTTTGATTGACCCATCCCACATGGGGCTTTTCAGGGCCAATTTACATAGCTAATCAGGGTGAGATCGGACGTCAGCATGTAAAGGCGCTCATAGCAGCCGCTATCAGTCCATTCATGATCTCACCCGAACCCAAACCAGCAGAGCAGACCACAACACCGGGAACTCCACGCCCTACTCTTTGCGATAAGTGTGTGGGTTCTTTAACGTCCCCTGCTGACCTGTAACATTGAGGTAGAACCAATATGGCGGCTATATACTAGGCTCTGTAAATTTGTGCGGAACATTTCGTCGAATATCTGAAGTTTGGAATAACGTACACACCTGAAGCTTGGAGAAATTATATTTCCCCGGAGGGAAGGTACTTACCTGACGGGGAGATGTGGTTCTCCGAACCCCTCGTAGACTGATATGAGCAATACTGGTGCAGTACGTCGCGCGGCGCGGCCTGGGTACCACAATATAAAAGAAACAAAGCGCATGCGCCATTCCTCTGAGTAGTGGAGAGTAAGGCCGAATCGATTGGCAGTAAGGGTGGGGAGGAGAACGCAATCCCTCCAATGGCCCGGGGACCAGTATTGCTCATATCAGTCTACGAGGGGTTCGGAGAACCACATCTCCCCGTCAGGTAAGTACCTTCCCTCCGGGGAAATATAATTTCTCCTTCACCCCTCTCCGACTGATAGTCGCAATACTGGTGCAGAATTAACAAGCAATACTGCCAAGCGAAGGTAAATCCAACCATGTAACTTTAATAAGTATAAGTGAAGCAGAGGCACCCTCCACACTAAATGCCCTCGACTAAGTAAAGTCTCTTACATGCACAAACTGCTAGAAATAGAACGAATGACAACACTAACGAGATAAAACAGTGTTCAAACTACGAGACACCGTTCATGCAAAGGCCATCGTGCCTTGGTATAATACTACTTGTAACATAAACAATGTAAGAAAGTCTTAAGATCAAATGGGTCATGTACTGTTCACACTGTTAAGTACTGCCCTAGCAAAGGCAGCCTGCGATGCTTCTCTGTGGTAAAAGCGCTCGAAGGTCTGCACAGATGCCCAGTCGGCAGCTTCTAGGATGAGATCAACAGACAGTCCTCCGGCAGCAGCTGCTGAGGTTGAGGCTCCCCGGGTTGAATGGCCAGAGTAGCCCAATTCAATTCCTGCCATACGCAAGGCTCCTGTCAACCAACGAGAGACAGACTGGCTTGAAATTGCTTTGTGTGGAGCAATCAAGGACACCAGAAGCTGAGAGGATTTCCGTAAGCCCCTTGTCATCTCTACATATGCCGCAAGGGTACGAACTACACAGATCTTAGGATTGTCTGGAAAGGACGGCAGGAAGATTTTCCGAGCTGGGTGACCAGGTCTGGAAGTCTTGACGTGTGTGGGGAGCGTGAACTCCCAGGAACCCTCCTTCCTAAGGGAGCAGGCCAGGTCTAATGCAGACAGTTCGTGGGCCCTTGCCGCTGAAGTTAATGCTAACAACAGGATGGTCTTGTACGATAGCTGTCTCAAGGTAAGATTCTGCAGAGGCTCCAGTGTTCCTAGAAATGAAAGGGCTGTGCTCACCTTCCAAGTGGAGCAGTATTTTGGCTTGGGCGGTTTATTCTTAAAAACCCCTTTCATAAACCGAGAGACAACAGGGAGACTCCCTAGCTGCATAGGACCAATAGGGTCGTGAGCCTGAGATATGGCAGACTTGTAAAGTGCAATAGTTCTGTATTCTAAGTCCTTTTGTGTAAGCGATGCAAGAAACGCAAGGACATCTGTTACAGGAGCTGAAATGGGACAGACACTCCGTTGAGAACACCAGCTAACCCATGCCTTCCAGGGGCCTGCATATCGTTTCTGGGTGGCGGTTGCCCACGACGCCAACAGGATGTCAATAACCTCCTTTGAAAAGCCTGTTGCCTCGTAACGATCCCTGATAGGGGCCAGACGGTTAGGTGAAGTGATCGCCACAGAGGATGTTGAGCTGCAGGCAGAAATGGAAGGGACAGCAAGGATGGGTGCTGAGGAAGCAGTAGAGGTAGATCCACAAGCATCTGAAGGAGCTCCGGAAACCATGGTTGTCCGGCCCAGTTCGGGGCAATTACAAGAGCAGTTGCCTGGTCTGCTCGAATCTTGTTCAAGATCCGAGGAAGAAGAACTACAGGAGGGTGGATTAGGGACGTCCACCTGCTCCAGTCCTGGAGGAGGGCATCTACCGCTAGCGCTCCCGGGTCTGGGTACCTCGAAACATACTGGGGGACTTGGTGATTTAAGCGGGATGCAAAGAGATCCACTTCTGGTTTGTAAAACCTCTGACAGATGGATTGGAAGATTTCCTTGTCTAAAGTCCACTCTGTCCTGGTCTCTATCTACCTGGAAGCTGTATCTGCTGCTGTATTCTGAATGCCAGGAATGTGCTGAGCTGTCAGGGATACTCCAGCATCCAAGGCCACTGCCCATAGCTCCAGGGCTTGGGCTGTGAGACCCGGGGAGCGTGTGCCCCCCCTTCTACACCCCAGTGGCCTCCAGTAGATATCCCCTGGTATGTTGCCCCCCACCCTGTCTTCGACGCATCTGTCCAAATGGTAGTGTCGATAGGGGGAAGTTGAATTGGACAACCATTCACACGGCTGCTGTCCGAGACCCACCAGTTCAGGTCGTTCAAGGCTTGAGAGGTGAGGGGGGCTAGCACTCTCCTCTTGTGACCATACTGTAACACCGCACGCAGATGCATGCGTTGAAGGGCCCTGTAATGGAGTGGGGCAAGCAAGATTCCTGTCTGAGAAGCATGACTCATCCTTCCTATAAGGGTGGACAGAACATTCACTGCAACACTCCTTTGAGCAAGGAGGAGAGAACACGTGTCCAGGATGTTCATAAGTTTTGGTTGAGGCAGGGAGAGTGTCATTGTCCTGGAGTCCAGCGGGGCCCCGAGGAAGACTATCTGTTCGCAGGGGGTGGTTGAGCACTTCTCTCTCCTCACCAGAAACCCCAGCTTCTCTAGGAAATCCACCACTTGGGCAAACATTGCCTGGAGTACGCTGCTCTGTTGATGCAGCAGTAACATGTCGTCTATGTAAATTACAATTCGAATCCCCAATGACCGCAGAACCGCCAGCACTGGCTTCAGTGTTTTGGTGAAGGCCCTGGGAGCTGAAGATAGTCCGAATGGTAGGCACTGGAACTCGTATGTTTTGTTGCGGTACACAAATCTCAGATACTTCCTGTGGCTGGGGTGGATTGGCAGGGCGTAGTAAGCGTCCTTCAAGTCCAATTTCATCAGGAAGTCTCCTTGTTGGACTAGGGATCTGACGACCTGCAGACCCTCCATCCTGAAGGATTCTTTTCTCAGGAAACGATTTAGGGCCCGCAGGTTGATCACGGGGCGAAAATCGCCATTTTCTTTTTGTACTAGGAACAGGGTGGATGTAAACTGATCCTCCTGAGGTTCTACCTCCTTCACTGCTCCCTTGGTGACCAGATCGGCAATTGCCAGTTCCAGTCGGTGGCCCTCGGTGGGGTCCTTTGTATAAGTGATTCTTGTACGCCACTGTCTCGGGCGGCTGTGAAAGGGGATTTTGTACCCCTGTACAGTCTGTAACGTCCAAGCGTCCTGTGTAATTTGTTTCCAATTCTGAACATAAAATTGTAGACGGGTTGCTGATTTCTTGTGGGGGGGACAAATGTTTGCTAGGCGTGGAAGTGGATAGTCAGCTTGTACTTGGTCTGACGCTGGGGGACTGGGAGGTGGTTCCTGCTCCTTCTGATTTTGATCGTTTGCCGGCTGGGTGGTAGCCAGACTTAGAGCCATATGACCATCTCCGTTTCCCTCCACTCCTGTTGTGATCGGCGGATCGGTAATTGGGACGAAAGGGCTGGTCTCGTTTGAAGGTTGGCTTGGAGAAATGCTTGGCACTGGGAGTGCTGATAAGCTTGCTATTTGTTGCACTGTGGTCATGCTCGCTTTTGATCCTTGCATGAAACTTGTCTGGGAAGAGGTGCTTGTCTGCTGGGATACCTTCCTTCAGCGTACGTTTACCAACTTCCGTGAGGAACTCAGAAAAGCGTTTTTGCCTCCAGGTGTTCAGCCTGAAGTGGGCATTTCCGAGAAGAACGAGAGCATCTTCCAGTAGGTCCTTAATAGCATCAGGGTCCACGTCCTCACCCTCATCCTCCTTGCCCCCCTGTACATCATCAAGGGCTGTCAGGGCAGCTAGAAGAGGTCGAGCTGCCACTAGGAATGCCGATTGGCGTTCGGCAAGCCCATCATCAAAGGCAAAAAGCTCTTTTGTCTTGGTATAACCATGACGTTTTTTGATGTCCTCTTTCATGCCCGCCTCCATTGAAGGGGCCACCAGAAGGGACTCGGTATCTTTAACTGAGGGATATGAAGTGGTTAACTCTTTCCATTTCTCCTTCGTGAGCGCCCTGGAGAAGGCCTTTGTGGTGAAGGCCAGTAAATCTTCCGAGATAGTAGTTGTTTGCTCGCTCTTGTAGAATCTATCTCCGCGAGAGCTAGTCGGGGCCGAAGGGCTGACGGTTTTTGGCGGGTCTTCGGAGTCTTTGGTCTTAGTTTCACTCACTCCCGCCGGTGTCGGGTTGAAAAGGTTCTTCAGAACAGCTGGCATTGTTTTTGCTACAGCCATTTCCACTAGCTTCGCTAGGTCCGAAGATGGTTCACCGCTACCCGCCGATATGATCGGGTTAGACGGTGTATTGTCATCCTACAAGGACAACAGAAGGCGGTCATTGACTCGTACCTTCAAACTTGAATCTTCTTGCTTTTAGGCCTATTAAGAAACCTACAAAATCGAGAATTCGAAAGTACTTACGGTTGTAGATGTTTCCTCACTCATATTTGACAATAAAGGCTAGTCGCCGAGTAAATATCGCCAAAGTTAGAAGAAATTTCAGAAAACGTGGTCGGCCGAAACGGTGCCACAAAACGAAGAGGAATGGCGCATGCGCTTTGTTTCTTTTATATTGTGGTACCCAGGCCGCGCCGCGCGACGTACTGCACCAGTATTGCGACTATCAGTCGGAGAGGGGTGAAGGAGAAGTGTATCTTCTATAATATCGTAGTTTCTTGACTATGTCCACTGAATCGTTTTCGGTTTATTTTTTTTTGGTCACGTGAGTGAAAATGCTCTAGAGACTGGCTCTGGGATGCAAATCTGTTTCCCGTGACATTCGGGAAATACCGGAACTAATTGTTTTTTAAGTCGCTTTCGTCGACAAAAGACGGAATCCGTTAGGACTTCGAGCATTCATTGGACAAAATTATGTACCAAAATGATTTACACCTTATTGCAAACTTTTGTGTTACTACTTCAAATATATTATCAAGAGAAATCTTTTCAAACAACACCAAACATCGAAAACAAATTTCGAAGTTCCACTGAATTCCACTGAATCGCTTAAAAGATGTGAGAGTTTTCCTATAGCTTGCGAGCTTTGAAATTCATTTTCTCAGTCTCTGATACGAAATTGTTGTACCAAGACTATTTACACCTTATTGCAAACTTTTGAGTTACTGCTTCAAATGTCTTATCAAAAGAAATCTTTTCTAACAACACCAAACATCGAAAACAAACTTCGAAGTTTCACTTAAATTCCACTGAATCGCTAAAAGACGATTTTACAAAATGGCTGCACGTTAGATTTTGCCTACAGTTTGTGATCTTTAAAATTCATTTTCTCGGGCTCTGACAAGAAATTGTTGTCGGTGTTATCACAAATAATTACTTACATCTTTACCTTTTATTAACGGTAAAAAATAACGCAATATGATTTAAATTATTCTGGTACTCGATTTTTGTCCAACTCAAATAAATATTACTCAACTTCCGGATGGATTCCGTCTTAAAGTGATACTACGATGAAAAAATTTTGTTCTTGTTCTCTTTCGATTCCGATTTTATAGTTGGCAAGAATGCACCATGCCAATTATTGCGCCTCAATTTTCGAAATAAGTCCGACGAATTCTTGTTTAAACTGTCCGCCATTACCAGATTCGACTTCAGTCGAGTTGCATTGAGAGAGCTGGATCAAGAGAGAAAATGACGACATATACTGACTAGTTTAATTTTTTACTGGTATGCAGAACAGCAACTTGTTTCAAAAAGCTTGTGCTGCATACTAATCAGCTGGGTTCATACATTGCAAAAATAAACTAGTGAGTACATGATGCCATATTCTCTCTCGATCCAGCTCTCTTAATGCAACTCGACTGAAGTCGAATCTGGTAATTGCGGACAGTGAGCTATGTATGCGTAACTCATTTTGGTATCTTTTGCGTAAACAACTTTCATTTCAAAGTGGGTTTTTTACAATACCTTTGTTTCTTCTCTTCTCGAGTGCTGCTTTTCAAGCCTCTGAGGGGACGTGGAAAAATGAGAAACTCCCCAACAACAAATAATGCGTTTTGTTTTAAGGTTGATAGGAAATGCTTGTAACAATCACGAGATTTCGAAGTTATAACGTCATTCCTTAGAATGCGTTGGGCTTGAGTTTGTTATGTTGCGTCTTAATCAATGAATGCTTGAAGAGAGAGTGAAAGCGGCAAGGGTATAAACAGAGTTGTTTTTGTTTTCTGTGTAGGCTTGGCCCCGCGTGCAGTACTTGTGGTACAAAGGACAAATCAGCAGGGTGTGTTAACCCAAGGGGAGGGGCCAGGTAAAATATGCCCCTTAGTTACGTTACATTTAAGCCGGTAGGGCTTTCTTTGTATACTATTGTAGATCGCAAAACATGATTCAAGATTACGCGGTGGCTAGTAACAGGTGTGATTTTACTAGCCAAAACTAAAACTGTACTGGCCAGACTTGTCTTGCAGTTTTACTGATTTGTGTTTTAAGGGAGTGGTTGAGCTCAGACGTTTCTTGTTACAATATATCTAAAAACCTCGACCTCGTTGTTTACGCAAAATGAAATAGTACGTGCATCGGTGTAGTTCCGCATGATTTCACACGTTAATCATTTGCGGGAAGCGTCGTACGTTGTTTTCGTAACGGGAAAACTGTAATCACTGGTTTCCTATTTAGTTTTTTTAACTTATTGTTCTAAAGGCAGTTAATTCTATGAAATCCGCTTACAGTTTCTATTCTTATTAGTTTCTCTTCTATCATTTTGCCTTATTAATTCGAAATAACTTTCATTTTTGTTTTTGTGCAGTACTCCAGTGCTTCACAATTTTTACTAGCCCAAATGGCTAGTGAAAGCACACAACCTACTTGCCAAAACTGAAATTTCACTAGCCTGTGCTAGTTGGCTACCCTTAGTCTCGAGCCCAGGAATGGAGTTGGCATCGATGGTTTTCAAACAGGTTCGCTTTGAATGCAAAGTCCAATATTACCTCCACGTAACCTTTACCTGCAATACGTGATAATATATGAATAGTTTACCTTTCTGAAGTGTCCATCCATCAGCACCTTTGTAAGTTGCTCGGACTGCATAACTTCCACTTTACACAATCTCTCTCCTGCCGTTCAGTTGATTTGAATTTCAGCTTAACTTGTTATCGACATGGCTTAAAATAACCTTGTTTAGTCTAACTGTCCCACTGTTCAGCAGCGGTAATTCAATAACGTCAGTGAATAACAGCTTCAAGTGTTTATTGAATTGAAAGAGCTGTAATTTGGGGTAAGACTTTTCGACAACAGAATTTCACCTCAACACATCTTTTCCCTAACATAAGAAGCTCCCAAGCAGTTGAAAAATGTGCTGTTACTGGTCTACGCAACGCTTTGATTGGTTCACAAATCAACTGGCGGGAAAATTTCTATCAAAGCACGCGCAGTGCGTCACGTGTCAAGTCTGAAGCTGACGTCACTCGAGTTGAAGCTAGGAATGCTTCATATTACCCTTCCATTAGTTCGCTTTCTTTGTGTGTAAAATGGATATTTAGCGTGACAAGAATTTGCTCTTGTTTAACTGCAAAGTGATTTAAGAACAGCAAGAATTCCGAGTAGTTATTTTTTCTGTTTTTCATTGAAAGTTCACAGCAGACCAAAGGCATGTGTTCCGTATTTTGTTTGTCTTTTAATTTTTTTAATGTTTTTTTCCTGGTATGAAATTTAACTCCACTGTTTTTCCCAGTATCACAAATTTTATCTGATTTGGGCCATAAGAAAAACCAGAACAAAACACAGATTGGCGAATAGCCCGTAATTTCGCTATTCTGACTTGGTTTCTGTCATGTGCGTTTCACACACACAATGGTCACAAATAGCGGCCACTTGAAAGTTCCGAAGGATTTGGTAGCGCCCCCGCCGCCCGAAAGCAGCGACTTCCTACTGTCAAAATAAGTTAATAGTCCATCTTCTTCTAGCGTGATCACCATATCAATCTACAGCATTTGCACAAAATCTGTTTTTTTTTTGTATCAGTATTGGAGTAGCCAATACTGATACAAAAGGCGAGCACATGCACACGAGTGCACGAGCGCACGCGCGAGAAAATTGCCGCAAAGTAATTTTCTCATGCACTAGCACAACAGTAAAAAAACGTTAACAGAGGACCCGGTTATTTGTAAAAGTAATCAAGGCTTTGACTTATTCCATGTAGACAGAACGTGTGACCCCTAAAAACACTCACTTCACTCTGTAAGAAGCGTTTGTCAACCACAGCAGCCAAATTAATCTAACATGTGATTTTTATTTCAGTACATAGCGTACGAAATGTTACGAAAATGGACGATTGGCAGGAATTATTTAGTGCGCAAGACAAACTTATTGTTGTCCAGTTTCACGCTACTTGGTAAGCTCACTTGTTCTTTGTATTCCCCAAACAATAAACAAGCCTTTGACTGGTTTTTCTCTCACCAGCGCAAATACAAAAAGCTGCAAAAAGCTTTCTGTTTGTTCGATACGACTGTAAGCGATTTCAGAATTATCCGTCGTTTTCAGGTGTGCCTTATGTCGGTCCGTGGCAGATTCGTACGATTCCTTGAATGCCAGTTATGGAATGAACGGGCAAGCTTTGTTTGCACGTGTTAACGTCGATGAGTTGAAGGTTTGTGACTTACTTAAGCTGTATCAGTTTACGTAGGAATTGTGCGTTTACTTGCAGAAACTTCAACTCCGCAAAGCCAGTGATTCAGTACTGATAAAACCTGTTTTCCCTATTTAGTGCAGTTTGCTGGCCTTGTGGTGTGGGATTTTGTGTGGTACACTAGGTGAAATGTTTGAAAACGGAGAAAGGTCGTGTCCAACCTCCTACCACTTCTCTTACCTGAACTGAATCCCCCACTCCTGTTAAAGTGCTACTATGACGAAATCCCCATGTCTCCAATCTAAGCCATTTTAAAGTCTCAAAAAGTAGTCTGCATGAGAAGAAAAATGCCGCTTAGTTTTGTAAAATGTCTTTTTTTCGTAACAGAGATATTCAAGTCTTTTTAAATATGCAAATTAGTTAAGTGATCACGTCTTAGACTCAACTAAATATTAGCCAAATATATGAAGCAAAAGTGTCTCACCCAGTTTGTATTAGAAATCTTTGATTCTTTGCATCATGACTATACTAGGTGAGATTATGAGATTAACAATTATGTTACCATGGCAACATACTGGGTCCCAGACCTCCTTATTCTGGCCATTCTGGTCCCTCTAATTTGCTTATTTTACCAATTTTGAAAATTTAAATATGTCGAGGACTACTACAGACATTTGAAATGGAAAAGCAAGGTGCAAAAATTTGATCATATTAGCACTTTATTTAACCTCTTATTTTATTTATAAGGTGCTAAAGTATCAACAAAGAGTCACGTCACTGCCCACATTTAAACTCTTTTGGAATGAAAAGGTACTCAGTTTGTATTAGTTGTGTTTTCTCCATAAATCATCAGTGTTCTTTAAAGAAATTCTTCAAGTGCGAATTGTTCGAATTGCACATTCCCGCTCGATAGTATTCAAGTCATTGAGTTACAGGTGAGAATCCAGCTTTGAGGCCACCTCTGCAAAACAATTACATGGAAGTGCCCGAAGTTGCGAAGTATGCGTCATCATTATAAATAGGTACCCGCTGCACTTACGTCACTGAGAGGAAGTCGCCCACTGCTATGAGTAAGAACGAACAAACCAAACCTCGTTTAAATTTGGTCGGGTTTTTGTATGGTTTATGTGTAGTTTTAGTATGGGTTTTTGTGTGGCTTCTGTGTGCTTTTTTGTAAAGTTTTATATGGCTTCTGTAGGGTATGGCCTATTTAAACAATAGAGTGTTTCTGTCGAGGAACTATCGGCTTATAGTTGCCCCGCGGAAATTTGATGTTCTTAAAACAAATATTTGGCCTGTAAGCGAAGCGTCGTGGGCAAATATGTTGGTTTCCAGGGGGCAACTATCAGGCCGACAGTTCCGAGACAGAAACACTCTATGGTCTTCATCGTTCACCACTAATTTTCTTCCTCACGCATCCATTAAAAGGCGAGCCTTTTGAATTGTTTTGTTTTATAACTGTTTAAACGAATTAAAACCAGTCAAGAAACCAACTAAATCAAAACCAGACAAGAAATGCTCTAAATAGCCGCTTGTTTACAAAAATTTTCACGGACGGGCACTATCCATCGGGTATTCTCCTCGGACGGGCACTTTGAGCTGACAGTAGGGACTTTACGAAACCACAACGGCGACGTCAACGTCAACTTTGTACATTTCTTAGTCGTCCTCTGCGAAAAAACGACGTGAAATGACTAAATTCTGCGTGGTATGGAGAACGTGAACCACAACAGCGAGTTTTTCATGTTTCTAGTTTGAATTAAATAAGTGCTTAAAATTCCAAGTAGAAATTAGCGCTGATAGTGATAATCACGCTAAACAAATTTGATAGTTGTGAGATTCTTACGTAAAATTTAAATTAATTTTTTTGTTGACATTGTCGTCGGCGTCGCTGTCGTGGTTTCGTAAGGTCCCTAGTGTCGCTCCGCGCGCGGGCACTATAGCGTCACGTAAACAATTTAAACCAATCACAATCGGAGTAAATTTAGTGGTGAATTGTAAAACAATAGAGTGTTTCTGTCGCCCCGTGAAAATATGATTTTGTTAAACAAATGCTAATGATATGCTAGTGATCAATTTAAACCAATCAGAATCAACACGTGATCGATTTAAACCAATCAGAATCGGATGAAATTTAGTGGTGAATTGAGTTTCATGTGGCTTATGTATGGTTTTGGCATGCTTTTTATGTGGTTTGAGCATGGTTTTTATGTGGTTTGGGCATGGTTTTTATATGGTTTGGGCATGGTTTTTTTATGTTTTTATATTGGTTTGCTATGGTTTTTATATGGTTTTTATATTATGGCTTTAATATGGTTTTTGTGTTGTTTTATATGGTATTTATATGGTTTTGGCACGGGGTTTTGTGGTTTTTATATGGTTTTTGTATGGTTGTTATGGTTTTTAAATTGGTTTTGTGGTATTGTTTTTATTTGTTTTTTATGTATGTTTTCTTTGTAATCTTTTCGATGGCTTTTATAAATTTTACAGAGGTGTTTGTATTGTTGTTGCACAATTTTTATGATTTTGTATACTATTGGATCATCGTAGCCTAAAACGCTTGGAGTGGTTGCATATCTGCCTTAAATTGGTCTTTGTTTTCTCTAATTTCTCTTGTTCCTCTCGAATTTAAATCGACGACACACTTTGAATAGACTTGGAGCGACACTTCCAACCTCAGTTTAATTTGTGGTGATAACACCGATTGAACTGAAAGTGTAATCCTTTTTTGTGTTACTAAGGCAATCGCTCGCGTAGAAGGAACTGACATGGAGGCTTTGAAGCAACAAGTCGAGGCAAACATAAATGGACCAAAGGACATGAACCCATTGGACGAGTCAGACATAAATGATGATATGTTCCATGACCCACGATAGTGAGGGATCTGCTCTTGGGACAAGTACTGACATATAAATGCCATATTATTACCCGGTTATACTCCGCCTTGTGACTACGAGGTTGGTTCATGAGCCTTGAACTGTGGAGAACTGGCAATGCGTGGCCGAATGTTGAAGACATGGTGTGACTGCGCAAGTTGAGGAAACAGGACATTTTTTTACGTCCAATTCATCGGCATACGTTGTCTCCCACTAACACGGAATTTGATAAATCAGACATTGGAAAACGTGCACAAAGATAAATGCCTTTTTAAAGCATCATCTTTGTTTTGACATGCTAATTAAATTAATCACTAGATTTTTAAAATCCCATGCATGTTTTCGTACCTGCACTTTGCTTTCAGTGTTGTAGTACAAAATATCATTAGTTTTACATATATAAAATAATAAGCGGCTTGCGTAGTTAACAAGTCAGAATATTGTGTAACTATGCCAAATATTATAACAATGGAATCACAGTGTTATCATGATGTGACTTCGAATATAATTTTGGCACAACTGTTTCACTGTTTACCCGAAACGATTTTCCAAGAATTGTCTTCTTTCCAATGTTTTCCTGTGACAGATCACAAGGCTAATTTGCATCATAGCATTGTGTGATTATTTATCTGCTTCAATAAAGCCGGAAACATTAATTTTTAGCCTAACAGAGTATTTTCCACCGTGCTGACTTCTTATTAATCAACGGCGCATTCTACTGTGAGGAAGATTTCCAGGAACTCAAAAATGTGTAACGCCGAGTACAACAAATGAGAGATCATCGCAGTTTATATGTACGCACCTTAAGCAGTTGAGAAAAGAAACACTGAAAAAATCCAGACTTGAACGGGATTCGAACCAATGACCTCTGCGATACCGGTGCAGCGCTATACCAACTGAAATATCAAGCCAACTGAGAGCTGGTCGGTTTATGTGGAAGTGAATATATGAAATTTCATATATTTGAACTGCGGAGAAATATAGCAGCAAACGAGAGATCATCGCAGTTATGTACTCAATTTAAGCATCAAGGCTTGGGAATGAATTGCATTATTCAGCTGAGCCTCGGTGCCATGTTAGAATTGATCTATTGAACCCGTTTGTAAAACGATTGACGCCAGAAAGGATATATAGGCTATATTTACACGGAACAGGACCGGGTCGGCTTCTGTTTACAAGGAACCGTTTTGGAACAGATCCAGATGCTTAAACGGGATCTTCCTTAAATCAGTCCGGTATGGATCCAGAACTGGACCTGCAAAACAACAAGTCCAGTTATGGATCTGTTCCAGACTAGTTCCAGAGCAGTCCCGTGTAAACAGAAGACGGGGGTTCTATGTTTGGACCATGTAGTACTGGTCCCGTGTAATCTATAGGCAAACAACATTTTGTGCGTTTCGAGAGTCTTTTGCAGCCCATTTTGGGAGGTGGTCCAGAGATTGCTTACTGCGTTTTGCTTTGTCATGTTAAGAGGGAAACCTATCTTGTCTAAAGACGCGCCGACGCGGGGCACAACTTTGGTTTCTTCTTGGAGTTGAGAGTAAATGTGTGCAAAATACCATCAATGAGCACGTAATCTGTAGATCATTCCTGACTTGTCTCTTAGCTTGGTTCAAGTGCAGTTCCAGCCTGTTCCCTGGTTTTGTGATATGATCAGAAACTGTTATATTGCAGCTGTGACTTGACATTCCCCCACAGATCGCTTTTATCAAGTACTTTGATAACAATGGCAAGGGTAAATATGCCTAATTGCTTTATAAAGTTCTGCACGCTACGTTTATAAGCCATTTCGACATGGCACAAAATGGTCTCCTCCAAAACAGAATTGATGGTCTTGCTGAGGATAAAAACGGATTATCAGCATTTAAACCCGTCATCTCAAGAAAACGGGGGCCGGCATGGTCCCCGCTTTTACCTGTCCTGTTTGGACCCCGTGACACCGTATCTGAATGCAGCACCCATTATATCCCTCTTGTGGCGTTAGAGGATTTTGTAACCAATTACTTCAGTGAAGGGTATGTTTTAGAGCCAAATCGAGTACTCTTGAAGAAAAAACGATCATTTAATCGTAAGCCGGTACCAGAATCAATGCGGAGATCTACCAAAAAAAGTGTTTTTTCGGAGCTGCAAATTCAGACGCTTGAGGACAGTTTCCAGTTTAAGCAATTTTTGTCACCTAGATCTAGAGAATGGCTGGCAAAACTTATCGGCTTGTCCAAGCGTCAAGTAATCACGTGGTTTCAGAATCGACGCGCCAGAGAGCGAAAGAAGGCAGGAATAAGAATGCCGAAGCATGGCAGAAAGTGCGTACTAAGGGATTTCCAATTGTCCGACCGAAGAGTATGAAATATGCAGAGTAAACAAAAGTTTCAATGGCACCATGGTACACACTTGGAAAATGTCGTATCCACACCTTTGGAGCTGATTATCTGAAGAAGTTCGTTTCAATACACGAGTACCGACCGCAGCTAGTGTACGTTCATGGTCGTTGTGGTTTAATAAACAGTACAATATTTTCACTGTTAAGCTGACAGTTTTGCCGCGCAATCTCTTAAAACTCAAGTCTGCTGCGTTGACATAGGAGTGGACATCTTAGCGAGTTTATGAGCTGACGTTGAACGTTATATGTAATGTTTTCTTAGCAAACACGTTTAATTGCTCATATAGAGTATTTGCAGTGAATTTTGATTAGGTCCTAAAACGTGTTTATGTTAAATTCTCTCTTTAGGCAAACGACGGAGGATTTTTTTCACATGACCCATGACGTCATATCCCATTTGCAAAGTCGGACAATCCCCCTCGAAACGAGAGAAATGCGGCCGTTGATTGTCTTCTCGAGAGCTCTTTCAAGACCACCCATATGGTCGTTGATAATTTAGACTGTAAGAAGTTTACGTGGAATGCAATTCATGGACAGCTATCGCCTTTAGCTGCAATTAGTTCGCTATTTTCTCTCTTTCCTGACTCGAGGTTTTGATATTGTTATAGTGCTGCCGTCAACAGGCGATATCTCGTCAACATTATTTGAGAAATGTTTTTTAAACATAAAAGAATTATGTTAACACAAACGTCATTTCCTATCCTCTCAGCAAGTAGCGTAAATATCCGGATCATGTTCATGTTTTTGGAGAGCTGAGTTTGTTATTGTTAGATGGTTGTATTGCAGGGCCAGCGGTTTGTTTGTTATTCTTTAAAGTCTTGATATGATCTGCAAATACGCCGTAAAAGATTTATTATCGCTTAATATATTGTTATCGAAGGCTGTGTTTTCAGTTCATTGTGAAGACGAGTTGCCTGTTATAAACATGTTTCAGTTGAGACAACTTCCCGGAACGTTTTCATTAGAAAACGTTTGTTCTGGTTCAGAATACAACTGTCAACATGGTTCAAGTTCGGTTTAAAGTTCATTTGGGAAGCCAGATATGTTTCGTGCGTTGATACCTTCACTATTCTTTATTGTAAAAAAGAATATGATATCATTTGAAAATCTTCACGACAAACGAATTGCACAAAAACGACTCATTCATATTTTCCATTTCGAATGTTAAACATGCAGCGCTTCGCTTAACAAAATAGGAGAGGCTTATATCCTCGCCAACTTTGTAATCTTTCCTCGACACTCGATCTAGGTCTGCATGGAAATTCCAGACGCTCCTGTTTGGTGTAACTTTTAGGCCTACCCTGTTTCCTACCCTTAACCGAAAATGTGAACGAGACAGACCCCGGTAAACCCAGGAGGGCCCAGGTATCACAACACAAGACAACAGTCACAAATACGGTACATTCCTTTCTATTTTATCGACTGGGACTCTTTGGGTACAAAGGAATGTGAGAGTGTTACAAGACAGAGGATTTTCAGTTTTACTAACAAGAAAAATGTTGACCACAATTGCTACATCCGTCGACAGATGCTTCAGCTGTCAAGTCTGTGAACTGCCTTGCAGCTATAATAAATAGCTTGACGGGGTCTTTCGCCTGGAAAACATGGGAAAATACACTGCAAGTAGCCCCTCATATTTTTCAGGGCCAGTCGAGGGAATGAGCACGTGACCGCGCGAGAAAATAAATCGGCATGGCATGAAGAGGCGCTACGCGCGAGGGTAAAAACATGTCATCTGGTGGCGTCTCCTCGTGCGAATGGATTTTCCTTGGTACTGCAAGGAACCAAAGAAAAATAAGGGTGTACTCACAGTCTGGCGAGGTGCATCACTATTTCTCCAATATGATGGTACAAGTTTGTTCAATAGCGTTTTTGAAGTGCTCTAAAATGCTGCTGATCATGATAAAGAAAATTTTAAAAAGACACTCATTCACGCACAAACGCGCGCGATAATGCTTACACATTCAATCAGTTTTAACATACTTTCTCATGGTCTTGAAAACAACTTGTCGACAGGCATAACGAAGATGGTTTCTAGTCAATAGAAAATCGTTTTACTTAATTTGTTAGAGGTCTGTTAGAGCGCCAGTCGAAATGATCCTTTTGTCATGGACTCAGTTTGTCGATATATAAGGAACTAAATAACTGCTTCAAATTTAATTCAAAGTTAGTTCGTCAAGAAGCTTTGTATATATTTATGGCCATATTGGCTGTGCTGTTAACCAAGGGTTTTGCCTTTGCGAGGCTGTTCACGTTCAGCAGATATATTCTTTTTGTTGCTGGTCAGTTCAAAAGAAAGTTTCCTTTTGGTGCCTTCAGAATAACATACAAAGCGTTACTCATGATCGCGAACACCACAATCCACATAAAGAATTTATTGATTACTCGTGAGGCGAATCTCCATTCCTCACGAAGAATTTCTGCTTTGTCTTCCTCATGAAATTTGCTGCTTAGTAGGTAGTCATTCTCGGCTTCGCTGGACTGATCATCCGGGCTTTGGCCTTGAATCAGTTCAGTAGTTGGTCCATGAGACGGCAGGGAGAGAGCTGGCTGCCAGTTCACAACAGCGCCCTTGACAACCATTTCTTCTGACGAAGATTTTTCCTTCCTTTCCATCTGTTTCCGCTTTTCTTCAATTGCGATCCATTCCTGCTGCATTCGCAACATTTTTGCTCCCCAAACACACAGCACAGCTCTGAGCCAGACAGGCAGAGGATGCGCCGAGTGGTGATACAGAGTGAGGACAATGCAAGAGAAAACAAGCGACATGAAAATGTTCAACATGGTGAGCCCGTAGTAGACCACGATCAGCGGTACTTCTGATGTGGGCGGGAGGGAATCGGACAGAATCAACTGGATAATGCTCAAAGATAACAACACGGTGATGCCAACACCCATCCGCTCTCCGGTCTCGGAAGGCAAACAGAACGATAGGATTGTCAAAGCCATCATAATGAGACAGGGCATGAAACAGTTCAGTACGTAATACAAGGATCTTCTCTTGATGTGAATGTCGTATGTCAGATACACATACGGATGTGGACAGCACCGAAATGTAGTCACGTGCCTTTGCGAAGGCATGCTCTGAAGTGTCCATTCGCCGTTTCCAATAAATGAACTGATGTCGCCATCCCCCGCAGTGAAGAGGTTCATTTCATAAATGTTGTACGACCAGGAACCAAGTTTGAGCTGACAAACCTAGCAAACCGTGAGGACAAGATAAATCGACCCTAGTGTCCCATTTAAGGCACTTTTGTTATGCTACGTCAAGACATGTTACGCTATCCCGACTATGTGAAGTGATTCTGCCCCGCCTATTTTATTTTGTAGGTACTTTTCCTTCAAATATCACGGCACCTAGCCTAAGAGAGAGATCATTACTTTTCTTCCACTCAGTTTACCTCCCTGTTCTAGACACGTTCAACATTCAACTCGAAAATACAATACTACTGACGTACGTCTTTTTCAGAGCTTCCTCACTGACTTTTAGAAACCCAAATCGAGCGGGAAGGAATCCCTTAAACGCATGACGACCATATTGTAGTGGAGAATCTTTGTTCCCACTTTTAATGATCACTTTTGACTTATTCCACTTCATTATTTTGAATGCTGTAAACTGTAAGCTTATCATTTATTTCTCATGATATAGTGTTGTACAAAATCACTCAAATTCTCAGTCGTCCACTGTTGTTACCTGGTCATCAAATGGAAAATTCCTGACGTCCAGCTTACAGGAGGATTTGTAGATAGTTGGGAAGTACCTTGATATGCTTCCATCAGAAGATATTGTCAGACTGTGATAGGATTCCTTGTCGATGTTATAATCATCTTTAGCACTGAAAGGGAATCGCATGATTTATGTTGAGGACGATTTGAAGTTATTTTCGTTATGGTTTTAGTAAACAATTTTTTGATAACGTGCTATTGGTCTAAATTCAAATCCCTGATTCCTAAATCAACATAATCTTTCGTTGAACAAGTGCGTCTTGGGAGATTTTTATTTCTCGCAGCTTAAATAGTTCCTTAGTTCAAGAGCACACAAAAATACCATTTCTCGGCTCTGGTAATATATTTATGGTGGGTCGTATAGGATTCCCTATTTCGCTTATTTAAAAAAAAACTTGATCTCAGTGCAACAATGTTGACTATTGATCATCTTTATATGATCTTGCGTTGTTCACTCTTTTGAGTCCTAAAGTTCAAATCGAAAATATCTAAATTCTGTTTTTCAAAAATGTAAAATAAAAACGGCGCGGGAAACCAATAGGCACATTAGACAGTAGGGAGCTTAAGCAGTGACGACGGCGACGGTTCGGACGACGCCTGCTTAAAAATGAATTTATATTTTACGCACGAATCTCGCAATTGCCTTGATGTATTCGGTGCATCTATCGCTTTTAAACGCAGTTCTTCAAGAAAATTTGAGGACGGCGTTTATTTTCAAACAGAAAAACGAAAATTTCGCCGCCGAGATTCACGTCCTCCAAAGTACTCAGAATTTGGTCATTTCACGTTGTTGTTTTGCAGAGGACGGCAGAGAAATGTACAAAAATTATAACGCACGTGCAGAACTATTGTACTGCTCATTAAATCTTTTGTTTAGCGACGTTCTCGTTGACGTTGCCGTCGTGGTTTGCTTAAGCTCTCTAGTATTATCGACGGGCCTATACACGTCAATTGAATTGAATTGACGCCGAGTCACTCACAGCGTTGCATTCTTGAGTAAGAATAAGATACTGTACTCATGCAGTGCCTCTCTTCACCCAGGTGTATGAATGGGTACCGGTGGATTTAATGCTGGCGGGAGTAACCCTGTGTTATCTCGTCCCCAGAGCCCACTTTTCTTTTGGTCAGCACCAAGAACACGGACTCGCGCCAGGACTGATCCAGGAAGTACGCATCTCACGGACTTCCGGCCGTTCTACGCAGACGCAGAACTTTTTCGCTTAATGTGATTGGCCGAGAATCAAAACAATACACCATGCGCATGCTCCAAAAATCGGTCCTGGCAAGAGTCCGTGTTCGTGCTGACCAGAAGAAAAGTGGGCTCTGGGGATGAGATTGTAGCATCCCAGGATAGAGTAGAAATATTCGCAGTCCCTTAATGCTGCAGAAACCGGGGTATAATCTCTGGCCTGATGGGCCGCAAGGCTAGTATGCAGACTTTACTTTACTTAGTCTACAGTTGGAATTGTTTAGGGGGCTACGGGTATAGCTCTGCTTGTTTGTTAGTTTGCGTCTATTGTTCTCTTGAAAGACAGCGAACCATTCATGCCATTCATACGCGACCTTGTAAGAGCCTACTACCTGACCTAACTTGCACGGCTTTCATTCACCTCAGTCCAAAATGGCTTCCATTTTCAATATTATTTTGTTTGCATTCAAATTTGCCCGTGTTGCCTCATTCAAGATAAAATATTCTTTTAATTTTTGAGCTTTCAAAAAACGAGATCGAAGAAGGGCCAATTTGAATACTAGCGAAAGAATATTAAGATGGTAGCCATTTTGGAATAAGGTGTATTAGAACGAAAAGTACACCGATTGGCGTAAATTTCCGTACAAATTTCAAACGACTTAATGTAATTATCGAAGCATACCCGCATATTATTTTAGTACTCAAAAGTATATAATTGAGATACGTACTTGTTATACAGTGTGAGGTCGGGAAGCCACAGATAACTAGCTTGAGTCACAATGAACTTCACGTCATCGTACTGTGAGGAATTCCATTTGAGTCTATGGTCATTCCAATACTAATGATGACAGAAAAAACTGTGTTCAGAATTTTAAGTTCCCATTCATTTATTAGTGTCCTGGCGAGGTTAAGCATGGCTGAACGGACTTAAATTAAAGAGTGTTCTGCTAAGAGAATCAGCGTTGGAAATCAGTGAGTTTAGTTTTGTTCGATGGAGGGGTGGGGGGGGGGTCGATGTTGAGAGGCATCGTCCTTTTGAACCATTTTATTTCTTTCTCATAACAGCTTTGCAAAGCCAAACCCACGGTAGTTAACAGATTTTTTACCATTTAAATAGGTAGTCAGATTTAATCCAAGTTCGACCTATCGAATTCCAGACAAATTATCAAACCAAATTTCAAAGAACAATCAAAGAGGATTGTGAATGTTCACGAGTATCCCGGACAATTTTCCGGTTGGATAAAAAAAGTCAACAACCTAAATTTATCTAATAAGAACGGCTTCTAATAAACGTTCATTCAGACAATTCCTTCTCCTCATCAGCTGAATTGAAATCAATATTTTGGACACAGATTAAATCGCTGTCCCTGCTTACCTGTCGCACCCAAATTACGGCGGTCATAGTTTGTGATCGCTTGTTCTGCGAAAAAGAAAACATCAGCCTGTTAACGAATTCAAGCACATACAACGGACGCTTGGATATCAGAGCGCCATTAATTTCCAAGGCCGGTTTCGGCCTTGGCATGAATTAACCGACTAAGGGGCTGAGGAGTATCACAGCTACTCCACTGAGGATGGAAAGCTAGTTGCTCGCAGTATTTTTTTAGATTTCCTCAACAATTTTTGAACCTTTTGCTATACATTTTAGTACATGTGGCTGGCAGAAGCTGCTTTAAAAGAGCACTGTCCAAATACACGCCACTAGAACTCAAACCACGGACCCTGAAGGCCGGGACACTAAGCGACAAGTCTCTCCCTGTGTAATTATTATGCGTTCAAAACAGGTCCTGGCTTGAATTCGTTTGACTGATGGTAGAGAAGGAATTCTGTCGCAGTGACAAAACTTCACCGTGTCGCGAGGCGAATTCATATTTCTGCAGCGGCAACTTGTCGCCATATGGTGTGTTCACACTAGCAAATGCTAATCAACACCACTACCTCTTGCAACGTTGCAAGCTATTAGATTTTGAATGGTCAAAATATTTCTAACATGTTTATTTATGTTTCTACCAACGAGAAGCGAAAGGAAACCATATTGATGGTGGCAGAAGAGATTCGGGCGCAACGGAAGTCTCACTTAAGGTCATTCCCCTGAAATAGAACTGACAATAGATTTTCGTTCAAACTTTGCCCATTTGTTGTTCATCGTAAGGGGATTTAAATTTTGTAATTAAAAAGAGGGGTCCCCATATTCGTTTAGGAGCAGGAGCACCTTGAAAATACCCCATAATTCGTTAAAATATCAGCTTCAGAAATGTTTTCATTTTACTAGCTTATGTCACGTCTTATGGGAGAAGAAAAAATAGGGAGAAAGCAAAACAAGGAAAAAAAACTATAGATATACTGTATCGCCTTCAAGGAACAATTTAATATACGTTTCATTATAAAAGCACGCACTTCCAGCTGTCGACCTTGATTACACTTGTTACTAGTATGCAGTGATCTCGAGACCACTATATCTGTTCAATAAGTTCACGTTTCCGTCGATTATTTATTTTTCTGCAATGGGAATTTGTTTATATTCCTGTTATAGGAAGAAAGTGATTGCTAGTCTCAAAAAAAGGGTAAAAAAATGTAGGTCACCATACTCGTTTACGAGAAAACGACGATTTATCTCCTTCACGAGCAAAGCCGTAAATAAAACGCCGCAGTTTTCTTTAGGTGCGCGCGCTGATGACGCAATAAATCGTGCGCAGTAAGGATGCGCAATGCAATACAGGGGAATGACCTTAATGCAACTCGTTCCTGCAAACATTCGACGCGCCGATTTGCTGTTCGAACACAACTAGGCGTCTTCCAAAATAACTCGTATACGTATTCAAGTTGTTATTTTTCTGTTTAACATCAGAATTGCCACAAGTCGATCTTGTTAAGCAGCCTAAAAGACAATAGACTTTATTGAAGGATAACTGAACTTTTATTGAAAACAGATATTGAAAACAGATATTGAAAACAGATATTCTTTGCTGTTTAGTGACTGCGTACACATATTCTGATTAATTAACATGGTTGCACTTTGCGGTTTAGTTGTTGTTTCTTTTTTCCACACACTGGAAGCAACAACAATATTACAAAAACATATTTGTTAGCGGTTAACTAACGGGTTTCAAGTTAATTACGACCTGTGATTCTGAATGTGAATTCACTGACGTACTCACCACATCTATAATTTGGTTCAATGCCAAGTCCAGCGTGACATTAACACCTTCCTCCAGAATTCTTTTGGGAATGACGCTTTTGTCATAGGAGCTTAACAATCTGTGTTCAAGTTGCTGGACAATCTCAGAGCTTGGTATGCCTGCAACATTTAATTTAACAAAAACAGGTTTGTTTTTTATTATATTTCCAGCGACTGAGGGTTGAAAATAAAGTGAGTCAGGAAAATAGGTTTTATATTTGAAATTTGAAAATATGTGAAAATTTTGCGTGTAACGGGCAAATGGGTTTTAGGTTTCATTTTTTGTTGGTTTGAACGTTCATTTTGTTGTTTCGATTTTTACTCTGATAGCTTAAGGTTTCACTTTGGTTTGTTCTAGTCTGTTCTCGTTCACACTTTGTTGGCCGAGAAACTCCTCTCTGATTGGTCAGCGTTTGCTGCACGAGTTTCGCAGTAACCAATCACCACTCATGAAGATCACAGCGCAAAACCAAAATATCCGACTTATTACCTTCTACGGATAATAAAAATACAGTCTAAATACAATTCATGTATCCGAAATATTAAGATTTCCCTTTGTTCATTTATTCTATTTATGCGTGTGATGCTTGTGCGTTCGTTTTGCTGTCTTAGTGTTTGATCGCTTTCTCTGCAGGGACTGATTTCACTAAAATACTCGGTTGGTAGATCATACTGCAAAACAATTACATGCATATGCGAAAGATTCCAAACTTTACAAGTGATTTTGCCAAGGTAAATGTATCATTGAACCTGACATTCAAATCACATGAAAAGGTCTCACTGTGATAAAAATAATAAATAGTCGACAAGTCCAACAAGCTGATCTACAACAGAATATCGAATATTTTCATCACGAAATATCGTGTATTAACGCTAAATTCACACTTATTTGACCTTCGCTAGGCGTTAATTAACAAATTAACTACATTACCATTTCCATTTTAACTTTCTAAATGGTAATTTATAGAGCCGAAGATTGCATTTTACGGTTGTTTGCAACTTGCCTTGGAGAGTAAAGAACAGTACGACTCATGTCTTCACCTAATACCGCTAGTCAGTTGATTGTCTGGCTGGATATAATGTTCAAGAAAAGATAATCGCTATAAGCCGATTTTACTATATTTTGAATATGATAAACTCATGCAGAACTAGGAATTTTTATGTTAATTGCAAAAATCTGAAAGCATTACTACAAACGCGGTTAAAACTAATGTTTTAAGTATAGTATTTGTATGTGAATTGTAAAAAATCTATTTCGACTCAGTCCTCGATAAGATTTTCGAATGAGATATTATTTTATGGCCTACTTCTAACTCGACTAATAAAAACTTACCTTGGCTTGGAACCAAAATGCTGATGAAATAGAGTAGAAACATGCTAATTAAAACCGAAGGACTGACCCTGCAGAAAACTGTTTTTTTTTCTCAACGAAACGCACACTGAAAATCGACCAACATATTCCTGGCAAACTGATGCAATTCTAAAGAGAGAAGCTTAACTTAATCCGACACAAATCTTAAAGATTTTCTCATGGACATTCTCGGCGGCGCTAGCTGGCTGTTTTCATCGCGGTTATCTACAACCGAGATAATTGGCTGGCTTGGTTGAACAGGTGCCCTAGAAAGTGTAGTTATCTTATCACATTCGCCATTGGTTGCTTATAAACCAGTATGCTTTCCTTGAAGAATAAAAAACCTGCGGGAAAACATATAAATTAGTCTCCCTAGGTTTGATCTCAGCAATACTGTTTTTAATTGTTTTACCCAGGAGACGCTTGGAAATAATCGGCTTAGCCGTCGCCTTTGATATTGTTTAATTTATTTCAGAACAAGAAATCGAATTACTACTTAATTCCAACACTAATCAATGTACTCCCTACCACTGTTTTTTAATAACCAACCATTGTACCAAATTCCGAAGTTTATCCACATAGCTCTTAGTTTTCTCAACGTTTGTAAAGAATTTTCCAGACTTACGGCACCTTTATACAAAATACAGTGTTACGATATTCAAACAGGTGAAAACGAGCTGAAACAATCAACGTCGTGCTGGGAGCTGCACCAAAACAACAGGGCGTTTTACAGCGTACAAAAAGTCTTGTTCACAGATTCCGGTTAAAAAAAGAACACGAGATTCAACAGCGTACTCCGCACCCGAGGCTTCGATTTTCATCGGCAATAAGAAATACTACTATCCATCGACTGGTAGAACATTTTCATGCCTCGAAATGATTGTTATTTAGAAGAAAAAACACACTCCCGCTGGGTGAATATATTTGTGGAGGTAAAAATACTAGGAATGCTAGATTTCGTGTAAAAAAAACTGTTAAAAGCAAAAGCAACAGAACACATCAGAATAATACTGTCTTTTAAATAGTTCGATAAATGTCAACGATAATATTAAATTTAATGGCAATCAGATTCTTGCGGTATCTACAAAATTGCCCTTATTGACCAAATTTTTGATTATATATTAAAAACGCAAACTAGGTCACATAGAAAAGAGCTTTAAAATCTTCGAAATCAGTCTCGAAAGACAAATTGAAGATCTTGAGGCTACTTTCCTTTTTGAAACCTGTTTAATTGGCAGTTAACTTCAACTTCACTTGACTTTATCTCGTCTTACTTTCCTTTTCAATTACCATTGTTTTAATGCAACGAGGTTGTATAAAATAAACAATAACAACAACGAAACACTTTCGTTTGAAATTTATTTCGTAAAATGCTTTCTACCGAAACTGTTTTCTTTGCGCCTGTGATTGCGTCCACAGCTTCTATAGTACACTGATAACATTTGGAGTGTGCCCGCTGTCTTAATTAGATGACATCAGCGGCGGATCTAGGGGCGGGGCCCGGGTCTCCACTTATGGGCGAAAATTTTAAGGCCCGAAGGTCCGGAAAAGTTCTCGAGCCCCACCTTACAAAGGGCCGGAAAATTTTTCGGGCCCCCACCTTAGAAAGAAGTCTGGATCCGCCACTGGACATGAATCAAGAAAGGCCATCAAGAAGGGCCATACGGGAAAGTATGGGACTCGGTGGGACTCGTGGTGATGGGGTACGAGGTTTGTGGAACATGAACGAAAGTCAGTTATTTTCTGTACACCGCAATCAAATTAAACCTGTTTTTTTAATCATCAAACGATTGTTATTGAGCTTGATTTTCTCCTTGTTTTAAAGATGTTTTGTTAAATGTTCCCAGCTGCGCTCGCTAATTATATGGGATAGGAATGCTTTTTTTTCGGAGAGGCTAACGTCAACCCGTCAGCCTCTGCACACGTCAGATCGCGTTATTTTTAGATTTGCGGCAGCAGGGGATTATGGTCGTAAATGATAGAATAGATTTGAGGTTTGATATTTGATACAAATTGATTGATAGACACAATCAGACCACACCAGACAGTTTGCAGATCGGTCAGCGACATTTTTAAAGGAGCTCTGTCTTGGATGAAACATTTTGAAAAGTTTTCAAATTTGTTAGTTCCAATCATTCTCTATCTTCCTCATTCCAAGCCATCCTTCTTTCTTCTCAGTTTGTTGTTACATCTTTGGTGTTTTTTTTTCCACCTTGCATCCTTTGACTTAAAGTTCTAATAGGATGAAAAAAAATGTTGTTCTCTCTCGATTCCGATTTTATATTTGGTAAGAATGCACCATGCCTATTATTGCGCCTCAATTTTCGAAATAAGTCAGACGAATTCTTGTTTAACTGTCCGCCATTACCAGATTCTGCTTCAGTCGAGTTGCACTGAGAGAGCTGGATCGAGAGAGAAAATGACGTCATCGACTCACTAGTTTAATTTTTCACTGTGTGAACCCAGGAAATTAATATGTAGAACAGCAACTTGTTTCTAAAAGCTCGTGCTGCATACTAATCAGCTGGGTTCACACATTGTAAAAATAGTGAGTTTTTAACGTCATTTTCTCTCTCGCTCCAGCTCTCTCAATGCTCTCTCTGAAGCAGAATCTGGTAATGGCGGACTGTTTAAACAAGAAATCGTCGTTCAAAAATCGGATTTATTTTGAAACTGAGACGCAACACTTGGCGTGATGCATTCTTGCCAAATATGAAATCGGAATCGAGAGAAAACGGCAACATTTTTTTCCATCGTAGTAGTTTTATACATTGCGAAACTTGACTTCATTTATGGTGAGTAAGCCCTTTTAAATGGTGACATCCTAATACTAAACATTTCTGTAAGAAAAACCACTGAAATCGTTCTTTGTACTACAAAAATTTAGTCATATAGATAAAATTTAGTCATATAGATTCTGTCATTTAGAAAATTTAAGATGATAGAGACTGAAATTCGCTAAACAATTCAGCATGACTCCAATATGTAACTCTTGTTCTAGTGATAGAGCCTTTCGCAAGTAATGAGTTTTCTATCGAATTGCGTTTTTTATTGCGCTGGTAAACACCAGAAAAAGACCTGCCCCATTGGCCCTTTGCATTTAACGCTGCTTCGATACAATATCCAGGCCGCCATGCTGAAGAGCAAGCTGTGTGCTGAATATCCAAACCAAAGCAAAGCGACTAAGCTTGACTTTTCTTTGTTTGAATGCTTTGGACTTTCTGTTATACGACCGTTACTTGCGAAGGACCAGAGCAAATAGACGTCATGTAGGAATTCATAGGAATGAAATTAAACGCTTCAAACAAAATCCGCCTTTCCTCGTCTTTATTGATGTTCTGTTATATCCTATATTACACATTTTCACAATAATTACATAGTGGCTTCTTTTTTTTAGCAATGCTTCAATAGCTCTGTTTGGTTTGGTTTGGTTTATAATTAATGAAGCACCACAAAAAATGGACCACTTATTTTGGGTTTAACTATCGATCGCTTATATGATCATATAATTTGGTTTTATCAACTGGGTTGATAATGTCAATTGGCCAGCGTAAAAAGATTCAAGAGCTGACGTTTCGAGCGTTAGCCCTTCGTCGGAGGGAATCAGTAGAATAACTGAAGATTCTTGTCATGGAAAGTAACAAAGGATTCTGTTACCAGTTTTTTGTCTCACAGAAATGTATTGAAGAGTCGCAAAGCCTGACCAGCGGACGTTGCGCACAAGGAAAACAAACAACGATTGAAAATTAAGTTGACGGCAGGCAGACTGCTCATCGTACTTTCCTCACCCGCACCACCATACGACCGAAGCCAAGGATTTAAAGTCAGTCTGTGTGATTTACTTGGTACGCGAGTGTACACAAGCTTAACAGCTTTCTGAATTTTATCACTCTGCCTACTTTTACTTTTTACCTATTACTCAGTTCAACCTGTCGAGGCCAAATTGCCACTGCTTCACTGATACGAATTTCGATGATTGATCAATTGTTTTTTGTACTGTGAAGAAACAGTTTTTTAAAGACGATAGACATGAATGAATACATAACTTGTTATACATATGTCCTCAGCTGGGATCTTGTTTGAAGTTACCTTCAACCGTCAGAGTCTTTTGCAATGGTCCCCTAGCGTACTGCTCTGCTTTATTATTCAACACATCATAAGAACTGCTTTTCAAAATTCGAGAATTCGGAATCGTTCAGAACCAGCTGTAACTGTCCTCTTTAAGCATGGTTGTATCCGCCTTGAGAAGGGTCCACCTTAAGAAGGTATCCCCTCAAAAAGGCTTCAGTCCTGTGGGTAGAAGAAGAATGTCACAGCTGTGTAACAACGAGATCGAACTAATTAAACGACTCTTCACATCTGCGCGTTACAGATCCGTGCACCCAATAAGACTACGGTCGCGAGCTTTCCACATCTGTAGTTTTATCTAGTTGAGATTCTCACTCGGAGCCGAGAATAAAACGCTGAGACAGTTGAATACGACAAGAAACAGAACAATCCACATGAACAACCGATTCAGCACCTGAGCGGCAAACTTCCATTCCTCCTGGTGACGTTCTTTTTCGTCATCCCTCTTAGTTCTTTCTACAAGGATGTCCAAAGCTTCGGATTGCTTAGTATCCTGACTGAGTCGTTTTCGTACATTCGGATGACGATCGTCTAGCTTCTTTAACTGTATAGACGCTGTTGATACTACGGACCCGGGTGGCTGAGCATGATTCGCGTTTACAAACGGATTTGTTGCAACAGGCTCTGCGCTTTCCTCGCTGTAGAGCCTTTCTCCAAGAGAGTGTCTCCTCATGTTGCGGTTTTTCAGGAAGCGTTTTGTAGAGAGACACGATTCGTTGTTGCTCCCTTTCCGCTTGACGCGTAACGTGTTTGCGCACCATTGGCAAATAAAAAGCCGTACCCAGGTCGGTAAAGGCGTTGGCGCGTGATGGTGAAACGTGAGAACAATGCACGTGAAAACGATTGAGATGAAAACGTTTATCATTGTAAGCGTGTAGTAGCGTGAAATGAGGGGCACCACTTCGGACGTGGCCGGAAGTTCCTCGGCTAATAGAAGAAGTATCACAGTCAACGACAGCAGCACAGTCACTCCAACATTCATCCTCTCCCCAGATTCCACGGGTAGAAAAAATCCCAGAATTGTTAAAGCCGACATTAGAACACAGGGCGTCAAGAAGTTTAGGATGTAATACATGGTGCGACGACGGATTGTAATGTTGTAAGTAATGAAAGGATAAGGTTCCGGGCAGCAGCGATACTTGGTTATGAATTTGGTCACAGGCATCCCAACTAGCATCCATTCTCCGTTATCTGTGAACGCGTTAGTGTCACCTGGTCCACTGTGGAATATGTCCAGGCTTAAACCGTGATATGACCACGAGCCAAACTTTAAGATACATTTCTGAAAGAAACAGCAATAAGAAACAAATATTTTGTATCGACAACAAATTTAAGCCACGGTTATGCCTTACCTATGCTAAACACGATTGACTTCACTTGTGACCAGTCTGTCACACAAGTTGGTTTACTTATCTTACTGGAAATACCTTTGACCCAAGCTACTCTGATACTTACACATCTAGGCTAACGGAAGAAGTCATAATCTTGGCAACAAATCAAACGGTTCGCTAAGTACTCTCCCGTCTGATGTGGAACACCAAACATTTGTGCTAACTACCATTTGCGCGTTTCTCCTGGTTCCACTGTGATTTTTGGTAACAAGGTTAATGTTAACTATCGCTGAACTGGTCATTTGATTTTAGGGGAAACTTCAAAGTAAGTTGACCTTCAGTTTTTAATCAATTGACAAGCACTCCAGGTCTAAGTCATATTATATGTACGTATAGTTATATTTACTTATAGTTTCTAGTTTATTTACCTGATCATCAAATGGAAAATACGTCACATCAATGGTACATGAACTCTTGAATATTGTCGGGTAGAACCAGCCCACGTTTCCATTGGAATTTATGGTAAGCCCATAATACTCCTCTTTCTCTTTGTCATAATTGTCGTTAGCGCTTTGAAAAGAAAACATGATGTTTAACATTTTAAGTCATGAGTTAAATCCAGGATGTAATCGATGAAGCAGGATATATAAATTAACTATCGTTCGGGTAAAGCTGATGAAACGAAGAAATGTTTAGACCGGTTAGCTCGTGCGTATAACAACCATCGTATAAAGTTAACATACTATAATGAGTTATTTCACCCTCACTTGTTATACAAGGTGATATCTGGAAGCCACACTTTCTTTGACGATGTTACAAAAGACCGTATCGATCCATAATGGGAGCTGTTCCATTTTAATCTGAAGTCTTTCCAGTACTGAAAAGAAAAACCAACGTAAGGAATCATTGTTACAAAGACGACGCCAGTGAAAAGATATAAACAATGCAGGCATGCTTCGCCGAATTTGGAAAGATATCGACCTTACGCAAATTGGGGTTCCTTCGCATGCCTACTCTCGCACAATACCTCGACCTTGAAACGTTTTGTCACGCTGTTCAATTACGATGGCTGTGCGATGTAGATATGATCTAGTCAGAAAAAGTAGAGTTTCAGGAAAAGACATCCAGCGAAATTATTTGTTGATTACGTCTAATAAATTTATGACAAAGGTACTCAGCTAAAAAGGAAATACCTTGTTTTCAAGCAACCTTTCACATACTGTACATACGCCGAGAGGAGTCATAGATATTAAGAAATGCATCTTCAGCTGACGGTTAAGTTGTCACTACGACTTACCAGCCTCACCCACACAATGGTCGTCATAGTTTGCAACCTTTCATCCTACAAAATATCAACAAGTTAGGGTGCGTTTCTTTAAAAAAAATCCGAGATTGGATTCTAAAATCCGAAAACGGATTTTGCGTTTCTTTGTTAATCAGATTAATCCAAGATCACTTTGATCATGGTGCATCAAAGGAACTGAAGAATCCACTCTGGGCAAGGACTCCTCGGTTCCTTTGATGCACCATGATCCGAGTGATCTTGGATTAATCTGATTAATAAAGAAACGCAAAATCCGTTTTCGGATTTTAGAATCCAATCTTGGATTTTTTTTTAAGAAACGCACCCTAGTCATCGTCAGTACCATAAACGTACATAAACCATTTCTCCATGTTTAATGTATTTTGTGTTGTTTTGGAACATCAGCCGTTTCTCACCTTCAATCTGAAATAGTTTGCAGAAAATAGTCTGGTCCAATTGGGTTTCGCAGTCCCTGTGCAAAACACCAGGAAGTCTAACATCTTGTGCAAGTCACAGGTGGTTCCGTACAGAATTCTTCATTTGATGCAGTATGAGTATCTCGCGTAATGCTTGATGACTCTATAGAGACAATGTTCTCCAAAAAGCAATCCTCTTATTTCAGACATTTTCAGAGGAAAGAAAGTTGATTTATTCAGCTATGTGATAATCATACGGAACTACTTTCGCTGTAGTTGTCGGTAGACGTGGATACCCTAAACAAAGCTTATTAAGGTAGGGGTCGGCTCTTGTTACGTGGGAAATGCGGCTCAAATAGGTATAAAAAAGTCTAGATACACCTAAAATGCGTCTTGGTGGTTCTAAACAAAGCTCCTGGAAGATTTTGGACCAAGAAACCTATTTTTCCAAATTCATCGGCAGGATTGAACACCGTGAAGGCGTACTAGCCTTCAGGACTGGACAGAGAACCGAGAAAACCTAGCAGCCTTTCCACCAAAAGGTTGTTAAGCAAGATCGTGTTCCTGTATAGCCATCGTCCTGGAGACCCTTCCAAGGTTTGTCACCACAGCACAGATTAGCCATTTTAGAGCAATGCCTCATCACCAAGTGGAATTTCCATCTAAACCGCGTCAGAAGACTGACGAGAAGGGTTAAATCTCCGAAACAATATTCCAATTTCTCTACTATGGTCGTATAAGCACAACTAAGACAGTGATATTGCTAGAAGACTACCTTCCAAAGATTGCATTTGTGAAAAGCCACCGATCAGGTGGAAAATTTAAATTCAAAAGTGAAACCTCACCAAAAGTGAAACAGGTTGGTAGCTTACCATCTCATAAGCGGTGAAGGCTAGTTTATATGCGGTTTTAATAGTAGACCGCATTAGTAACGTACAGAGAGGAGAAAATTGTTTACCGCTATGAACCCATGTTCGTCAACACCTTTAATGTTCAAGACATCAGTAGCGAATATAAAATTCTGCCTTAGAAAGTGGGTGCAATCACTCAGTGGGCATGCAGTGGAACCTGTAAAGCATTTGGAGAAACCAAACTGTACTGGAACTGGAACTTGTAAAGTAACTCCTGTTTTTGTCAGAGAGACAAACGTCCTTCCTAATGGTTTTCTGATATTTTTAAGATGTAAAATCTATCACGTATAAATCTTTTAAAAACACTTCAATGTCCTACAGTTGAATTTCTCTTACAAACGCCTAACGCCAGGCTGCCAAAATGCCCAGCACCCCAGTTGCGTGGGTTGGGCAGACTTAAAATTCCCTTAGACAAGCTATAGTGCAAAGCCATTTTCAAGCCAATCAGGAATACGTTTAAAGTTTTAATGATGGAGGCCACTCTTAAACAGCCGGTTGTTTGTTTATGACTTGCAGTTTTCTAGCTTACGATGTCTGAAAAGAATAACCCGTTTCAACAGACAACTACTATTTCCAGATGTCCTACTGAGCATTTGACATTTCCATCCGGTATTTATCAGTACAGTTCACACGGAGATCTTGAAACGCCTACAGTTAAAAGTTTGGAGCATTCGCAAAAGTTTTTCTTAGCAATCCCCGATTGTACAGAATTTACAAGAAAATCCGAGAACTAGGTCAAGATTGATGAATTTGAGCCCCCAGTGAGTATTCTGTAATCTATTTTATACAAAACATTAACTGAGAAGCGATTTTTTTTAACAAGAACATGTTAAAGAAATACATTTAGAAAGCAGATAATTAACCGCTTCTGGGCATCATGACGTCCAAACTCGCACTCATTTGGAGTTCAAGATTGGCAGTCCCACGACCCAGCAGGACTGATGGCAGTAATTATAATAAAGCTATTCCCCCAGCACCTACAGGACATATGAGAACTATCTATTATTAATACACACTTGCAACACAGTGATACAACTGCCGAAAAACAAAATGTGAAGAACAAGCAGTATTCTTTTTTTCTTTCGTCTTTGGATTTGTGAGCATTTGTTTCGGCACAACGTACTGATGGCGTGTTTTTCTTCGGCCTTTCAACTTTGATATATTTGATCTAGTTCTGCAATTTTCATGAGGAGAACGTCTTTCCTATGTTTTGGACAATCTAAGTAATTTAATTAAAGTCTTAAGGTTGCAAACATGAAATGAATACCGTATTCCTTTTCAAAGAAAAGGATTCGACTTATGTTTAGTTGACATTTGCTTCACTTGCTCCATCGCAAAATCCGGATTTTTACACCAGAAATACATCAAGATAGACACGCTTTAGCTTAACATTAAAAACTAACAAGAAAAGGTGTGTAAGTTAGCTTAGTTAGGAAGAACTGTGGAACTTACCAAATCAATGATTTGGTTGAGAGCAATATCAAACGTCACTTTGACCGCAGTAGTTTTTTCTTTCTGCGGAATGATATTTGTACTGTAGTTTGCGAATAAATCGTTTTGGAGTCTTTCCAGGTCGCTGTAGTGCTGTTTATTCGCAGCTGCCAAAAAAGAATAAGTATTTTTGGTCAACAATCTGTAAATTCAGTAGTGGTAGTAAGAATACCCGTCGCATGTTATAAAAAATTAAAACAGCATAATATTTTGTGAAATCGAGTTAGGTCACTCTTGAAACGAAAAATTTTTGCAACAGTTTCTATCTTAGTTATTCATAGCTTCTTGATTATATAAAGTTTTATTCGATGCCAAAATTACAAAGAGATAAATTCTGTCGGAATACATAAACAGCCATTATTGCAGTCTTTGAGTTCTTGTAAGGCAATTAAACCAGAGTTTGATTGATCTGATTTTTGTTTCCTTTACCTGAAAAACAGTTAATTTAGAAATCGGAATTGGAACATAAAGGTTTCACTTAAAAGAAATTCTGCAATAAAATGACCCAAGTATTTGGGTTAGCAATCTTCAAAACAGTCAAGCTTAGAAATATGTAAATGTACCGTTTAACTTACACTGAAACAGAGCATCGCTCTAAGGTAACATTTTTAACCAAAAGTTCAAAAACTGAAGTTCTAGCTTACCTATTGAATTAAGGCATAACAGCAGGCATAGAACGAGTTTTTCCATAGACCGGTACATTCTTGTGAAACCAAGATCTCAACACAGATGATAAATACACAACAAGCGGTGAAAACCCAATATTTTATCAGTGGCAGAAAATGTCAACAAACTCAACGCAGATTCCCTTTGCTAGTCCTTTTCAAAGCAGTGCATCTTCGTTGGCCCGGCGTAAATCAACCAGACCATATTCAAAATCGTCCGAGGCAACAACGACATCAAATGTTATTTATGTTGATTTTTGATAACACGGTTCCCTCGCGAGAATATACGTGTATTGTGGTCGTGTGGACAGACGGTCTAAAATTAATTAATAATTGCATGGAAATTAACGAGCTTATCTGGCTTTCTGATTTAGTGAATTTGGTAAACAACAATTCACGCTTTCTATGAAAAAGGAACCCCCGGATTTCGAGATAAAATAATTTGACATTTCTTGGCTGTTCCAGACGGGAACATATTCGCTGTTAGACTGCAATGGCATTGGATGATCTGGGAAAAATTGAAACGTGTAAACTTGGCAAAGACAAAGCTTCCCTACTTGTAAAATTACTTTTTTGCTACTCCATTGTTGTAAGCAAATTAGTTTGTTCCAATATAATATCCAGAAGATTTTGTGAGGCTATTTTTAAGGGGTTTGTGATTTACCTTTTTCTTTCCAGGTATTTGCGTTTTTGGCGATCTGCCATTGAGTTGGAAAGTAAGATTGTCAAAACTTGAAATGCACCAAAAAAATTTGAAGACCAAACAACTTACTTTCTTATCTTGTTTTCCTTCTTATTTCCTTATCGTTAGTCAAACGACAGAAAACAATAATGCCGCTGATCTCCCAGTTGATAAGCTTAAGTTATTAGCCATGTACAACTGCTTTCTCACTTTTCGTTCAATTGTTAAGTCCGCTTAGCTTGGGCCGCAAGTCTATATCAAGTACAGACACGGTAGCTTTGATATTCAGCGCGTCAGCGGTACATTAACCCTATCACGTGATGGAAAGAAGCGTTCTGATTGGATTTTTTGCCATCTGAAGTTGGCAATCAACGCTGGATCGCGAAGAAAAACCGTGTACAAAAAAGTCTCGTTGATTTGCCTTTTATGAATATCATGCAAAAGAACATTTTTTTAGTTATGTCTGAGGGACAAAAAGTAGCTTAAGAATGCAACTATGTATTGAACTTTATCACGCGCATTAGTTTCAGGATGGACCCAGGTTTTGCATTCACGCAATGATCCGCTGGGTCCATAAACTTACTATGAAAAGAACTTCAAGTTAAGCAGGATTGAATGTTTCCCCAATATGGTATATTTAACAATTATTCCACGAGCGCGCGTTGGATATGAGATGGTAGATAGCCAACGAGGCGCGTAGCGCCGAGTTGGCTTAAACTATCCCATATCCAACAAGCGCGAGTGGAATAATTGTTTTATTAAAAACGCCCCAAAAATATTGTACAAACATTGCGAAAAATGCATTCTTTTAAGCGTACACGTACCATATTTGTAGGTCAATGGTATATGAGCTCATATACCATTGCCTCTAAACCAATCAGAACTCAGGAAATGCAATATACCATAGCTAGTTTTTAATAAAATTGAATAGCATATATTATATTGATAAATATCATATCACACGAAAATGTTAACGATGTGGCACAGAGAAACTTATAACATGAAGCGACTGGTGTGCCCTCGAAACTAGTACTTGTAGTTTTGTGATCGCTAAATACCGCAACTGAAAATATCGGATGTTGTGGTTTCAATTTTGGAAAGAGTATTGATAGCGGTTAACATGTTTACGAGCCTTCCGGTAAAGGAACTAAAGGAGCTCCGTCTACACGATATTTTGAGTCATTTTGCCCTGAAGGAAACCACTAAGCTGATACTAAATCAAAAAGGAACAAGGACGGCCAACTCCTGGATGGCAAAGATTGAGACAGATTGCAAATGACAAATTTACAAAATGCACAAACCGTGACGTAGCTGATCCTTTTTATTTCTATAGCCGAGTACCATGATGTGAAATTCGCCATTCAGTGCGCTCGAAAGATTGCACGGGAGAGAAAATGCACCCTTCAAGAAATTAAGGTACTAAAATTGCAGGAATATTTTGTTAATAGTTAGAAAAGCTTTCACGATGTGCCTAGTGTTAATTTTTCGTTGTATAATGTATAATTTGTTCTACTTCCCACTGCTCGCGGTGGACCGCGACCACGATTTTACTATTCTTGTCTTACAAGTGGAAAAATTCCTTATTTTTTGTCAAGATGGTTTGCCTTGAAATATTTTTTGCTTTAACATTTTCTTTGACAGAAATAAGGATGTTTGATTTTAGTAACTTGCCTACCCAATCTGTTAATTTGGCAGGAAAGTGATATCAGTAGTGATCCCAGTGTTATTAATGCAGTTGCGGACAAAAATCAGCGTTGTTTTTGGCATTTATCTAAAGCCCCTTTGAAATGACTCATTAAAATTCAAAGGCTTTTAACCAAAATACAAATTATCAAGAAACATATCCGAAGAGGAACATCCTGTTGCTCACTCCAATACAATGTTACTGTCTGCAGATAGCTCACGTAACAAAATTCTTTCCTTTTCTATAGGTATTTGAAAAGAGTATCCTTAAGCTTTTAAAACACAATGAGAACTAACCACAAGGGATTACCACCAATCGAAGCTTAAAAGAACTATTAATAACCGGTAATCGAACAGCCGGGAAAAACTTGATCACTGATTGGTCATCGAGAGGCGGTATTTAACAGCGAACTACAATTTCATATCAACACATGACGCATGAGATATCGCACCACATTATGTGTCTTAATACTCTGTGAATCATGAAAAGAAACTAGAAATGCGGTAACAGAAAGCATTTTGTCATATCTGCAGAAAATAACAGTCAATCCACAAAGAAGAAATCATGTTTTCTTTATTTTAAAAGTGAACTTGAACTTGGAGAAATTAGTGAATTCAAATCGTTTCCTGGCGAGTGCGTCATTGCGGCATGCCGAGAAAATGGGATTTCTGTTATCAAAGATAGAATATGATTAAATTTGTTTATAAAGACTTTGCGACTCGTGAAAATTTACTCCCAGCAACAATGAACATGGTCCGAAAGAAATTTAGGACCCCAGGGCCCGAGCTAATTATAAGCGAATCGAGTGTCACCTGGGGAGAAGGAAAACGGTCTGCTCGCGTCGCTAGCAAATTCGGCTCCCTTCGTTCGCGGAAATCCCCCCCCCCCCCCCCCTACACTTTCCCACTGGAGAGGCTGTTCGCAGGCTAGGCTGTTCTCGCCTAAGACTTCACGGTGAAAATTTAAGGACCCACTGGGAAAAAGAAAGCGAATATCACACTCACCGAGATTTGCTCAGTGTTCGAGTGAAATTATTCACCGTACCATATAAAAGGAGGCGTGGTTCTGCATTTCTTCCAAGTTTTGCAAAAATGTTTTTCGATTATCCTGTAGATAAAACAGGAAACGAGCTGACCCAGTGGGAAATTAGCCAACCCGGTGACTTTTCCCCGAAAACCCAGTGAGGATAAAGATTCCACTGGGTCTGTTACAGAGGGGTGCACAAGATCACTCAATCATTAATCTGTTGAAGAACCCGCAGCAACAGCACACTTGTCAGTGCATACTTGATCGACAGTCAGCACTACAAACGTCACAGAGAGAAAACAACGATAGAATTCCATTTACCCTCACATTTCACCCTCACAACCACGCAGTTAAATCCATCATTCTCAAAAACTTTAAATTACTTCAAAATGATCCCGACAGTGGTAGAATATTTTCGCAACCTCCGTTAATTTCGTTCAAACGTGACAAAATCATAGGTAACTTTTTAGTCAGAAGTGCATTCCAAACAAGTGATCAACCCGGCACTTTTAAATGTGCTCGCGCACGATGCAAAACATGCTCTTTCATTCACAACGTTGACAAAATATCGGGACCCAAGCGATCTATCAAGATCACTGATCATTTCACCTGTACCTCAGCCAATGCCATCTACTGCATAACTTGCACTCTTTGCAAAAAGTTATATGTCGGCGAAACAGGAACACCTTCGGGACGTAGAGAAAGACGACAAAAATGCATCGAAACTGGTCGCGAGACACTTCAATCTCCCAAATCATTCTAAGCAACATATGGCAGTCTGCGGCCTTTCCCTTCACCAAGGAAACACGCAAAGCCGCAAAACTCTAGAACAAAAATTTATTTTCCAAATCGGCAGTCTTAATCCTCACGGTGTCAACGAACGCTTTCCATTCAACTAATTTATTCCGTTGTTTTCACGTTACCAGGCACCAGCCAATACCGAAGCTCCATCTTTCTGTATATAAAAACACACGACCCACAATTCCTTGATTCGCTCCGACGAAGGGCTAACGCTCGAAAAGTCAGCTCTTGAATCTCTTTACGGTGGTCAATGCACATTATCAACCCAGTTGATAAAACCAAATTATATTGCTATACTTCCCACCGACTCAGCACCACAGTTTCTTTAGAAACTTACCCCCCCCCCCCCCCTAACTTCAGAACAAGTTGTTAATCTGGACAACTGTTTGCCCACCTATGAAGCGTTGTTAACCTGAATCAGTGCTGTGACAGAAAGTTACTATGGAGCTTAAGCAAACCACGACGGCAACGTCAACGAGAACGTCGCTCTGCACGTGCGTTATAATTCTTTGTACATTTCTCTGCCGTCCTCTGCAAAACAACAACGTGAAATGACCAATTTCTGAGTACTTTGGAGAACCTGAACCTCGAGGGCTAAATTTTCGTTTTTCTTTTTTAAAAATAAACGCCGTCCATATATTTTCTACAAGAACTACGTTTGAAAGCGATAGATGCACCAAATGCATCAAGGCAATTGCGAGATTCGTGCGTAAATATAAATTCATTTTTTAGCAGGCGTCGTCCTAGCCGTCGCCGTCGTCATTGCTTCAGCTCCCTAGTGACATTCTGGCGCGTTTGGGAAAAGCTACTTTACGGATCGCAATGCTGGAGAATGAACGGAAAGAGATTTGTACCACAGGCTAATGTGCATTGGGTATGACGGGATGAGTGAGTGAGTGAGTGTGTCTGTCCACGGTTCTCGATGTTGCCATGTTACTGACGAGTTTTTGACAGGCAGTTTTTTGAATTTTTATTAAAGCTTTTTCATTAATGGCATTTCCTTGATTTTCTTTACAGTGTTTGCGTATTTTATTGGCATAACCAGCAAATAGCTGTCTTCTAAAGCAAAGACTAGGTTATCGTTAGGTTAAAGCAGATTCAATGATTTCAAGCCGGTTGGTAAACCATGCAAACCAGGGATGGTCCGTTAATCTTTCGCCTTCGCCTACCACGGCTGCAAGTAATCGTCGGACAATCATCGGACTATGGCCGGCAAAAATTTGCCAATTTCGGATGAATTTTCAACTGCGGCTTTCCAATGCAAACGCCAATGTTTTGCGTTAAAAGCGCGTTAGATAATTCGACAATTTACCAGGTTTGTATGTCAAATAGTACTGTAGTATGATTTCCAACCTTACTTCTGTTTTGTCCGAGCGATCAAAATGACGACTCAGTAGGACACAAGTGCTTTCCTGGGAAAACACTATTTGTGGCCTAGCTAGTACACGGTAATGGGGTATAAAATTGTTTGCATACTTCCAAGGGTTTACATGATCTAGTAACATTACCTTGAAAATTGCTAACTAATTAAAGGCATTCTCCCTTGTCTAGGGATATATTAGTGTTCCAAGATGTTATCCTGTTCTCCTCGATGGCGAAATATGATTTTGTGTTGCCAACTTCTGGGCAAAGGGTAGCATCGAAATCGGATCCCTCAAGGTCGGCAGGAGACTGTTTTCTTTGCTGTTAGTTTTAGCCACATGAATTTCACTTATTGATAAAGAAAGTGCCATGGAAATTTCACTGAGCGTTTATGTTTAATCTATGAGCTTTTTCGTTGCGAGAAACAAAATTTAAATACGCAGAATAATGAATAAGAGCGAAACTCTTTGTTCAATTTTAATAACAGGGCCCACTTGACAGATATGTGTATTTCACTGCACAGGACGACCTACTGTTCATTTGAAGTACATGCACAAGTTGTACACATTTGATGTGAGATTTTAACGTAGTGTAGGCGAGGGCAACTCCTACAGTGTCTACCGGCCGGTTAGTTCATTTCACTTAACTCTTGTGTAGAAAGTAGGAATTCCATAACCTATGAAGATTTGCGAAGAGCATATCAGTTACAAACACTAATTTACAAGGTATTACAAATAACAAGATCAATGAACGTCACCCAATAAAACTGTTTTTTTTTTTAAGTTAAACTGCAACATGTTCTACTGTGCCACTTGCGGGAGGCAGAGTTGACAGTTACTGAATTATTAAGAGTGAAATGGAACTTGGCAATTAACTTCAACTCTCATATTTCATGCTTAAACAAAAGCCGACTAAGAGTTACAAAAAGGTTAATAAAAACCTCTTTCTAGTGGCAAAAGTACTGGGCTCAGCACTGAAATACTGCATGGAGAGTACTATTAATCTGGAAAACTTAAGCACTATTTTCATGGCTCACCTTGCAAATAATAGGCAGTCAGTAGCTAGTGACTTTGCAGCTAACAGGGGAAGGAGAGATGCTATAAACTGCTATGTTGAAGCCATGGAAACAGCGGGAAACCAAAAGACGTCCATGGAAAAACTATTTATTAATTAACAGCAATATCGTATGGGTTATAGGGAAAATAAATAATTGAATTGAATCGTTTATGCTGGGAAACATAATTAGGTCTCAAAACAATATTATCTGCACATATGTACTATTGGTTTTTAGTACAAACATTCAGTGTACTTTGCACATGATAGAACTTGCACTAGGACAATTTTTCTGGCTAATCCTCTACCAACAGGATTTTTCCTGGGGAGTCTCAGGGCATGCTCAACCACAACATTCCCGACCCATAAAAAGAAAGTAAAATTTGAACCAAGGATAAAATTAACTCGAGCTCTTCCATTTGAATAAAAACCTATTTATATTATTTTAAGAAACGCAAAATAAAGCGATCAACAAAGGTTTACACCAGGCAAGTCAATGGACTGAAAGGCACTGACTGCCACCCCCCTCCCCTTCTTATTATCGCTACCCACAAAGCAGTGGACTAAATGATATTAATGCCTCACACCCTGGGGCAAAGTCCCCACCCATCCCCCATGTCTCCCAAGGGTGGGGGCGGTGGTTTCCAGTGACAAGTGACGGCAACTACAAACTTATAGACGACAACTACAAACTAAACTGCTGATAACCGTGAGAAACCAAAAGAAGGACATTTGGAAACTGCAATAATTAGTATTGGTTTCTATTCTGAACAACAGTAATTGCACGGCTGTTATGCCGGGGAAAATAGCATAATAAAAAACTGACAGCAAACCCAAGCAAGAAATACTATGAACAACTTTGCAAAAGGCCTTGGCAAACCGATTGTTGACCTGCGTTGTAAACGAACCCTGGATTTTAATAGCTTGTCTGCAATGCATTCTAACGGAACATTTTAGAGAACTATCTCGAAACAAAACAATCTTGAGCTCTTGCCAGCACACACTAACGTTGTTGGTAGCAATAAGAGTGCAGTGACTTAAAAAATTATAAAATTATCCTGGAAGTCTATATGAAGAATAGATTTAGTTAAATCTGGTTCACACTAGCGACATAAATAACGGTTTGACGACATGTACATAACGACATAAGAAGAGATCAATCTTTTCCATGTGTCGTTACGTTCATTTAGCTTTATGTTATTATATTTCTACTATCTCTACTACTCTTGTGTTGTTCACACTGGTGGTGGACAAAACTCTGACCCCCAGGGACTACCCCGATGGACTTGTGGACTACCTTTAAAACATTTTAGGGGTAGGGTAGTCTATTTGGGTAGTACGTAAGGGTAGTCCATGGACTGGGGGTTAGTGTTTTGTCCACCTCCTGTCCACACTGGTGATATAAGACTTCAGTGCACGTGTGAGGTCTTTTTAGCATTTGCGTGACCTCGCCGTTATGTCGCTAGTGTGAACCAGTCCTCACAACAACAATACAGCTCGGTTCCGCTTGGATGTCAAGCAATAACGGAGACTAAATTTTTAAGGGCTAAATTCTGTTACTTGACAAGATTGATTTATGGCTCACCAATTGAAAGGAAACGAACGGTTTCCCACCTTCTTGTGACTTGTGAGTTTCCTGCATCCTTGCTGATCTAGTCTTTGAGCGATTCGTAAGCCTCAGAGAAGCATTAAAATATCTGCATTGCTGACTAAGAATTAGGAAAACTTTTGGTAAAATACACTTGTGTATAAGTCCGCGAAAACTGTGCCACATTGCGATCTCTATGGCCAACCTTACCAAATATGCAATGGCATCGAATAAACATCAGGCGTTCACAAATCAAAAAGACCCGACCAGTTCGAATCTCGGACCCGAACTTCCCAGCTTTAAAGTCGTACGATGCAAACTAACGATTGCCAATGATAAATGGCCGATTATTGATAAATACTAGGGTAGAACTAAGTAGAAGAACTAAGTAATAACGACTGTCTGTTGATAGTGAAGTCAGTAAAGTCCGATTCTTCTTCCTCTTAAGCTTCTTAGAGCACGTCTGTGCTTCGGCAGTGTGTCAATGACGTAAGGTACAAATTCAATGCCAAGTCACCACCTACTTTATTAGCATTGAAAGTTTTTCTACATTTAGGACACTTTGCTTTCAGCAGATGACCAGAGTACTTCACCACCTTAGATTCAACAGCGCACAAGGGACACTTGTATTTGGCCACCTGAATTCCTTTCAGTGAGCTTAGCAATTTGGCAGCAATTTCAGAACCATGTTCTTTATAAGCTCTCTTTTCTTCCTCACTCAAGTTGGCCGAGGTCCAAAACACATCAACAAATTGTAAGCCAAGGACATCTGAATTCTGCACCTTGAAAAACCCATTGTCTGCCCAGTCATCCCCCCATGAATTCATCAGACGTAAGCAGTCGGCATCATAACTTGTGAGAACTACTGCATGGCCACCAGGGTCACTTGATGAGTGATCCTTCTCATCAAGGTAGGATCTTGTAAGGATTCCTTTTGGATTCTCCTGATAGAACTGGGAGAACCGATCCCACTGGGCTCCAGTCAGAGAAAATCTTGCAACTACTGGTCTCTTTTCAGAAATGGCCTTCAAGGCACCAGTAGCATCAACCTCTTTGCACTGCAGACGATATTTTGGACAAACTTCATTGAGAACTTTAATGGTTGGGGCTCCGTGATCTCCATATTTAGCAATCAAATCTCGTCTTAACTCAAAGAAATCTGGATAACCACCATCTCGCCCTATGATGCGCTTCATGGCCAGGTGAAGAACAGCAGCAGATGCATTCGCATAGCAGGTACCTCCACGTTGTCTCCTTGCTCCAAACCCTTCATTTGCGTGGTTGATATAGATATCTAGTTCAATGGAGGAGAGAATATCTGAAAGAGCATCTTGACTCAGGACACCATTCTTGGCCATGTCACAGACATCTTTGATGATTTCTGGATGGTTCACTTGAAAGAAGAGCCTTGTTTCATTATTATCAATGTCTATCTTCCAGCCTCTCTTCACAAACAGGGTGCGTGGTATCTTCTGAGTTGTGATAGTGGAGCCCATTCTGAACATGGTCTTTGCCGGCATGTTCCAATCTTCGTCAAGAATGCTGTACAAATGACGGGGATCAGATAGCTTCTGGTCTGTTATGAAACAACTTACAGTGGTGACTCCCAGTTGAGACAACTCTTTGATTGGGGGATTATTGCCATCACTTGGCTGACCATCAGAGAGAATGAAGAGAAGTTTCTGATGATTTGCAAATTCTGTGCCAGAAAACAGATCCACTGAAAGACGCATAGCTTGAATGAGTGGAGTCCCTCCATAAATGTAGGGCTCAACTGCTTTCAGCAATTCATCAACCCGTTGATCAGTTAATTCTTGATCACCAACACTGGCATGCAATACTTTTGATGCATTGTGAACACTCCTAATTGCAACTTTGCTGACATGCACCATTACAGTAGCTTTCATGGTTTCAGTCACAAGCCGTTTACCCTTCTCTATAGCCTCTCTGACGGAATCTTCTGTTGCTGATCCTTGTAGATCAGAACCATAACCAAACGGAACAAGGCCTGCCATGAAATACTTAGCTTCATTGCTAATGTTATCTGCTGAAAAAAAACGGCATTCTCTAGGAAGACAATCATGTACGAAAGTTCTAGTAAAATCAGAGCTTTTTCGTAAAAAATGAAGTATTGCAGCAGCAACAGTGTCATCAACAACTTTCAGCAAGACATCCATTTTTCCCCAAGTGCGAACTCTACTCGCTCCATTTCTTTCAAGAATAGTTAAAGCATCATCTATCAATTCTCTCTTGCTTCTCCTTGATTTCAAATCGTCTATGGCGGATTGTTCCTTTTGCGCTTTTTCAACAGTTCCCAACAAATCAAAGACTTCCGGATGAGAAGAACTACCAAAAGCCAAAGCAAAGGCCAGATTAGAGGATGAGACATCGTGCTTTATCAGTTCATCTACCACTTTGAAGATAGATCTTGCCCACTTTCCACCTTCTTCATTATCCGCCCCATCACCAACACTGTTTCTCATGGAGCCGGACACATCCACCAGCATGCCTGTCATAGTCGACATTGCTCCTGGTCTTGAAAAAAAACAATAACCATTAGATTTCATTGAAAAGATTAAGATTACACGTTTCTTTATTGGAAATGCCTTACCCAACTATGTCAAGATTTCCCACAAGACCAATAACGACGATTCTAGCAACAACTCCCTGACCAGTCAGGATCATTTTTGTTCTGCTAAAAAGCATAGGTGTACGCACAATATCTTGAGGGGAGGTAGGGTGGCGAACCATTTGCCAAAAAATTCTCCCAAGTTGCCTTGCCTAAATTTCTCTTGCTGTCCAAAAAATCTGAGTTGCCCAAAGTTTGGGGGGCTGCATCCCCCCCTAACCTACGTACGCCTGTGCTCAAAAGTGTCTTCAGTGTTTTTATTCCGAAATCCTTGGACTTTTTACAGCAATGGAGGTGTCATCTTAATTTTTTTATAAAACAGAAACGTAGGAGTTGTAGGTTATTAACTGACAAAGAGTAAAATAATTGTTGATTTCCCTGGCAAATGAGCAAAAGCATGACCAATGGCAAATGAAAGCACAACGAGACCCGTGCATTCACTTGCTTGTTCTCTATCAAACCAGCAAGATGTTCATTTCAGTTACAGTAATAACGTGACGGGAAAGACATTCATTTCATTTAGAACAGATCACAATTTTTCCTATTGAACAGACAGATGGTTATTTCACTGTACGGTTCACGTAAATATAAAGAAATGGAAGATATTGTAGACAAAATATACTTTATTCTCTATAGCGTAACTATAAGTCGATAGTTTCTATTATAGATTGTCAACTGAAATCAGTTTAAATCGTTTGACGTCTGGGGATTGTTGACTCGGTAGCATCGATTATTACTGGGTTGCCAGTCATAAAATACGAATCGTCGAATTCCTAGAGCTCTTGTCTCTTCCAAAGAAAAATGTCAAAATGCGTACCCAACATGCATTGCGTGCATGGTTTCTTCAGCATCGAACGATCGACTGAGGAATATTGTTGGTTGACTGGAACATTTCCATCCTAATTTTTTGGAGTGGATGCTTCATGCTCATTTTAGAGTGACCATTCAGAGTGAATTTATTTCAAGTGTTCTCCAATATCAAAATCAACTCATCACATATGAGCTCAACACAAATGCGGAATCTACGAGGTACTGTGATTATTTCTGCTACTGTATGTATTTTTATCTCATCGGTATCATTAGCCTCCTCCGCAGGCGTTATTAGGGGATTGCGTTACCACTCGTCCCCACTAACGCCTGCTTAACCGCGACCAACATTCCTCAGCATTGTCTGTAGGCATTCAAAACGATCGTTATAAAATTTCCCGCGAATCCGTTCTTCCTCGGCGCTGTTGGATACAATACTCTGGTGTATTTCGATGTTTGAAACACCAAAATATTATTTATTGTGAATATACAAGAGGTAAGCGTGCGAGTCTGATTCTATCATAGGTTGGAAGGGTTAATATTTTGGGAAAGATGATCTCTCTCCCATGAACACAACAGTGGATCAGAAATATTTATTTCAACGCTATAAAATGCTGCAAAAGACTTCGCCAGCGCGAAAACGCAAAGCGGGATTAATTTAGAAATCATCAAAGAGGTCAACATCCGTGGTATTTACGAGCGAACAAATCGAAGGGATTCACCGCGCTGAATCATTCATTCGACAAGCTTGCCACAGAACGATTTAAAACGTCCAGCGCTGCTGGGTTAAAAGGCTGGCTTGAAAATATGTTCAACTTCTCCTTTCGATAGATCATTGGCCCTTTGATTTGAGGCCTCCATTTGCTTAAAATTGGGTTTGAACAACCGACGATTATGAACGGCGCACACACTTGAAATAATATTTTTCCTAACACCAAAATCGCTACGCAGTCGTTTAGAGTCTGAAACGTGGGCAAAATATGAAAACTGAAAATCAATGAGACTGTCGAACACACTGAAGGCAAAGCTTGATAACAAACGACTTACCGTAGCCAGTTGATAAATTAAGGAGTGTATCTCTCTTCCCTTCAGTAAATAAGTTTCACTTCGCAAATTCAGAACTTGGTTTCATCTAAAATGAATTTACCAGAGAAATCTATGACTTGGAGCAACATCAATCGTCCCTGGCAGGTTTCATCTCATCGCGTGTCTCGCGGCGGGAGAGGCGTCGTGGGGATTTTACTTGGTAAAATCTGATTGGCTAAGCGGCGGTCAAGGTGAAGGTCGGCTTTCGAGATTTTAGTAGGTAAAATCTGATTGGCGGAAAGGAATGTTGGCCTCGGTTAAACAGACGTTAGTGGGGACAAGTGTAACGCAATCCCTTAAGGTGGCTCGATAGTTAAAAAGACCTTTGACTTGAAAATGCAACTTAATTAGACAGAATCAACATCATGACACTAGTTGCCATGAATGATGACAATGGGTGTCTTGTTGCCATGGTAACAGTACAGGCTTTGGTATGGTGTCTCAGAGGGCACTTTTCTTGTGACGATAACTGAGGAAAAACACTAAGTCACTCAGGCAAGGAATCACTTTTTACAGATTAAGTTTACAGTGGTCTATGCAATGACCTAAAATGGTCGGCTGGCGTTGATTATTCGCAGAGAAAAAAATCTGAAAAGTTGAAATTTACAAAATCAGGCATTTTTGGCCAATAACCAGCATTAGTGTTTTGCCTGCTGTGCAAGAAAAATTCACCAGATAGGCAATATTTTAGTTCATTGCATAAAAGGTTTATTGCCCTTCAGCCTGAGCCCAGGGAAAGCTAGAAAAGTTGAAGGCATAGAAAAATAGAAGTGTTATCATTTACCTTTTCCATGCAAGTGTGAACATTCAAAACTGCATAGGGTTGAGAAAAAAAATCCTTGAGCTAGGTCTTATTATTTGTGTACGAAATTCTAGTGCAGAAGCATTTGTTTTGCAGTAAAACAACAGAGGAAAATAGATGGAAGCACTGTACTTTTTCTAAGGAAAGTTAGAGAATGGAGATTGCAGCAAAACACCACATCAGCTCCAAAACAGTGAAAAAAATTCATGCAAATCTTACCTCACAAGCAAACAGTCTAAACACATCTTTCTTCAACTCAGTCATTTAATCGCAGGGAAAACATTACAAAGCAACTCTTCTGCTTCTGACTCAAATGAAAGTTTCGGTCAAAAAGGTCAAGCAAGAGCTTAAATAGCTCCTTTTTGTAAGCAACGTCGACCAAGAAGCCAACCAGCAGGAATCTGACCGCATTGCATCCTGGGAAATTTGAACGTTCTTTGAGCGGGAAACACCTACCTCCAACCAATTTGATTCAATAATGCAATAAATCTTTTCCAGTCACTTCCATCCTTGATCGAAACTTCCATATTTGCCACTTGAAGCCTGGTGAGACAAGGTTCATTTGCTCTGAGGCCCCTTGTCCATGAACAACAAACTGCCAGTAGCTGGAATCGAGCAGCTGGTCGAAGTTTGTCACATTCACAGTGCCAATAAACATTTCTTTGGAATTGGCAAGGTTTAAGCCATCTCAGCCCTTGATGATGAGCTCCAGCACCAGCAAATGACCCAAAACAATGAAATTTGGGGCAATTTTTGCCCCAAATGACATTGATTCTGCCCACGATTCTGCCGAACAGAAGGTGAGCTCAAATGAGCCGAGCAGTGTCACGTGACCTGCTGCCATCAGACATTAAATATGCATGTCAGACCCAGTCCCTCAATCAAAACACTTGCAGAAAACAGAGCTTTTAAAAATACCCCTCACCCCTCAAGTTTTTGTGCAAAATCTTTGGATTTCTATATATTTACTTGATTATCGAGCCACCTTAATAACGGCTGCGTAGGAGAGTACGGTATTATTGGCCCGATTTATTCTTGGTTTTCACGTGACGTCATAAAATATTAAAAACAAAATTCGCTGGGCCTGAGTTATTTTCATTGTCACCACGTGAAAGAAATCCTAAAAATACACATATTCACAAGTTTTCAGCTAGATAGTGTCCTTTGTGTCTGAAATACAGCATGTTGAATTTTCGAGATTTCCGCCGTAAGTGACCTCAGGATGGCACCGTGGCAAAGTTGTCGTGCTCTAAGAAAAGGTCTTTTCGCAAACGTTTTGCTGTTTAAACAGGTATGAGCAGTCGCTTTTATGGCAAATGTCAGTGCCCGATGTTTTCTTTGATTTCAAGCCGCCATGTTCATCAAGCTGGGCACCAACATGGCGTTTCCATACTGAGCTCTATAAATTTGCAAGAATTGCTTCGGTAAATAACTCACGCATGGTGTACCGCACAGACCTGAGACTTGGAGATGTTGTTTACCTATTAATATTTTATAACATTTGAATTTATCAGACTTTTTAATTGCATGGTTTCGAGTTTATATTTTGATGGCGTGACAGTGAAAACCACCTATACTAGAGACGGATCATCCATCTAGTATAAATACGGGACGAACTTTGGTACGAACTATCGGTGTGTATTATTGGTCGTTAGACGGATTATCCACGACAGTTAGAGGGTCAGGATGAACTATCGCGATAAGTTGTCTGGACGGATGATCCTTCTCTTTGCCCGTATTTATAGACAGACAAATTATCGGAGAGATTAGATTGCCTTTCTCTGTCCTAGACGGATGATCCGTCTCTAGTATAAATTGGGCCATTATGTATAACCTCTGTATTCAAAGGCGACAGACCACAATCTCAATGTTGGCTCCTGTAATAAATATCTAATTGCCATAACCGTTCATCAGTAGGATGCCAAAAATGCTTGTAATTCCACAATTGGTTTCGGCTCCATTAAATCCTATACCAATTGCAGAACATTTCAGGTGGAGCCACCCACGATGTGAGCACAGTTACTGACAAGAAAAAGTAATAAGGAAAACAACGAAAAATAAATTAAACCGTTAAATTGCGAACTAAGCATACACGTCAACTAAATAAACCAAACGCGCGACATAACGTAACTTATTATATGGACAGGAGTGTTTTACTGAAAACTAAAACACTCGTAGAATCCATAAACCACTACATCCGGGACCCGAGTGACGTATTTTCCGTATGTCACTCTCGCGAGTGACATATCGGCAATGACGTCACAACTCCCGCCTTTTTTGTTGCATGAACTTATATTAGCTTGCTGTTCAGAATAAAATAATGGCGGCTGCAAGATTTGTTGTGGTACGCGACGACGATGTAAATGCATTTTCCAAACAACAAGAGAACGAGAATACTAAGAAGAAAACGCTCTATGATCTAAAGATTTTCAGAGAATTTCTCGAAACTTTCGACGAGAAAAGAGAAATAGAGAATATTACGCCTGTGGAACTACAAGCAATCATCAAAAAGTTTGTGCTTGCTGTTCGAAAAAAAAACGGCGATGAGTATGAGCCCTCGTCTATCAGAGCTTTTCTGCAGAAGCTTTTCTGCAAAGAGCTTTTCTGCAAAGTATCGACCGCTATCTTCGAAAAAATAACTATGGATTCTCAGTTCTTAACGACAAGGAATTCCACGAAGTACAAGATATTTTAAAGAAGAAACAAAAGCAGTTAAAATCTATCGGAAAAGGAAACCGACCCAATGCAGCGGATCCGCTCTCAGATTAAGATATCGCAACGTTTTACAACTGCGGAGTCGTAGGAATTGACTCTCCTAGAGCTCTGCTTAACGCTCTATGGTTGAACAATTGTATTTACTTCGGGATGAGGCCTGGTAAAGAACAGAGAGATCTTTGTTGGGGTGATTTGCAGTTGAAGACTGATTCAGAGGGAAACCGCGTATGTTTATTGTCCATATAATAAAAAGAAAATTACACGGTGGCTTAAAGATATGAATTTTATTTTCTCGTGTTAAAAACAATATTTTACTCACTCGCTGCGCTCGTTCGTAAAATATTGTTTTTACCACCCGTGTAATATCCTCTATGTACAATGCAACATAACGTACAATGCAACATAACGTAACGTACAATGCAAAAAGACGTTTTCTTGCCTTCAATTTGTCTTCGAAAAGAAACTGAATTTACATCATTAACCGCACGGCCCTGGGCCGGCGCGGTTCTTTGTCGGTAACCAGACTGATGCTCCCACTCGGCCACTAATTATCCAAAGATGCTGTTCAGTTCAACTGACGTTAAACGTTATTGGCAAACATATCGCCGGGTATAACAAGTGGTAGTCATCTAGGCCTCAGAATCAACCTCCTTCTGCGCTTCGTTAATGTTTGTTTAGCGCTTTTTCTCCATCTACGATGTCTGTCACTAGAAAAAAATCTGCGATCTCACCCAGGCCAACAATACTCAGCTCATGCCTTCTTTTAAAGAACTACTCGCAGATACTGTCGGTATCTACCAAGGACCAATACAAGTTCAACCGTAAGCTCGCGGAGTCAATTGACAGCGCCAGGGCTGCCGCGAAGAGATCTCAACTAGGCAAAGTCCAGTAACGAAGGTGACAAATCAGCGTACATGGAAGTTAGTGTCCGATAGCCAAGGGCTAGTGGATTTTGCCATCGGGCTAATGGATTTTATCCTTCACTTGCCCAAAGGGCAAGTGAACGTTTTTACGAATGAATGAATGAATTAATTAATTAATTAATTAATCACACTTCTGAGAATTTTTTTCGGGCTATTATATCCTGAACTTCTTTGTACCCTGGAAATTGATCGTTGAACGACAAAATCACATCCTTCTTGCTGACCAGTCGGAATACGGCTGGAGCATGGCCGACGAATGCAAACAGCACGGAGAACGAAAAGCGTATCTACAGTGCAGAAAGGCGCGTCCCTGTAGCTATTTCTTGTCGAAAGAAGAAGACCTTTTCAGTTGCTTCCAGCAAGCGAGCTTCGCCGGTCCGTGGGCTAGTTGTTTCTTCACGTTCCTTCAAGTTTTCCGCGCAGACATTGTTTACCCGCTTTCCGTTTCTTCTCGCAGTTCTGGGAAACAGAGATTAATTTTGGATCTTAGGCATGTAAGCGCTTTCATTTCCAAGCAGAAGTTCAAGTGCGAAGATTTGTCCGTGGCTACGCGATATTTAAGAAGGGGTATTATTTGTTCAAATTTCAACATATTGACATCTTTCCAAGGTAACGCATATTTCTTGCATTCGCTTGGGACTTTGACACTGGGGTTTTCAGATTCTTTCAATTTTGCGTTCTCCTGTTTGGCTTGCATTCCGCGCCATTTATATTCACCAATTGCAATATCCCGATACCGCTTCTTGAACCCTAAATAGGTCACGGTATTCCGACTGCTAGTTTCCTCGACGATGGTCTAGGAGGGAGAGCCGATCTCGCTTCTGCTAAAATTAATGATCGTTCATTCTGATTTGCTCAAGTCTAGTATCATCCCCTACGAGGAAGAATCTCTGTGAGATCCCGTTCCCGTTTCACATGCATGGCTGGAAGTCATTCTTAACACAATTGATGGTTCTGTTGAAGCTGCAACTGAACGTATTGCCCAGTTGTCTTCCGATCTTGTTGTTTGGTCTTCGCAACGGCCTCCTCGCTCAGTACACGTTTAAAGTCTTGCCAGTGTAGCAGACCAGATTACTTTACTTTCCAGCTGCGTGGAGTTAGTCTCCCGCATAATGACCTGGCATCTCTTTTCAGCAGTGAGTAGGAATAGTGATGTTTTCCTGTCGGTGAGTCCATTTCAGAAATTCATTTTTGGTCTTATTATGTCGCTCTCTCAACGGTATAGTTTTTTGGGGGGTCGATCCCTTTCAGTCAAAGTCGGTGTTTCGGATGCCTCCGATTCAGCTTGTGGTGCATTTGTCGAGTCTGGCTCGGAATTCGTCTCCTTCGGAAAGTGTTCTAAGCTCGACTTGTAGACTGGAGCTAAGGGCTGTTGTGCCTTGCAAGCTTTTACAGCTCGTTTGTCCTATTCTTTAGTCATCTGGTCTTTTTACAATCAAAACGTGCTAGCCATTATTCTCAATGGCGGCAAGAAATTTAGTTTGCAGGTGCTAGCTCTTCAAGCCTTCAGATTTGTCTAGAATATCTCTTTACGTGAAGTCGATCCCAATGGATCTCAATGTCAGAGCCGTTTTTATCAGTAAGTTTGTTGATTTTGATGATTACTCTCTTAATTAATGATGTCATTTTTCAGTTGATTAATAGTTTGTGGTGTCCACATACTTCTGGCATGTTCCTCTTGTTCTTATTATGCCAAGTTACCAAGATTTAACTCGCGGTTTTTTCCACTGGGGCGTGAGGCAGTCGACGCCTTTTCTCAGGATTGGGAGAACGATAAATAATTGTCTCTGTCCTCCGGTTTGCCTTATTGGCAGAGTTTTAAGCACATGGAATTTGTGCCAAGTGCCAAGCAAAGGGAAAGCTTAGTTATTCCGGTTTGGACGTCGTCCTTCTTAAGGAATGCTTGCACCAGAGATGGTGTGCACTGGTATAACCTGCCCAAGTTTCAGGGGTTAGTTGTGTAAGGGAAAGCCCGCAATTCCTTTTCGGCACCAGATACTTAGATTATGATGTCGTGGCCCCTGGGGTGGATGCTCTCTTCATGTCCTGCAGGATTTAGTACTTTTGTTTTATTCATGTTTTCAGTGCTCCTCACTTATTTTTCGTTTCGTACTAGATATTTTCCGCTCCGGTTTATTGGGACTTCAAGTTCAACCAAGAAGTATACTACCAGATGACTCGATTTGGAGGCTAGCGGACAATACTTTCCTCAAAAGTCAGCAGTATCTCTCTTTTGTACTACTGAGCATATCACAAGTAGAAGGACTTCGCCGTCATTAACAAGAGTAGTTTCCCTGCTAATCCCTTTCATGTTGCTTTGCATTTACAGCACCTTATTGAAGAGTCCAGCTCATTCTGCCAGTGTTGTAGATTCTCTCTTTTATAGTAAACGTCGGTCCCATATACAGTCCGACCTCTATTAAGCGGCCACCTATTAAGCGGCCACCCTCCATTAGGCGGCCACTTTTCAAAGTCCCGATTTATTTGTCAGTAAACTGCTGTATTTGATACCTCTATTCAACGGCCACCTCTATTAAGCGACCGCGGCCACCTTTTTACTGTCGCTAGTGTATAATTTATATGGTTTTTAACCTCCATTAAGCGACCAGCAAATTATCTTTCGAAGCGAAATTGTGACAGATGATATAAGGTGATAACTGAAAACAACAAGAAAACAAAAACTGCAATTTAATCTCCACTTATAACAAGTCACAAGCCGCTTACATGTGCAAACTTTTCACATCCGGCGCGGCCGGCGCTATACAAAGATAACAATAGAATTATTACTGTACGGGAAATCTACAAAAATCCTTGCTCCTCAAGTTTCGATTTTAACCATCGAATAGCGAACTCGTCTCCTGTGAAATAGTACTCGCATGGAATTTCTAAACCATAGCCTATGGCGTTATATCCCCGCCAAAATTCGACTTTCACTTTCGATGTTCTGTTCACATTTTATGTTTTTTTTAATTTGTTGCCCTTGATTCGACATTAAAGTTTCACAATGCGACATTGAAGTTTCACGATCCAACCTTAGTCTTTGACAGTGCAACATTGAAGTTTCACGATCCAACTTTAGTCTTTGACAGTGCAACATTAGAGTTTCACAATGCGACATTGAAGTTTCACGATCCAACTTTAGTCTTTGACAGTGCAACATTGGAGTTTCACAATGCGACATTGAAGTTTGAAAATGCGACTATGTTTGTTCACGCGACATTCCCGTCACGCATTTTCTATTTCACGCATACCATCCGACATGCTCACTTGTCATTTTATGTTTGTTTCAACATGCTTGGTTGTCATTTTATGCTTGTTTCAACATGCTTGGTTTTCATTTTATGCTTGTTTCACATTTTAACTTCCGACACGCTTCTTCACATTTTATGTTTTTTTTTTTAATTTGTTGCCCTTGATTCGACATTAAAGTTTCACAATGCGACATTGAAGTTTCACGATCCAACCTTAGTCTTTGACAGTGCAACATTAGAGTTTCATAATGCGACATTGAAGTTTCACGATCCAACTTTAGTCTTTGACATTGCAACATTAGAGTTGCTGTTCGATGGTCAAAAAGTCCTTCGCAGAGTTTCATTACATGCTATTGCCATATTTTCTAGAGCCCATGAAAAAAGGCAATTCCTTTATTATTTCATCGTTTAAGAGAACGCGTACGATCAATCACAGACATCTCGAGCGTTTTTTTTTTAGTGAATCGAAGCTGTAGACAGTTTATTAGCCTTTGAAATGTCCAACATATATTTCAAACTAAAACAAAATATTCTCAAGTTGGCTAAGCACAATTAATGTACAGACAGATGTTTACAGTTTGGCTGAAAACGTTGCACCCTTACCCTGCTTGCTTTCGCAAGGTATGTATTGGGAAAATACAGCCCGCTACTGTTGTCCGAAAATAAGGATTGGGAATAGCCCGAACAGTCTGCAACTGCGACAACATACTTAATTCACTACTTATAAGTTGCTTTCTGTAAGGCTGCAGGTTTTCATTAGGATGCTTATCCCAAATAAAACTTCGGATCCGATCGATTGGATTAACGCAAAATTAACCGTTAGCCATAAAAAAGCCAAAAAGCTAACCGTTAACCGTAAAAGCCACTTCCCCATTTAGACCCTCTTTCAAGTGCAACATTTCATCGTTCTGAACGATCACTCACAGATGACAGGCATCTACTCCTGGTACCGGCGTCACACCTGATGTTCAGGATGTTTCGTAAAAATATAACTGTCCGGAAATTATGGGACATTAAAAAAGTGAGCACATCAATTCCGAAAATTATAGGGCAACTTTTTGGTTTTCCGAAAAAATTTGGTCAAAGGGATCGCTCGGCCAAAAATTTCCAAATTTTTTGCCAGCCTTCCATCCGAACTGGTATTTTACCGAAATATTCCGTTGAGTTCCCCTGAGAAATGGCTAGCATATATTTCAAAATAAAACAAAATATTCTTCCCTTGGCAAAACACAAATTACAAGATCGAAAGTTACCCCCGGATTCAAACCATTTACTGTAAGGTGTTCCGCATTGTTCCGTCTATATCCACGAAGATTTATGCGGAAAGCTGATATCTATTCCGGGAATTATTCATCATTCATTATTCCTTTCTGAGAACCATTTGAAACGATTGCACAATGGCAGATTTGTAAATAACATATTGCTCATACTTGAAGAATGATCTATCCTGGCATTTACTGGCTGTATCAATCATCAGCTTACTTAGCTTTTTGCAATCTACAAGAAAGTATGTCTGAGGATTTGAGAAAGCGCCGTGTCCCCAAGCACGAAAATCACATGAACACAACCTAACACTACTTATAATTGTGAGTTCAACGGATGTAAACCGCGCAATAGTGATCTTGAAACACAGACGGGATTTCGAACAGAAACGAAATAGACCTTTCGTCAAAAACACCAGATTATGAATACTATTAAAATACAACTCAATGGTGAATTGAAAGTGAAACTGTTTTAACTTCCGCGTTCTCTGGCCTGTGGCTCAAAATCCCGTTCTTTGCTACGTTTACAAACCCTAACACGAAAATGTATGTGACTCGGTCTTAGTTGCATCTCAAAACACTTACGTTTGTGCTTGCTTGCCTCGACACAACAAAAGTCAGAATCCAAGAGAACGCTTCTTTCCGTGTTGCTCACACCTCTCAAACGTATCGCTAACTCAGTACTTTAGAGGAAGGTTGGACACCAGTGACGCGCCAATTTTGGGCCAATGACATTCGTCGATTTTCATGACGGATATTCATTTGAAAGTTAGGGGTGGACCATTGTATTATTGATGGTGCGCGGCCTGCATGAATGTTTTCCATGGAACTTTTAAACACAGATTACATGATATACATATTTAATATATAGATTTAGCCAAGACTAAAAGCGGAACTTCATAGTTTTTGCTGATTCTTAACAATTTGAGAAAAGGATCTAAATTAATGAAAATTCTAGCGTACGCAACTCCTCAAAGAAAGATTTCGTTACCGAAAAAATCGGAATTGTCAACTCCAACCACATAAATTCCGCCGAGGATGGCCATGAAAAAATACAAAATCAACCAAAAAATCGGACCTGACCCGCGATACAATGGAAAACCATTACCCGGTCAGCGGTCTATCAGAATTTGTTTAGTGTGATTATCAGTATCAGCGCTAATTTCTACTTGGATTTTTCAGCGCTTATTTAATTCAAACGAGAAACATGAAAAACTCGCCTTTGCGGTTCACGTTCTCAACACAACTTAGAATTTAGTCATTTCACGTCGTTGGTTTGCAGAGGACGACAAAGAAATGAACAAAGATGGATAACGCACGTGCAGGACTATTGTTCTGCTCATTAAATCTTTTGTTTGGCGACGTCCTCGTTGACGTCGCCGTCTTGGTTTCGTTAAGTCCCTAATAACTACAGGACGTAGATGTAGGTTGGACAAAAATCACGTGCCAGTTTTTTGCAAATGACTAATTCGCCGTTTTTCCTGACCTATATTCCTTTGAAAGCTTTGCTGTTCGATGGTAAAAAAAATGCTTCGACAGTCTATTAGCGGTTAAAATGTCCAGCATACATTTCAGACTAAAAAATATTCTCAGGTTGTCTAAGCACAATTAATGTACAGACAGATGTTTACATTTTGGCCCAAAACATAGCACTCTTGCTTGAGCTGCCTGTGAAGTAATTCTTTTCGGAGAGGTTGCATCAGGTTGAAACCTCCTGACTGAAGTACTAACCTCTATTAAAAAGTTAAAAAGGTAGGTACTGGGGAAAATACAGCCGGTAATTGTTATTATGAAATAAGGATTGGGCCTGAAGAGTCTGCGACTACGGCAGACTACTGTTTGTTTTTAAACAAGGTGGAATCTTGATATCTTTTCAGGGAATTATTCATAATTCATTTTCCTTTCTGGGAACTATTTGAAACGATTGCACAATAGACCTTTGCATAAATGGCGCCCAAATTTAAATAACAATACTACATCCTTAGCCCCAAATTCACAAATTCGCCTATCAAGTATTGTTATTCAAATTTGGGCCTTATTTATGCAAAGAGTCTATGGCAGATTTGTAAATAACATATTGTTCATACTTGAAGAAACTGGGAGTGGTATTACCTAATGGTTGCATAATCAATTAATACAAAAAGCTTTCTGCAATCCACAAGAAAACATGTCTCAGGATTTTAGAAAGCGCCAGGTCCCCAAAAATTATAGTTTGTCTTTCTGTAAGGCTGAAGGTTTTCATCAGGATGCTTATCCCAAATAAAACTTCGGCTCTGATCAACATCGAAGATAACATCGATTAGATTATTACGCTGTATAACGGTAAATTTAAAGCCAAAACTTCCATTGTACTTCCTTGGCCGTACAAAATTGAAATTGGTACTTTTACTAAACCACGCATTCAGCAATAATTTTAACCTGCTTTTACTTCCGTTTTCTTCTGTGGTTCAAAAACTCGTTCCTGAACCCGTCCTTTGCTACGTTTGCAAACTAGAGGTGGATTTCCACTGTCGCGTAATTTTCCGTACGTTAACGTGCGTGAATTTAACTGGCTTTACGTGCGTAAAATAAAAAAGAAGAAACGTATGAATAAAACCACATTCAACTTTTTCCGAAGACGCGAGGATTCCATACATTTCTTCTATTTTATTTACCTACGTACGTCCGTTAACGTACGAAAATTTACGCGACAGTGGAAATCCACCCCTAACGCGAGACTCGCTCTTAGTTGCATCTCAAAACACTTACGTTTGTGCTTGCTTACGTATACCTGGAAACTAGGAAGTCAGAATCAAATAAAACGCTCCTTCCGACTTCTTGGTGTGTTGTTCACACCTGCCAAACGCGTCAATAGATGTAGGTTGGACAAAACTCACGTGCCAGTATTTTGCAAATGAAATTCGCCGTTTTTCCTGACCAATATTCCTTTGAAAGCTGGTCAAAAAGTTCTTCGCAGAGTTTCATTACATGCTATTGCCATATTTTCTAGAGCCCATGAAAAAAGGCAATTCCTTTATTATATCATCGTTTAAGAGAACGCGTACGATCAATCACAGACATCTCGAGCGTTTTTTGTGAGTTAATCGAAGCTGTAAACAGTCTGTTAGCCGTTGAAATGTCCAACATATATTTCAAACTAAAAAAAAATATTCTCAAGTTGGCTAAGCACAATTAATGTACAGACAGATGTTTACAGTTTGGCTGAAAACATTGCACCCTTACCCTGCTTGCTTTCGCAAGGTATGTATTGGGAAAATACAGCCCGCTACTGTTGTCCGAAAATAAGGATTGGGAATAGCCCGAACAGTCTGCAACTGCGGCAACATACTTAACTCACTACTTATAAGTTGCTTTCTGTAAGGCTGCAGGTTTTCATTAGGATGCTTATCCCAAATAAAACTTCGGATCCGATCGATTGGATTAACGCAAAATTAACCGTTAGCCATAAAAAAGCCAAAAAGCTAACCGTTAACCGTAAAAGCCACTTCCCCATTTAGACCCTCTTTCAAGTGCAACATTTCATCGTTCTGAACGATCACTCACAAATGACAGGCATCTACTCCTGGTACCGGCGTCACACCTGACGTAAGGGATGTTTCGTAAAAATATAACCGTCCGGAAATTATGGGACATTAAAAAAGTGAGCACATCAATTCCGAAAATTATAGGGCAACTTTGTGGTTTTCCGGAAAAATTTGGTCAAAGGGATCGCTCGGCCAAAAATTTCGAATTTTTTGCCAGCCTTCCATCCGAACTGATATTTTACCGAAATATTCCGTTGGGTTCCCCTGAGAAATGGCTAGCATATATTTCAAAATAAAAAAAATATTCTTCCCTTGGCAAAACACAAATTACAAGATCGAAAGTTACCCCCGGATTCAAACCATTTACTGTAAGGTGTTCCGCATTGTTCCGTCTATATCCACGAAGATTTATGCGGAAAGTTGATATCTATTCCGGGAATTATTCATCATTCATTATTCCTTTCTGAGAACCATTTGAAACGATTGCACAATGGCACATTTGTAAATAACATATTGCACATACTTGAAGAATGATCTATCCTAGCATTTACTGGCTGTATCAGTCATCAGCTTACTTAGCTTTTTGCAATCTACAAGAAAGTATGTCTGAGGATTTGAGAAAGCGCCGTGTCCCCAAGCTCGAAAATCACATGAACACAACCTAACACTACTTATAATTGTGAGTTCAACGGATGTAAACCGCGCAATAGTGATCTTGAAACACAGACGGGATTTCGAACAGAAACGAAATAGACCTTTCGTCAAAAACACCAGATTATGAATACTATTAAAATACAACTCAATGGTGAAAGTGAAACTGTTTTAACTTCCGCGTTCTCCGGCCTGTGGCTCAAAATCCCGTTCTTTGCTACGTTTACAAACCCTAACACGAAAATGTATGTGACTCGCTCTTAGTTGCATCTCAAAACACTTACGTTTGTGCTTGCTTACCTCGAAGTAACAAAAGTCAGAATCCAAGAAAACGCTTCTTTCCGTGTTGCTCACACCTCTCAAACGTATCGCTAACTTAGTACTTTAGAGGAAGGTTGGACACCAGTGACGCGCCAATTTTGGGCCAATGACATTCGTCGATTTTCATGACGGATATTCCTTTGAAAGTTAGGGGTGGACCATTGTATTATTGATGGTGCGCGGCCTGCATGAATGTTTTCCATGGAACTTTTAAACACAGATTACATGATATACATATTTAATATATAGATTTAGCCAAGACTAAAGCAGAGCTTCATAGTTTTTGCTGATTCTTAACAATTTGAGAAAAGGATCTAAATTAATGAAAATTCTAGCGTACGCAACTCCTCAAAGAAAGATTTCGTTACCGAAAAAATCGGAATTGTCAACTCCAACCACATAAATTCCGCCGAGGATGGCCATGAAAAAATACAAAATCAACCAAAAAATCGGACCTGACCCGCGATACAATGGAAAACCATTACCCGGTCAGCGGTCTATCAGAATTTGTTTAGTGTGATTATCAGTATCAGCGCTAATTTCTACTTGGATTTTTCAGCGCTTATTTAATTCAAACGAGAAACATGAAAAACTCGCCTTTGCGGTTCACGTTCTCAACACAACTTAGAATTTAGTCATTTCACGTCGTTGGTTTGCAGAGGACGACAAAGAAATGAACAAAGATGGATAACGCACGTGCAGGACTATTGTTCTGCTCATTAAATCTTTTGTTTGGCGACGTCCTCGTTGACGTCGCCGTCGCTAATTTCCGTTTCGTAAACGGTCGGTGCCATTTTTAACGGTCGATGCCATAATTGGTAACCAAGCTTTTCGGAATGGACGATGCTATATCCGCTCTAGTTTAGGCCTGGACTAGGTCGAAACTGGTGATAGACTAATACACACTTACCAAATGCTTAATTGTTCAATTTCACACTGGTGTGCTTGCGGTTAGCTTTATTTGTTGGGTGGGGCAATACTATAAGTAAAATATATATACTAAGAAAGTCTTGTTTTATAACGAAATTTTGTGAGGATTTGGCGGATTGGCCTGGTAGTGTAGTGGTAGTGTACTGGTGAAATAGGGATGTTGGCTTGTCAGAGGTTCAGGGTTCGATTCTTGTCATTGACTAACAATTTTTCTTTTTTTGTGGGTAAAAAAATTCGATGATAGCCCAAAAAAAATTCTAAGTGTCGAAAAAATGGCATCGACCGTTTACGAAACGGAAACGTGCGTCGCCGTCGTGGTTTCGTAAAGTCCCTAATAACTACAGGACGTAGAAGTAGGTTGGACAAAAATCACTTGCCAGTTTTTTGCAAATGACTAATTCGCCGTTTTTCCTGACCCATATTCCTTTGAAAGCTTTGCTGTTCGATGGTAAAAAAAAATGCTTCGACAGTCTATTAGCGGTTAAAATGTCCAGCACACATTTCAGACTAAAAATATATTCTCAGGTTGTCTAAGCATAATTAATGTACAGACAGATGTTTACATTTTGGCCCAAAACATAGCACTCTTGCTTGAGCTGCCTGTGAACTCATTCTTTTCGGAGAGGTTGCATCAGGTTGAAACCTCCTGACTGAAGCACTAACGTCTATTAAAAAGGTAGGTACTGGGGAAAATACAGCCGGTAATTGTTATTATGAAATAAGGATTGGGCCTGAAGAGTCTGCGACTACAGCAGACTACTGTTTGTTTTTAAACAAGGTGGAATCTTGATATCTTTTCAGGGAATTATTCATAATTCATTTTCCTTTCTGGGAACTATTTGAAACGATTGCACAATAGACCTTTGCATAAATGGCGCCCAAATTTAAATAACAATACTACATCCTTAGCCCCAAATTCACAAGTATTGCTTTCTTTAAGGCTGCAGGTTTTCATTAGGATGCTTATCCCAAATAAAACTTCGGATCCGATCGATTGGATTAACGCAAAATTAACCGTTAGCCATAAAAAAAGCCAACAAGCTAACCGTTAACCGTAAAAGCCACTTCCCCATTTAGACCCTCTTTCAAGTGCAACATTTCATCGTTCTGAACGATCACTCACAAATGACAGGCATCCACTCCTGGTACCGGCGTCACACCTGATGTTCAGGATGTTTCGTAAAAATATAACCGTCCGGAAATTATGACACATTAAAAAAGTGAGCACATAAATTCCGAAAATTATAGGGCAACTTTGTGGTTTTCCGAAAAAATTTGGTCAAAGGGATCGCTCGGCCAAAAATTTCGAAATTTTTTGCCAGCCTTCCATCCGAACTGGTATTTTACCGAAATATTCCGTTGGGTTCCCCTGAGAAATGGCTAGCATATATTTCAAAATAAAACAAAATATTCTTCCCTTGGCAAAACACAAATTACAAGATCGAAAGTTACCCCCGGATTCAAACCATTTACTGTAAGGTGTTCCGCACTGTTCCGCTTATATCTACGAAGATTTATGCGGAAAGCTGATATCTATTCCGGGAATTATTCATCATTCATTATTCCTTTCTGAGAACCATTTGAAACGATTGCACAATGGCAGATTTGTAAATAACATATTGCTCATACTTGAAGAATGATCTATCCTAGCATTTACTGGCTGTATTCCTTTGAAAGCTTTGCTGTTCGATGGTAAAAAAAATGCTTCGACAGTCTATTAGCGGTTAAAATGTCCAGCACACATTTCAGACTAAAAATATATTCTCAGGTTGTCTAAGCATAATTAATTTACAGACAGATGTTTACATTTTGGCCCAAAACATAGCACTCTTGCTTGAGCTGCCTGTGAACTCATTCTTTTCGGAGAGGTTGCATCAGGTTGAAACCTCCTGACTGAAGCACTAACGTCTATTAAAAAGGTAGGTACTGGGGAAAATACAGCCGGTAATTGTTATTATGAAATAAGGATTGGGCCTGAAGAGTCTGCGACTACAGCAGACTACTGTTTGATTTTAAACAAGGTGGAATCTTGATATCTTTTCAGGGAATTATTCATAATTCATTTTCCTTTCTGGGAACTATTTGAAACGATTGCACAATAGACCTTTGCATAAATGGCGCCCAAATTTAAATAACAATACTACATCCTTAGCCCCAAATTCACAAGTATTGCTTTCTTTAAGGCTGCAGGTTTTCATTAGGATGCTTATCCCAAATAAAACTTCGGATCCGATCGATTGGATTAACGCAAAATTAACCGTTAGCCATAAAAAAGCCAACAAGCTAACCGTTAACCGTAAAAGCCACTTCCCCATTTAGACCCTCTTTCAAGTGCAACATTTCATCGTTCTGAACGATCACTCACAAATGACAGGCATCCACTCCTGGTACCGGCGTCACACCTGATGTTCAGGATGTTTCGTAAAAATATAACCGTCCGGAAATTATGACACATTAAAAAAGTGAGCACATAAATTCCGAAAATTATAGGGCAACTTTGTGGTTTTCCGAAAAAATTTGGTCAAAGCGATCGCTCGGCCAAAAATTTCGAAATTTTTTGCCAGCCTTCCATCCGAACTGGTATTTTACCGAAATATTCCGTTGGGTTCCCCTGAGAAATGGCTAGCATATATTTCAAAATAAAACAAAATATTCTTCCCTTGGCAAAACACAAATTACAAGATCGAAAGTTACCCCCGGATTCAAACCATTTACTGTAAGGTGTTCCGCACTGTTCCGCTTATATCTACGAAGATTTATGCGGAAAGCTGATATCTATTCCGGGAATTATTCATCATTCATTATTCCTTTCTGAGAACCATTTGAAACGATTGCACAATGGCAGATTTGTAAATAACATATTGCTCATACTTGAAGAATGATCTATCCTAGCATTTACTGGCTGTATCAGTCATCAGCTTACTTAGCTTTTTGCAATCTACAAGAAAGTATGTCTGAGGATTTGAGAAAGCGCCGTGTCCCCAAGCACGAAAATCACATGAACACAACCTAACACTACTTATAATTGTGAGTTCAACGGATGTAAACCGCGCAATAGTGATCTTGAAACACAGACGGGATTTCGAACAGAAACGAAATAGACCTTTCGTCAAAAACACCAGATTATGAATACTATTAAAATACAACTCAATGATGAAAGTGAAACTGTTTTAACTTCCGTGTTCTCTGGCCTGTGGCTCAAAATCCCGTTCTTTGCTACGTTTACAAACCCTAACACGAAAATGTATGTGACTCGGTCTTAGTTGCATCTCAAAACACTTACGTTTGTGCTTGCTTGCCTCGAAACAACAAAAGTCAGAATCCAAGAGAACGCTTCTTTCCGTGTTGCTCACACCTCTCAAACGTATCGCTAACTTAGTACTTTAGAGGAAGGTTGGACACCAGTGACGCGCCAATTTTGGGCCAATGACATTCGTCGATTTTCATGACGGATATTGATTTGAAAGTTGGGGGTGGACCATTGTATTATTGATGGTGCGCGGCCTGCATGAATGTTTTCCATGGAACTTTTAAACACAGATTACATGATATACATATTTAATATATAGATTTAGCCAAGACTAAAAGCGGAGCTTCATAGTTTTTGCTGATTCTTAACAATTTGAGAAAAGGATCTAAATTAATGAAAATTCTCCTCGAAGAAAGATTTCGTTACCGAAAAAATCGGAATTGTCAACTCCCATCACATAAATTCCGCCGAGGATGGCCATGAAAAAATACAAAATCAACCAAAAAATCGGACCTGACCCGCGATACAATGGAAAACCATTACCCGGTCAGCGGTCTATCAGAATTTGTTTAGTGTGATTATCAGTATCAGCGCTAATTTCTACTTGGATTTTTCAGCGCTTATTTAATTTAAACGAGAAACATGAAAAACTCGCCTTTGCGGTTCACGTTCTCAACACAACTTAGAATTTAGTCATTTCACGTCGTTGGTTTGCAGAGGACGACAAAGAAATGAACAAAGATGGATAACGCACGTGCAGGACTATTGTTCTGCTCATTAAATCTTTTGTTTGGCGACGTCCTCGTTGACGTCGCCGTCTTGGTTTCGTTAAGTCCCTAATAACTACAGGACGTAGATGTAGGTTGGACAAAAATCACGTGCCAGTTTTTTGCAAATGACTAATTCGCCGTTTTTCCTGACCTATATTCCTTTGAAAGCTTTGCTGTTCGATGGTAAAAAAAAATGCTTCGACAGTCTATTAGCGGTTAAAATGTCCAGCATACATTTCAGACTAAAACATATTCTCAGGTTGTCTAAGCACAATTAATGTACAAACAGATGTTTACATTTTGGCCCAAAACATAGCACTCTTGCTTGAGCTGCCTGTGAAGTAATTCTTTTCGGAGAGGTTGCATCAGGTTGAAACCTCCTGACTGAAGTACTAACGTCTATTAAAAAGGTAGGTACTGGGGAAAATACAGCCGGTAATTGTTATTATGAAATAAGGATTGGGCCTGAAGAGTCTGCGACTACAGCAGACTACTGTTTGTTTTTAAACAAGGTGGAATCTTGATATCTTTTCAGGGAATTATTCATAATTCATTTTCCTTTCTGGGAACTATTTGAAACGATTGCACAATATACCTTTGCATAAATGGCGCCCAAATTTAAATAACAATACTACATCCTTAGCCCCAAATTCACAAATTCGCCTATCAAGTATTGTTATTCAAATTTGGGCCTTATTTATGCAAAGAGTCTATGGCAGATTTGTAAATAACATATTGTTCATACTTGAAGAAACTGGGAGTGGTATTACCTAATGGTTGCATAATCAATTAATACAAAAAGCTTTCTGCAATCCACAAGAAAACATGTCTCAGGATTTTAGAAAGCGCCAGGTCCCCAAAAATTATAGTTTGTCTTTCTGTAAGGCTGAAGGTTTTCATCAGGATGCTTATCCCAAATAAAACTTCGGCTCTGATCAACATCGAAGATAACATCGATTAGATTATTACGCTGTATAACGGTAAATTTAAAGCCAAAACTTCCATTGTACTTCCTTGGCCGTACAAAATTGAAATTGGTACTTTTACTAAACCACGCATTCAGCAATAATTTTAACCTGCTTTTACTTCCGTTTTCTTCTGTGGTTCAAAAACTCGTTCCTGAACCCGTCCTTTGCTACGTTTGCAAACTAGAGGTGGATTTCCACTGTCGCGTAATTTTCCGTACGTTAACGTGCGTGAATTTAACTGGCTTTACGTGCGTAAAATAAAAAAGAAGAAACGTATGAATAAAACCACATTCAACTTTTTCCGAAGACGCGAGGATTCCATACATTTCTTCTATTTTATTTACCTACGTACGTCCGTTAACGTACGAAAATTTACGCGACAGTGGAAATCCACCCCTAACGCGAGACTCGCTCTTAGTTGCATCTCAAAACACTTACGTTTGTGCTTGCTTACGTATACCTGGAAACTAGAAAGTCAGAATCAAATAAAACGCTCCTTCCGACTTCTTGGTGTGTTGTTCACACCTGCCAAACGCGTCAATAGATGTAGGTTGGACAAAACTCACGTGCCAGTATTTTGCAAATGAAATTCGCCGTTTTTCCTGACCAATATTCCTTTGAAAGCTGGTCAAAAAGTTCTTCGCAGAGTTTCATTACATGCTATTGCCATATTTTCTAGAGCCCATGAAAAAAGGCAATTCCTTTATTATATCATCGTTTAAGAGAACGCGTACGATCAATCACAGACATCTCGAGCGTTTTTTGTGAGTTAATCGAAGCTGTAAACAGTCTGTTAGCCGTTGAAATGTCCAACATATATTTCAAACTAAAAAAAAATATTCTCAAGTTGGCTAAGCACAATTAATGTACAGACAGATGTTTAAAGTTTGGCTGAAAACATTGCACCCTTACCCTGCTTGCTTTCGCAAGGTATGTATTGGGAAAATACAGCCCGCTACTGTTGTCCGAAAATAAGGATTGGGAATAGCCCGAACAGTCTGCAACTGCGGTAACATACACTACTTATAAGTTGCTTTCTGTAAGGCTGCAGGTTTTCATTAGGATGCTTATCCCAAATAAAACTTCGGATCCGATCGATTGGATTAACGCAAAATTAACCGTTAGCCATAAAAAAGCCAAAAAGCTAACCGTTAACCGTAAAAGCCACTTCCCCATTTAGACCCTCTTTCAAGTGCAACATTTCATCGTTCTGAACGATCACTCACAAATGACAGGCATCTACTCCTGGTACCGGCGTCACACCTGATGTTCAGGATGTTTCGTAAAAATATAACCGTCCGGAAATTATGGGACATTAAAAAAGTGAGCACATCAATTCCGAAAATTATAGGGCAACTTTGTGGTTTTCCGGAAAAATTTGGTCAAAGGGATCGCTCGGCCAAAAATTTCGAATTTTTTGCCAGCCTTCCATCCGAACTGATATTTTACCGAAATATTCCGTTGGGTTCCCCTGAGAAATGGCTAGCATATATTTCAAAATAAAAAAAATATTCTTCCCTTGGCAAAACACAAATTACAAGATCGAAAGTTACCCCCGGATTCAAACCATTTACTGTAAGGTGTTCCGCATTGTTCCGTCTATATCCACGAAGATTTATGCGGAAAGTTGATATCTATTCCGGGAATTATTCATCATTCATTATTCCTTTCTGAGAACCATTTGAAACGATTGCACAATGGCACATTTGTAAATAACATATTGCACATACTTGAAGAATGATCTATCCTAGCATTTACTGGCTGTATCAGTCATCAGCTTACTTAGCTTTTTGCAATCTACAAGAAAGTATGTCTGAGGATTTGAGAAAGCGCCGTGTCCCCAAGCTCGAAAATCACATGAACACAACCTAACACTACTTATAATTGTGAGTTCAACGGATGTAAACCGCGCAATAGTGATCTTGAAACACAGACGGGATTTCGAACAGAAACGAAATAGACCTTTCGTCAAAAACACCAGATTATGAATACTATTAAAATACAACTCAATGGTGAAAGTGAAACTGTTTTAACTTCCGCGTTCTCCGGCCTGTGGCTCAAAATCCCGTTCTTTGCTACGTTTACAAACCCTAACACGAAAATGTATGTGACTCGCTCTTAGTTGCATCTCAAAACACTTACGTTTGTGCTTGCTTACCTCGAAGTAACAAAAGTCAGAATCCAAGAAAACGCTTCTTTCCGTGTTGCTCACACCTCTCAAACGTATCGCTAACTTAGTACTTTAGAGGAAGGTTGGACACCAGTGACGCGCCAATTTTGGGCCAATGACATTCGTCGATTTTCATGACGGATATTCCTTTGAAAGTTAGGGGTGGACCATTGTATTATTGATGGTGCGCGGCCTGCATGAATGTTTTCCATGGAACTTTTAAACACAGATTACATGATATACATATTTAATATATAGATTTAGCCAAGACTAAAGCAGAGCTTCATAGTTTTTGCTGATTCTTAACAATTTGAGAAAAGGATCTAAATTAATGAAAATTCTAGCGTACGCAACTCCTCAAAGAAAGATTTCGTTACCGAAAAAATCGGAATTGTCAACTCCAACCACATAAATTCCGCCGAGGATGGCCATGAAAAAATACAAAATCAACCAAAAAATCGGACCTGACCCGCGATACAATGGAAAACCATTACCCGGTCAGCGGTCTATCAGAATTTGTTTAGTGTGATTATCAGTATCAGCGCTAATTTCTACTTGGATTTTTCAGCGCTTATTTAATTCAAACGAGAAACATGAAAAACTCGCCTTTGCGGTTCACGTTCTCAACACAACTTAGAATTTAGTCATTTCACGTCGTTGGTTTGCAGAGGACGACAAAGAAATGAACAAAGATGGATAACGCACGTGCAGGACTATTGTTCTGCTCATTAAATCTTTTGTTTGGCGACGTCCTCGTTGACGTCGCCGTCGCTAATTTCCGTTTCGTAAACGGTCGGTGCCATTTTTAACGGTCGATGCCATAATTGGTAACCAAGCTTTTCGGAATGGACGATGCTATATCCGCTCTAGTTTAGGCCTGGACTAGGTCGAAACTGGTGATAGACTAATACACACTTACCAAATGCTTAATTGTTCAATTTCACACTGGTGTGCTTGCGGTTAGCTTTATTTGTTGGGTGGGGCAATACTATAAGTAAAATATATATACTAAGAAAGTCTTGTTTTATAACGAAATTTTGTGAGGATTTGGCGGATTGGCCTGGTAGTGTAGTGGTAGTGTACTGGTGAAATAGGGATGTTGGCTTGTCAGAGGTTCAGGGTTCGATTCTTGTCATTGACTAACAATTTTTCTTTTTTTGTGGGTAAAAAAATTCGATGATAGCCCAAAAAAAATTCTAAGTGTCGAAAAAATGGCATCGACCGTTTACGAAACGGAAACGTGCGTCGCCGTCGTGGTTTCGTAAAGTCCCTAATAACTACAGGACGTAGAAGTAGGTTGGACAAAAATCACTTGCCAGTTTTTTGCAAATGACTAATTCGCCGTTTTTCCTGACCCATATTCCTTTGAAAGCTTTGCTGTTCGATGGTAAAAAAAAATGCTTCGACAGTCTATTAGCGGTTAAAATGTCCAGCACACATTTCAGACTAAAAATATATTCTCAGGTTGTCTAAGCATAATTAATGTACAGACAGATGTTTACATTTTGGCCCAAAACATAGCACTCTTGCTTGAGCTGCCTGTGAACTCATTCTTTTCGGAGAGGTTGCATCAGGTTGAAACCTCCTGACTGAAGCACTAACGTCTATTAAAAAGGTAGGTACTGGGGAAAATACAGCCGGTAATTGTTATTATGAAATAAGGATTGGGCCTGAAGAGTCTGCGACTACAGCAGACTACTGTTTGTTTTTAAACAAGGTGGAATCTTGATATCTTTTCAGGGAATTATTCATAATTCATTTTCCTTTCTGGGAACTATTTGAAACGATTGCACAATAGACCTTTGCATAAATGGCGCCCAAATTTAAATAACAATACTACATCCTTAGCCCCAAATTCACAAGTATTGCTTTCTGTAAGGCTGCAGGTTTTCATTAGGATGCTTATCCCAAATAAAACTTCGGATCCGATCGATTGGATTAACGCAAAATTAACCGTTGGCCATAAAAAAGCCAACAAGCTAACCGTTAACCGTAAAAGCCACTTCCCCATTTAGACCCTCTTTCAAGTGCAACATTTCATCGTTCTGAACGATCACTCACAAATGACAGGCATCCACTCCTGGTACCGGCGTCACACCTGATGTTCAGGATGTTTCGTAAAAATATAACCGTCCGGAAATTATGACACATTAAAAAAGTGAGCACATAAATTCCGAAAATTATAGGGCAACTTTGTGGTTTTCCGAAAAAATTTGGTCAAAGGGATCGCTCGGCCAAAAATTTCCAAATTTTTTGCCAGCCTTCCATCCGAACTGGTATTTTACCGAAATATTCCGTTGGGTTCCCCTGAGAAATGGCTAGCATATATTTCAAAACAAAACAAAATATTCTTCCCTTGGCAAAACACAAATTACAAGATCGAAAGTTACCCCCGGATTCAAACCATTTACTGTAAGGTTTTCCGCATTGTTCCGTCTATATCCACGAAGATTTATGCGGAAAGCTGATATCTATTCCGGGAATTATTCATCATTCATTATTCCTTTCTGAGAACCATTTGAAACGATTGCACAATGGCACATTTGTAAATAACATATTGCTCATACTTGAAGAATGATCTATCCTAGCATTTACTGGCTGTATCAGTCATCAGCTTACTTAGCTTTTTGCAATCTACAAGAAAGTATGTCTGAGGATTTGAGAAAGCGCCGTGTCCCCAAGCACGAAAATCACATGAACACAACCAAACACTACTTACAATTGTGAGTTCAACGGATGTAAACCGCGCAATAGTGATCTTGAAACACAGACGGGATTTCGAACAGAAACGAAATAGACCTTTCGTCAAAAACACCATATTGTGAATACTATTAAAATACAACTCAATGGTGAAAGTGAAACTGTTTTAACTGCCGCGTTCTCCTGTGGCTTAAAATCCCGTTCTTTGCTACGTTTACAAACCCTGAGACGAAAATGTATGACTCGCTCTTAGTTGCATCTCAAAACACTTACGTTTGTGGTTTCTTACCTCGAAACAACAAAAGTCAGAATCCAAGAAAACGCTTCTTTCCGTGTTGCTCACACCTCTCAAACGTGTCGCTAACTTAGTACTTTGGAGGAAGGTTGGACACCAGTGACGCGCCAATTTTGGGCCAATGACATTCGTCGATTTTCATGACGGATATTCCTTTAAAAGTTAGGGGTGGACCATTGTATTATTGATGGTACGCGGCGTGCATGAATGTTTTCCATGGAACTTTTAAACACAGCCGGATTACATGATATACATATTTAATATATAGATTTAGCCAAGACTAAAGGCGGAGCTTCATAGTTTTTGCTGATTCTTAACAATTTGAGAAAAGGATCTAAATCAGTGAAAATTCTAGCGTACGCAACTCCTCAAAGAAAGATTTCGTTGCCGAAATAAAAAGTCAGAATTGTCAACTCCAATCACATAAATTCCGCCGAGGATGGCCATGAAAAACTACAAAATCAACCAAAAAATCGGACCTGACCCGCGATACAATGGAAAACCATTACCCGGTCAGCGGTCAACTTCAAAAAAACATGTGATCTCGATGAACCTGTCATGTGTTACTTGTCAGCGGATACCTTGTTTTTAATGCTATTTCCCGTCACAAAACGCGGGTTGCCTCCGGCACCTCGTTCCCAGACCTAATCCGTGGGTACGCTGGCGACCACCAAATTTTCTCGGCTTGATGAGTTTACTAATTTCTATAAGTTTGGATGTTCCGCAGGAGGTCCGCTATAACATCAACGTTAGCCAGGCCTCGTTTGCATGGCAAACCTGGCAATCTTTTGCACCTTCACAATTTTTATATTTATTGCTTTTAACAGCAATGTTTTTCGAAAGCTGGACAATGAAACACAAAATAGAGACAGAAAGCTTCAAACACAGGAGTGAAAGGAACACTTTGTCATTGGCTAGTTGTGACGTACAGCCAATTAGAAGCAGGCCTTTTCGATCCGCCCAAAGGGTACACACCACGAGTTAATTGTGACGAGCCACAGATTGTCCAGTGTTCTTGGTGCTGACCAAAAGAAAAGTGGGCTCTGCGGATGAGATTGTGAAAGTCCTTGATATTCCAAGAACTTTCATTTTCAAACATCCCTTTTTATCACAGTGATGATAAATCGTGAACGCTTTTTGCTTTGCGGAATTTTTTCTTGAATTTTGGGGGCAAGCAGCACCTCATTGAAGCGGCAATACCATTGGGCGTTGAAATAATAGAGAACACTCCTAAACAAAGCCTCTAGCCCTGATAACAAAGAAGTCTATTGTTAAGGAGAAGGAATGAAAAAATATGTTCATATGAAGTTCTGGACTACTCTAATTTTGTTATAGTTATGATTAATTCACAACAGGCATTCGTGTCGTCCAATTCTGTCTGTAATCATACTCGTCATTAGCACTCTTATGGTTACAGAGCGAATTGGACTCCACTCAGTCATATTACCATTACCTATTTTATTTTTTGTTTTTTTATTAATCATGTTTGACTTTCCCAATTCAACCTAAATTGTGGAAATCATGTAAAATAAGAAACATAAACCTAAAAAAAGACATTTATGACGACAACGTTAAAATTAAATAAATGACAACAAAAGAGGCAAATACAGCAGGGCTGATGCTACACGAAAGATTAGACTATGGAAGACATCCACACGACAAGAACCAGTGATAAAACAGGATTACAAGCATGGACAGCTTACGTCAGCGCGAGAGCATGCTCATATCATCATAGCAAAATGACCCGCATTGGTTTTGCCCAAGAAGTCCAAGCAACATTATTTAATTCTGCTTTGACACACAAAGACGAGGGTGGTTCTGGCACACCCAGAACCACCCTCGTCTTTGTGTGTGGCTGCGTGGTTGCTGAGCGGTTGCGAAGTGGTGGCTGGGTGGAGGTGAGGCGTGGGTGGAGGGGTGGCAGCGGGTTGGTAGCTTGTGTGTGCCCAGAACAACAAACCCACCAAGCGAAACAACAAACCCACCAAGCGAGCGAATGTGAAAACATGTGTTCCAAACGCAAAACACAAGTAAAAAAAGAGTGTGACCCAAGCCAAAGCGAGCGGTGTGCCATATTGTATTTCCATTTGAAGAAATGCATGCACTTGTTTATACACAATTGTGTGGCATAATTAATTTTCCATTTGAAGAAATATCAGCACAGTATATAAACATGTCAAACCAAGAAGACGAAAACAAGTGCAATCTTTCCGAGTCAATTCAAAACCTCCCTCCAAAACTCCGCGAGCGAATATGTAAGGAATTAATCGCAATAAAAGTCAAGGAGCGATTAGATCTCGGTTTCTATGCTGTACATAACGAGTTATTTGCGCTAAAAGAAAACGACTTTTTTAGCATGTTTTGCGATAGATGTGAACAGTTTAGGAGAGCGCATTTTTTTTTTCGGCACCCAAATTTTCGGCAACCAAATTTTGCACAAACGTGCACACAGCGGATTTTTCTCCAACACCAAAATTTTCGCACAAGCAGCTTTGCAACGGAGAGCGCACTTTTTTTTTCGGCACCCAAATTTTCGGCAACTTTTTTTCTTCCACTTTTCCATTGCCACAAGCCAGACCACTTTTGGCACAAATACCACTTTGTCACAAAGCTGCTTTGCCAGCAGGGCACAAAAACAAACATCAAACAGGTTGCCAAAATCCCCCAATTGAACAAACATGTTGCTGGAAGTATACAAAAAATGTCTTCGCAACAGCTAGTGGATTTCGACAACGAAACAGTGGTTGTGCAACGTTCCAATATTGTAGCTTTGTTTTTCTCCGGGACCAAAAACGCAACACCCGATGCAAACGACGAAGTTGCAGCGACGAACGTCGACGACGCGACCAAACAAATCTTCGAACTCGCAACACCCGCTGCAAACGACGTTGCAGCGACGAACGACGCGACAAGAAAAACCTTCGAAAGCATGGGTCTGCGGTGCGAGAAATCTGTTGCCTACCACCTGCTACTCGAAAACGCCTGGGATAGCAATCTGGCCGACATCGCCAAGGTCGACTATCTGGCAGGGAACCTCGGTCGCACGAACCTTCGGCCATTGGCTGGTCTTCCGCCTTTCGTCGACGACATCTTCGTATTTGACCCGCTTGCCAGAGAGGAGTGCGTCTACAAGAGAGGAAAAATCTCCTGCACCGAGGGCCCACAAGGCATGGCAAAAACTGTCGTGGCAAACATAGCAATAGCTTTGGAAAATGTCCTGGGGAAACGCTACACAACAAACATCGTCCACACAGTGGGGCAAGGGAAAGCGGAAAACAGCGCAATCCGCGCCACCATCGAGAGAATCGAGAAAAACACCTGGCACAGGGCAAACAGAAGCTGGTTTGGTCTACATCCCGAGGAAGAGATCGCCGGCTATTTCGTGGCGAAATGCGACGTTTCCGAAGTCCCAATGGAAGAGTTGCACCAGGCGCTGCCGGTTTTCGCAAATCGTCTGGTCGGGGGCTTCGGCTACGATATCTACTCCATCGACTACACAAAAGACTTTTCGGGCACTTTGGATCGCAAAGCTCTTGTGGACCACCTTGGGTTCGAAACGGCAGGGAGTTTGTCCGCCGCAATGGGAGAAAATAGCCCCCGGCTCCTGGACAACACCGCCAGCGTCGGGGAGCACTGCGCACCTGGCTCGAGACCACAGAACAACAAGAAACCACAACCACCCGAAACAAGATCTACAACAAAGTCGTTTCGAATTTCGAGGCAGGAGAAATCCGCGAGCCTGTTGGCGGGCACCTGGCGGAATACGCCGACTGTCCCAACCAGCGGCTCCGCCAAACATTCTTCCACCCAGACGTGCAAGCCCGAGGTTTTACTCGAATCGAAACCACTCTCTATGGCCTCCCACTCGACGAACTATCGAACGAGAAAGCTTCCGCCTGCATCGAGAATGTCTTGGCGCGGGTTTCTGTCGACGACGACGAACAAGCTCTCTTTGTGGTCCAACCGCCCAGCAAGCAGTGGCAAACCTCGCCGCCACCCTCGACAGGTGTCTTGTTCTCGCGGACAGACCACAAGGCCACATCTTCGTCGTGTGGGGCGGCCACACAACAACAGGCCGGATCTTTGGAGTCCACGTGCGCCCCACCCCAGCGAACGTCGAGGACCCAACCAAGTGGGAAAAAGCAGTGCAGTGGGCGGCAGGGGACTTCG
>OX393563.1:23360722-23434041 GCA_947652115.1 Blastomussa wellsi | reverse complement strand
GTGCAGGACCTGCAGAAAAATATGGATTTCTTGTTGGAGACCCAAGAAAGCCACTACGAAGATGTGGAGGAGATTGTGGAAGATTTGCAGGGGTTGGAAGAGGAATTGGAAGAAAATAGCGTAGGAATCCTGGAGAGCATAGAAAAAAACAGCAATGCTGTTCGAGAGCAAACAGACAGGGTGGTGCGTGCCGCCAATGCTGCAACGTCTGCTGCTTGGGGTGTTGTGCAGGTTGTTGGGATTGCTTGCGGGATTGGTTCTGTCCTCCTTCTTCTGCATGCAACACTGCGACCGAAATACGAAGAGTGGCAACAACAGAATGCCGCAAAGGAGCAGTTGCCAAAACAGCAGCCTGCGAACAAAAAAGGAATTCGTCCAATGGACTAGAGTGCTAGCAATTAGATAGATGCAATGCAATGCAATATACAATGGATCTTGTGGTTCTGCCACCTGGTTGTGTGCCTCATTTTCCTTTCCGCCAATTCCACGTCCGAAAGAAAGAATGGGAGCAGCAAGAAGACAAAGTCTGCTGGAAGGATTGGAGAGCTCTTCGCAAGTTCTGCACCTCGATGGAAGACAATCCGGCCAACATTGTCGGCCATATCGATGCAGAGACTGCAGAAAAATGGTTGGACTGGGGACTGGGATAGCTTTTTGTTGTTGCTTGCCGGGGGAGTTTTGTTTTCTGTACCAAAGGTGGATTGGTTGTTGCGAAATAGTTTGTCTACGCCAGGGCAACACGGCGGCTTTTTTTCTTGCTCGGTGTCGTTTTCTCCTCCCCAAGCCGGCAAAGCAATGGTGTTGTTCTTTTTTGGAGTAAGTCGAAGCCTCCAAGATTCTCCACCTCTTTTTCCAGAAAATAGCCGTGCGTCGGGGTTTCGTCGTCTGTTGTTGGCTGCCCGTGTTCGCCGAGCGGGAGCAGGAAGAGAATGGTCCGCGGACAGTTTCGAAAAGTTGTCCAGGCAAACTTCTTGCACTTGTATTCGCCGGGCTGCAAGTCTGCTGGCGCAGAAACTTTGGAAAAATTGGTTTTGGTTTTGGCGAGATCTGCGCAAAGTTTGTCGTATTCTTCGCATTTCGCCCCAAGAGCCCGCAAGATTGGGAGTCGACCAGGATCTGGGGCTTCGAGAACTTGTATTGGGTTCCACACAATTTTTTTGCCCTCGTTGTAGTGGAAGGTTTTCGGGGATTGGATTTGCAACTCCAACCCTCCAAGCTTGCCGACACCGTAGAAAGCCACAAGCCAGAAAAGTTTCCGACCAAATTTGTCTTCCTCCTTGCGGAAGAAGGCCGCGCATTCGTGGAGGATTTTTCGCAGACCTTTCGTCGCCCAAACAGAAACACACAGAGAATTTGGTTCCTGCAAGACAACCCGATATTGCTCTTCTTTCGCGCGAAAACCAAGAACTTTCAATATCTTGTTTGCGGCCAGCTCCGAAACTTTTTTTGTGCCCTTCGCAAGAGCGTCGAAGATTTTTTCGCGGGTCTCTCGGCTTTTTCTTTCGATTTTTTTCTTTGTCTCGGCATAGACGCAAAGAGTCTCTATTTCCGCTTGGCGAATCTTTGTGTTTTCTTCCTCTTTTTTGGGCCGATTTTCTTCTCTTTCCCAGTGGGCTCGTTTCCACTCCTCGGCTGTGCGGGCGTACCGAAGCTCCTCGAGAACTTTCTCTCGGTTTCTTGTCGAAAGCGCAGATATTTGTCGCTGTTGGGCGATTTCTGGCACTTCTTGGAGCTCGTATTTCGAAGAATCGTTGCCGATGGCGTGGCATTTTTTTCGTCCGCCATTCCCACACGATCTTGTCTGTTGGCGGCAGAAGTGTTGGCAGGTTGCCTCCGTTCGGGTGGAGCTGCGTCGGTTTTTTGCTCGCTGCGAGGATGGTGCTGGCGTTTGCGTCTTTTGTGTAGCAGCGGAGCGGTCCGAGCTCCACCCCTTCGTAGTCGGCGGCCAGAATGTCGACCCGGAAAATCGGGCAAGACCGGAAGCCGAAGTCCCCTGCCGCCCACTGCACTGCTTTTTCCCACTTGGTTGGGTCCTCGACGTTCGCTGGGGTGGGGCGCACGTGGACTCCAAAGATCCGGCCTGTTGTTGTGTGGCCGCCCCACGCGACGAAGATGTGGCCTTGTGGTCTGTCCGCGAGAACAAGACACCTGTCGAGGGTGGCGGCGAGGTTTGCCACTGCTTGCTGGGCGGTTGGACCACAAAGAGAGCTTGTTCGTCGTCGTCGACAGAAACCCGCGCCAAGACATTCTCGATGCAGGCGGAAGCTTTCTCGTTCGATAGTTCGTCGAGTGGGAGGCCATAGAGAGTGGTTTCGATTCGAGTAAAACCTCGGGCTTGCACGTCTGGGTGGAAGAATGTTTGGCGCAGCCGCTGGTTGGGACAGTCGGCGTATTCCGCCAGGTGCCCGCCAACAGGCTCGCGGATTTCTCCTGCCTCGAAATTCGAAACGACTTTGTTGTAGATCTTGTTTCGGGTGGTTGTGGTTTCTTGTTGTTCTGTGGTCTCGAGCCAGGTGCGCAGTGCTCCCCGACGCTGGCGGTGTTGTCCAGGAGCCGGGGGCTATTTTCTCCCATTGCGGCGGACAAACTCCCTGCCGTTTCGAACCCAAGGTGGTCCACAAGAGCTTTGCGATCCAAAGTGCCCGAAAAGTCTTTTGTGTAGTCGATGGAGTAGATATCGTAGCCGAAGCCCCCGACCAGACGATTTGCGAAAACCGGCAGCGCCTGGTGCAACTCTTCCATTGGGACTTCGGAAACGTCGCATTTCGCCACGAAATAGCCGGCGATCTCTTCCTCGGGATGTAGACCAAACCAGCTTCTGTTTGCCCTGTGCCAGGTGTTTTTCTCGATTCTCTCGATGGTGGCGCGGATTGCGCTGTTTTCCGCTTTCCCTTGCCCCACTGTGTGGACGATGTTTGTTGTGTAGCGTTTCCCCAGGACATTTTCCAAAGCTATTGCTATGTTTGCCACGACAGTTTTTGCCATGCCTTGTGGGCCCTCGGTGCAGGAGATTTTTCCTCTCTTGTAGACGCACTCCTCTCTGGCAAGCGGGTCAAATACGAAGATGTCGTCGACGAAAGGCGGAAGACCAGCCAATGGCCGAAGGTTCGTGCGACCGAGGTTCCCTGCCAGATAGTCGACCTTGGCGATGTCGGCCAGATTGCTATCCCAGGCGTTTTCGAGTAGCAGGTGGTAGGCAACAGATTTCTCGCACCGCAGACCCATGCTTTCGAAGGTTTTTCTTGTCGCGTCGTTCGTCGCTGCAACGTCGTTTGCAGCGGGTGTTGCGAGTTCGAAGATTTGTTTGGTCGCGTCGTCGACGTTCGTCGCTGCAACTTCGTCGTTTGCATCGGGTGTTGCGTTTTTGGTCCCGGAGAAAAACAAAGCTACAATATTGGAACGTTGCACAACCACTGTTTCGTTGTCGAAATCCACTAGCTGTTGCGAAGACATTTTTTGTATACTTCCAGCAACATGTTTGTTCAATTGGGGGATTTTGGCAACCTGTTTGATGTTTGTTTTTGTGCCCTGCTGGCAAAGCAGCTTTGTGACAAAGTGGTATTTGTGCCAAAAGTGGTCTGGCTTGTGGCAATGGAAAAGTGGAAGAAAAAAAGTTGCCGAAAATTTGGGTGCCGAAAAAAAAAGTGCGCTCTCCGTTGCAAAGCTGCTTGTGCGAAAATTTTGGTGTTGGAGAAAAATCCGCTGTGTGCACGTTTGTGCAAAATTTGGTTGCCGAAAATTTGGGTGCCGAAAAAAAAAATGCGCTCTCCTAAACTGTTCACATCTATCGCAAAACATGCTAAAAAAGTCGTTTTCTTTTAGCGCAAATAACTCGTTATGTACAGCATAGAAACCGAGATCTAATCGCTCCTTGACTTTTATTGCGATTAATTCCTTACATATTCGCTCGCGGAGTTTTGGAGGGAGGTTTTGAATTGACTCGGAAAGATTGCACTTGTTTTCGTCTTCTTGGTTTGACATGTTTATATACTGTGCTGATATTTCTTCAAATGGAAAATTAATTATGCCACACAATTGTGTATAAACAAGTGCATGCATTTCTTCAAATGGAAATACAATATGGCACACCGCTCGCTTTGGCTTGGGTCACACTCTTTTTTTACTTGTGTTTTGCGTTTGGAACACATGTTTTCACATTCGCTCGCTTGGTGGGTTTGTTGTTTCGCTTGGTGGGTTTGTTGTTCTGGGCACACACAAGCTACCAACCCGCTGCCACCCCTCCACCCACGCCTCACCTCCACCCAGCCACCACTTCGCAACCGCTCAGCAACCACGCAGCCACACACAAAGACGAGGGTGGTTCTGGGTGTGCCAGAACCACCCTCGTCTTTGTGTGTCAAAGCAGAATTAAATAATGTTGCTTGGACTTCTTGGGCAAAACCAATGCGGGTCATTTTGCTATGATGATATGAGCATGCTCTCGCGCTGACGTAAGCTGTCCATGCTTGTAATCCTGTTTTATCACTGGTTCTTGTCGTGTGGATGTCTTCCATAGTCTAATCTTTCGTGTAGCATCAGCCCTGCTGTATTTGCCTCTTTTGTTGTCATTTATTTAATTTTAACGTTGTCGTCATAAATGTCTTTTTTTAGGTTTATGTTTCTTATTTTACATGATTTCCACAATTTAGGTTGAATTGAATTGAATTTGGTGGGTTTGTTGTTCTGGGCACACACAAGCTACCAACCCGCTGCCACCCCCCTGCCACCCCTCCACCCACGCCTCACCTCCACCCAGCCACCACTTCGCAACCGCTCAGCAACCACGCAGCCACACACAAAGACGAGGGTGGTTCTGGGTGTGCCAGAACCACCCTCGTCTTTGTGTGTCTTTGCAACACGGTCGTAACGTCTTCTTGCTCCCGTCAGCTGTGGAAGCACGTGATTCGGGGAGCAAGCGAGTTGCAAAGTACGGAACGTTCATGTAGTGTACGGGCCACTTCGTAATTTATCTTCACTGCCTCTAGCGCTGACGTGATATATATGCTGAGGAGTCCCAAAAGGACGAAATAGCTGTCCACGGTTGCAACCCTGCTTTATCGGTTCTTGTCGTTTCTCCCAAGTGTTCTTTTTTTATGTGGTATCAGCTGTCTTTTCTGTGTCCATTTATTTTATTTTCTCTTTGTTGTCATGGAGAATATATTTTAGCTTTGTTTTTTTCATTTTACATGATTTCAGCAATTCGTGATTAATAAAAATCTAAAAAGAAAACAAGGAGAAGATTGACAAAAAATTAAAAAGAAATTTAAAAAATTAACCCAGGCCCCGGGTCGACCCCTGATCGGCGTTTTACCGACACACCATGAATTTGACCCAGTCAAATACTTGACATTGTTTTGCCCATACTACCATATTTTATGGCCCAAAGAGATTTTCAGTTTTAACTTTAACTACAGAGAACGCATCACCCTCCCATAAGAGGCTTTCCGCCCGTGTGGGAGGAAAATATGTTAACACAAACTCTTCACTTGTTGCTGCCTCCTGCCATTCAACTCTTTTTGTAACTATTTACCTTTTGGGCGTCGATATTTTGTCTTTTCCTACTGTCCGACCCAAAATTAGCAAATGCATTCGACGATAAACGAAGAAATTAGGATGGCCGGCAGAATTCAAGAAAAAATGACTCAAAATAAAACGGACAAACGAACAACGAACGTAGGAGTCGTGTAAAAGTGCCCTTCAGAAACTTATAAGAAGCAAAATAGGTCCGAAGACAGAATAAATATAGGACGGCAAACAAACGCAACCAACGTTGGAGTCGTGTGGGCGTCCAAGACTGGTTGCTCGATATGTTTTGTGCTTAAAATTTTTTAAGATGAGAAGCGCTCGATGCTTGATATTTCTTGGGATTTGCTTTTGTATGCGCGCTAATTAGGCGGACAATTCTGGGCAGTAAGGATGCGCAATGCAGTTCATAGGTCGGAATCACCTTAAAGCAAGGTCTGGGCTACTCACTAAACCATCACCCCCCTCACCCCATACCGTCGTTGTTTGTACTTCCAAGCTTTTATTCGTCACTCAACGAATCACAGGTAGCCATTGCCTCAGTTATACAGAGCACTTTCACATTTTATTTTAAAGAAGTTTAACTACACCAAAATCACCTAGAAACGTGTTCAGTTTGGCACTCTCTTGTCTAAGTATAAACAAGAGAAAATGAGTCTCTTGGTATAAAGCAGAGATCCCGACAGGACTGAACCCATGATCTCTTGGTGAGCTAAGCCATTTTATAGGTTCATGTGTAATGCGCCGAGTGTTTAAAGGATGTACATGTTGCAGACGTTTTAGGCTATAACTGCCTGAGTCACAGTCTATCCCCTTGTTTTGTTACTAGATCCAGAAGTGCGAACCCTGCTGGCTAGAACAAGCGGAAACTCATAAATCTAGGCTGGGTCGCGGGTCTCCCATAAAACAGCGACCAGGGAGTTCGGCTAGGAAATGATACAAATGTTCTTTGACAGAAAACATGGGAAAATAAGTAAAGGCAAACAACCAAATGGGGCCAATGAATTATTGCGCTTTCTTTCTAAGTCTAAAGTTCAAAACCTAACCAACGATTGCGTTTTTCTAAGCCGTCAATCATAATTATGGTCACAGCAAATGAATCTTTAAAATCAGAAACAAAATGGATCGAAGTCCGCGTACCCATCACAACTGACAGACGTGACCTTTTGGCCTTGATGAAGTGAACTTCGGTTTCCTGAGAGGTCCACTTGATGATTGACGGCAGCGAAAACGTAACCGTCGTAACCGTCACCGTCAACATGCGCAATAATTAAAAGAACGTTTTCTGTCAATGTACATTGCAACTAAATGACATGCCATGTCATGCTGTACAAACAACATTACACACATAGTATTGGAGGGAAAAAATGATAGTTGGCTTACCACACAAAACTTGATTTTGAAATATTTTTTGCTCACAATTATTTCATCTGAAATGTGAATTTAATCAAATTCGAAACCACATGTTTTACAGCTATTAGACAGTGGTTGTTTCATGGTACGTTTCCGTTTTTGTCTCGTTATCAAATAATTCAGCTATTAATAATTCTTTTTGGTGTATTATCTATTGATAAAACCATGGGATAACAACTAGCTTTGTAAACTAACTTTGCACAATAACTGGCGTAAAATGTCAAAGGCCACTGTAGGAGTCAATTCAAGTCAATTGCAAGAAGTAACGAAGAAGCAAAATGTTTGAACAATCACGAAAATGCAACGGGGATGCACAATGTGCGAGCCAGCGAGGCATGCGAGGCAAGCGAGGCAAACATGCGAGGCATGCGAATTATGCGAGGCAAACATGCGAGGCATGCGGATTATGCGAGGCAGACATGCGAGGCATGCGGATTATGCGAGGCAGACATGTGAGTCACCAGAAACACGCGAGGCAAGCGGAAACACGTGAGACACAAATAAGTCGTTCCCAGTATTTCTTCCCGTCCCTTCTCTTTTGTTCGTGCGCGTGGTGTAGGCCATCTTGATAATAAGGAAGAGATTTTTATCTGCTATCTGCCTTAATCGTTGCCATCCTTTTCTAAAAGAACGTATTTTTATTATATTATGCTCAATACATCTCTTGACAACCGTTTCGATATTAAAGATATTTGTGACTTCTATTTTGAATGCATTTGCATTCATGCATCCGCCAGTGGACAAAAACCGTTGCTTCTATCGCTGTTTAGCGAAGTCCTTGGACATGACAGAGGACCATGTGGTGCAAATGCTTGAATCGTTCATGATTTCCAACCAAGTTATTTCCTGTTTTAACAAGGTACGAATCTGTCCACAATAATTTAGTAAATTGTACGCTATCAGAACAAGTAATACGGAATGTGCGCAACGAAAAGAATGCATTCATCTTTGGTAGGTCACGTGACCAGAATTAAAAAAGCCCTATAAACTCATGCAACTTACATCTGGAGAAGCCAAATCTATGGCATGGCTTTTTCGGAATTTGAGTTACTGAACAAGCTATGACGTCATTAAGTTATTGTGACGTCATAGCTTCGTGATCTGATCACGTGGCTTACCAAATATGGTTATGACTACGGGAAGGCAAACTCTAATAGAACAAACAAGCCCAAAAACTAAACCCAGGGTACTAGTGGATTCCCAGATATGACGGTTGGAAGTCACGATAGTTAAGGTCTACTCCCTTAACTACAAAATGGATGCGACCGATGACTTCTAACCTTCTAACCTTCTTAGGCTTATTTATTTAATTTTTTTTTTGCCTCGCATGCCTCGCATGCCTCGCATGCCTCGCATGTCTGTCTCGCATGCCTCGCTTGCCTCGCATGCCTCGCTGGCTCGCATATTGTACACGCTCGGAAATTTGGCTATTTGTCTGACATAGAAACCTACTTTTGAATCGAATGAAACTTCAAAATAATAGTATGTATTGTAAGGTAGGCAAAAGACCAGCAAAAAAAAATGCAAGTACACCATACTCGAAAAATAATAGGAAAAATAGGCAAATGGTTTCAAGATACACTGTCTGTCACATGTGGCTCCTTTAGATTAGTTCGCATGAGGTGACAAGTCAATCGTTCTTGAAGCAGGATGTACAATCAATATTTATCCAAACCTTGGTCGTCTCATACATTCCTCTGTGAAATACAAGGCAATAATCTTTACTCCATATCCCTAGCACTAGCTATCTCCTGTCCCAATAATTTACTGTCACAAAACGATTACAACAGTTCCTTGCAGTCATTCGCAAATGCTGAATGTGTATCATATTCTCAGTCAGCAATGTCACTAAGTAGTTGGCATACAAACTGTAGACACCCTGGAAATGCCTAACACAGAGGTAACTGACACGCAACACGTTTAACCTATGCTTGGCATTATCATACATGTATGTAGTGTAGTCATATGATGCACCAACAGACCAGTTTAGACCAATGACATAAATATTACACAGCTCATAACCATTAATTTCCACTAAATTTTCTAATAATTATGTACATCTCATTACCATCAGTTAAATTCTTTTAGAATTTAGACTTGCAGTGCACCTAACCCCAAAATACTTTTTTTCCTACAATAAACCTCTGCACCAGTTCGAAACGCATTGCACCATTTTTCTCCTTTTTACCGAATTCTGACTATTTATAGCATTCAAAAGTTCTGAAAAACTGTGCATCATTTGTTGCACAACTGAATCAGAAGGGAAATGGGTCTTTTCCCTATTTGATATCACAAACTGATTTGCATGCATGCATGTTTACAAAGACTTGATGTGATGCAAATCAGTTTGTGTTGTCAAATAGGGAATACACCCATTCCCCTTTTGACTTGGGCAGGCAACAAATGATGCACACCTTTTTGTAACTTTTGAATGCTATAAGTAGTCAGAATTATTAGTAAAAAGGAGAAATAAAAGGTGCAATGCGTTTGGAACTGGTGCAAAAGCTTATTTTAGCAAAAACATACTTTGGGGTTAGGTGCACTTTAATTATTTAGAAGTAAAACTAATATTTATAAGCCACCAGGCAACCAAGGTTCCAGTACAAACATAGTTTGTAAACAGAAATATCAACCTGAAGAAAGAATGATACATTGTTATTACTGATAAGTTGGTGTGTGGAATGAAAGCAAGCAGGCAAGGAGTGAGTGAGGGAGGAGTGTGCGAAAAAAAAGGAGCACTGGAAAAGACATGGTACAGAATTCAATAAATAAACAAACAAACAAATGAATTAATGAATATAACGACTAACACATACAAGTCTAAAATTGAGCTTGATATTTCAGGGAAGCCAAACAGCACGAGAGGCCATGGGTTCAAAACCCTGGTTTGGAAGCCTGAATCTTTATCAGGCTTTATCTTTTCAATTGCTTGAGATATAATATACATGTAGTTGCACAGATCTCATTCTCATTTTTTGGTTGTTCTCACCACTATCTATCTGATATTTCATTGTTTCACAGTTTTCTGCTTTGGAACCTACATGACGTATTTCTGCCATCCTTCTGATTTATCAAATACCATTCTACAAGATCTGCCCAATGTAATTACACAGGCACTTCCCACATAACATGTACTTACATTATGTCCATCCTTTGTTGTTATGTAGATGAAAGAGTCATAAGGTATTCCAGAGCCTTGTCGCCATCATTATTAGCCGCCTGAAGACAATCCATTATATTATTCTCCTTGAAGCCATATTCCTTAAATTTTTTCACCAGTTCAAGAAATTCTACTGCCTGCAAATACAAAGCAGGTGATTGGGTAAAATTAATCACCAAGTCTGTACTTACAGTGCATATAAGCCTGTGCATAAGCCTCTGTGAGGTAATGATTAGTGCACTGAGGTCAGGATAAATAAGTCAGACCAGAGTCCTGGTTAAGGTCACTGTTTTGTGTTCTTAGGCAATACTTTTATTCTCATAGTGCTACTGGTAAATGCTGTTATGATGACCGTGCATCTCATCAAACATAAATACAATTATATTATATAAACAGCAGTGAAATACCGGGTGAGCTATCGCGCTAAAACATGATATCTTCACATGTGAAGATAACATATAACATAACATGTTATCTTAACATGTAATCTTCATATGAGAAGATATCACCATTGCTACGGTTACGCAATAAATCGCACCTGTGCAATGGAAGTGAAAAGGTAAATTTGGAATTTCATCAGTGTTTATATAATAAACAGAATATTACATGGCCGCTCAAAGATACGAAATTTCTCTTCTCGCATTGAAACAAATTTCACTCATGAAATATCTTCCAACACACGAAGAGAAATTTCATATCTTCACGCGGCCATGTAATATCCTCTACTCCAAGACACTTCATGCTACTGCTACTGGAAATACTACAGAGCTGGTCTGATGGACCCCTTGACTCAAAAGCAGACTTCATTAACCTTTAACTTACAAATCCTACTCCAGATGTTTACCCCATTCACAATTAAAACCTATAGCTTTTAGCTGCTTTTCAAAGCTATAGTAAGAGTAACAGTATAATGTACTTACAGTTTGTTGTGTGCAAGATGGTTCAAGACTAGTGGCCTGGCACAGCATTTCCTATCTCCAATTTATGAGGCATGAGGCTACTTGGAGTATTTCCTACTCTCCCATGCATGGCATGCGAGTCCAATAGCCCGATTTCAATGTATTAAAATTCAGCCTAAACAGTAAACCTCAGCATGAGGCACTGGGAAATAAAGTAAAGAGTTTGTGGGGTTTATTTCCCAGAGCCTCATAGTAACGTCTTTTGTTTTAGGCTGAACAATTAAATATCAAAACTGGGTTATCTATAGGGTTACCCCAAGGCATTTATCTTACTGTTAACTTATAATATGTATGAACATGTACCTTAGCTTTCTCTGTGTTAGTGTAAACCAGGGCAACTTCTACAGTGTCTGCCAGGTAGTTCATTTCACTTAACTCTTGTGTAGCAAGTAGGAATTCCATAACCTACAGTATAAAGGTATTACAAGTAACAAGAAGATGAACTTCACACAATAAAACTGGCTTTTAAAGTTAGACTGTAACATGTTCTACTGTGCCACTTACAAGAGGCAGAGTTGACAGTTGCATTCGGTTGAACAATCCTGACAGATGCTTGGTAGGTCATTGGCATAGATACAGTTCATTAATGAAATCATTATTGGAAAATTGAACCTATTATTCGTTTCATTATTGCATTCAGTTTGAAAAGGCACGGTTCATGGCTCAAATCAAAAGTTGATTTTTGATTGCACTGGGTGAACAAGATATGGTCCTAACATGTATATGGCAAAATATTGTTTCCTTTTCAAAATGGCGGCAGGGAACCAGCATGGTCGAATTTACGAGTCTCGGAAACTGTTCTCAGACCAATACAGAGGGGAAATTCTTGACTTGATCTGCACCTTTTTTAAACCGAATGCAATATTCAAATGAATAATGGGTTCAATTTTCCAATAATCAATTCATTAGGGGGGGGGGGGGGGGTACGCCTCACTTGGTTTGACTGTATGTATAGTCTAGACATCACACCAGTTCCTATAATTGCGGGGCAAATGAATATCTCTAGGTTTTCCTATCTCTCGAGCTTTTAGCTTCGTGGAGAGGGTAAACTTGTTGGAGGGAATAACAGTATCCTCATTTGTGAAACACACATTTGTGAATAACACCAGACTTTGTAGCATACAGTACCATTTTTTCTGACATTTCCTCTGGCAGAACTCTTGCTCATCTGGGACAAGTAAAATGTCAAGCAGGGAAGTAACTTTTTGTCATGTATCAACTAAACAATGAAAGGTAAACTAAGACCAGCTCTGGGCAAGTGAATTTTTAAAGCTGATTGTCTGAAGGGCAAGAGGAAAATAAAAGGTTTCTTTTTTCATGCCATTTCTAGCATCCCCATTTTTGATTGCTTGCACCAGTGAGCAAGAAAATACTTTGCTATTCACACCATTTAAATGAATTGAACAGGAACTCTCAAGAAGCATTTAAAGATCCCTTGTTACACGGTGTCCACTAGTGGCAGGGGTACCAGTATCACCATTTTCTGAAGTGACCTCCAGTTTACATTACCCTTTCTAATGAGCAGGAGCATTGCAGATCTTCACCTCTGGCTTTCACTCTGTGCAACAAAACCCACAACTGAAGCAAGATGGCACAGTGGTGCGAGCACTCAGCTCCCTCCAATGTGGCCCAGGTTTAACATCAACATTTCTAAATTTCAATATGATGGGAATCTGAGGGCCACAGCTTTGCTGGTGGCAACACTAATACAATGTACATGTACATGCTTGAGAATATGTATTTAAATTAAGGAAAAGAACTTCAACCCTCAACTGTTATAACTCCTTCATTGTTTTTGACCCCAATAAACGCACATACTTTGCTAACATAAGAAAAACCCATCCACACACAGAATTACATAGAAATGACGTATAGAGCCGATGTGACATCATGCCTGCACATCCCAATTCTTAAGTTATAAGTGCCATTATTCCCTTGATGCAGGGGAGGGGGCTTCTTTTAGCAAGACTGAAAATCAACACTGAAAGAATGGAATGTACAGGTGTATGTATCTCGTTGATCCTAGATTAGCTTGCTCTTGCTCACTGGGCCCTAGTGATTTTTACATGTACTTACCTCGCTGTGCTTTATGCCGAGTCTCTGTACAGCCCTACTTACACGAGGCGTAGGGAAGCCCATACTCGCAATATTGCGAACAAACAATTGTTCCGAGTCATCTAAAACAGGCCATGGATCTGGTAGAGATGATCTATAGGTACAATCCACATCTGCTGACTGGCTGGTTTGCTGTTCCACTGAAGATGCTCCAATTGGAGGCAAAGGTGAGGAATAACGAGTTCCTGTATTCTGGATGTGAAAAAAAATTCAAACACGTTGGCCTTCCAGGGGTTTCAATAATTTTTGTAACAAGCTGCTATCAATAGTAAAATAGATGGTGCCCTTTCCCCAGCGGGAGTCTGGGAGCATGCCCCCTTAAAATTTTGAAATCTAGAAATGCAATTTCCAGCAGTCAGGGAATCAGAAAGATGGTGGTGAGAGGCCTTATTAGCAGCAATAGACTGCCAGTTACTGGCTTTTATTGAAACCCCTGGGCTGGCTGCTACCAAAACACGAAACAGGAACGGAACACAGAACGCCAGAATACTAAAATGCATGAAAAATCCTGAATACTGGAGGAAAGAGGGTATAATAAAGAGCGATTATTTAAACTGAAAGTCACAAAGTCTGAGTCAAAGGCAGAGACAACTTTCTATTTAAAATAACACTTCGATTTATACCGGTAAATAAAATTAATTGGGGGTAAAATCTGCATACACTGTACATGTTCCTTTCCAAACTGAAACAAATTCAGGTGCATACATGTACAGTGTACTTATCTATTAAATGCTAGCACTGCTACATGTATAACAAAGTACCAAATTTGTCCCATGAAGAATTGGAAGTTGGAAATTGGTTGAGACCAATTACCCATCCAAAACTGCTGTCTTTTCTGTGTTTTGCAGGGGATGGGAGGGGGGGGGGAGTAAAGCTGCAGAGGAGTCTTGTTACAGGGCCTCTACTGTACACTGTAGATATCAAGATGTGGCACCTACAAGATCTGGCTGCACTGCTTTGTACGCTTTCACATTTCTAATTTGATGTTTATAACTTACCTGGAATTCAGGGGTTCTTGGCACACTCCTCTGTGGTTCTCGTGAACTAGGAACACAAGAGGGAGTATTGTGGTGTCTGTACTGTCTTTCAATTTCTTGTTTTTTTGCAGTTTGCTCTTGACTTTGAATAGGAGTTTTAGGAAAGCTATAAATCCCACCCTGGTAAGAATTTCTGCTCTCACTAGAATGGGTAGAGATTTGTAAAGGTTGTTGTCCTTGAGGTTGTTTAGACACTGATGAAGGAAAACTTTGCCCAATGGGAGGCAATAATCCACCCCTAGAAATTGGTCTCTCCTCTGAAAGAAGCCTTGTACTGCACAAAGAATTACTTGTAACAGAATCATTCCTTGATGAAACTGTTGCAGGAGGAGTTAATGGGCTAGTTCTCAATTCTCCGATATCGACTAGCAATGCACCAGCTGTAGTACCATTAGTTGATGTTTTTGTGTCTGCAAGTGTACTGACGGGTAAAGGGTTTTGTACCACATTAGTAGGACTAGAAATATCAATTAACGAATTCCCTGATGGAGAAACGTTACTTGAACTATGACTAACAACACTCCCTGTTGAACCACTTGGAGTAACATGTGCCACATAATCACATGAGCTGGCTGAATTTTCCACAGCCGCAACTGGGACTGTATTAGGTTGAAGGACATTCTTGAGTTCATCCATATCATTTATTGTTTGCAGTTCCACAAGCTCAAATGGTGTTGATGTGTCACCTTCAAAGTCTGCCAAGTCAAATGCATTTTTCCCCTTTCCACCAAAGCTGTCTGTTTTTTTATGCCCAGTTCCAGGGGCGACCACGGGTTGAAGAATTTCACTTCCAACATTTGAAAATACTGAATTCTGATTAGGAAGAGTTTCTGCAGAAGAACTTGTGACTTGAGGTTCAGCTTGGGTAACTTCTGATTGTTGCTGTGTTAAAGCCCTAAGTGCCTCAGCTTTAGAAATGACATCTCTTTCGAGGCTGAAGTCATACTAACGGCAAACAAGAAAACATTAATAAAAATATGCTAATTCTATACCATGCCACAGACAGGGCTTCTGATATTTCGCATGGTCATGGAGACGTGAAATTCAGGTATATCTGCAAAATCTCATGAAATTAACAAAAACACATGAAATACCACGAAAATTACATTTTTTTTTATTTTTTCCATTTTCAAGTTGAATAATTAAGACGGAATCCACCAGGACTTCGAGTATTTTTTGGACAAAATTATGTACCAAAATTAGTTACACCTTATTGCAAGCTTCTGTGTTACTTCTTCAAATATCTTATCAAGAAAAATCTTTTCTAACAACACCAAACATCAAAAACAATTTTCGAAGTTCCACTGAATTGCACTGAATCGCTTAAAAGATGTGAGATTTTGCCTATAGCTTGCAAACTTTGAAATTCATTTTCTCAGGCTCTGATAAGAAATTGTTGTACCAAAATTATTTACACCTTATTGCAAACTTTTGTGTTACTGCTTCAAATACTGTATCTTATCACAAGAAATCTTTTCTAACAACACCAAGTTCCCCTAATTCCACTGAATCGCTTGTGATCTTTAAAATTCACTTTCTTGGGCTCTGGTAAGAAATCGTTGTCAGTGTTATCACAGATAATTACTTACATCTTTACCTTTTTTTGGGTAGAAAATAACGCAACATGATTTCAATTATTCTGGTACTCGATTTTTGTCCAACTTAAATAAATATTACTCGACTTCCTGATGGATTCCGTCTTACCGGTAATATCTTAATCAGGTTGTGATCCACAGTATGGACAATTGTTCAAGGGAAAACAGTGAACAAAAAAATTACATGTAGTTCTTAGAATTACTTACTGTTAAGCTAAGGGCAACTGAAGGATCTTTTTGTTGCCATCCAACAGGTAATGTCACCTGAAAATTATACAGATAATGATTCATCTAATGCATGAAGTCTGCTGTCCATCTTCCCTACAATGGATATTGTACATGTACTTGCAGATTTTTTACTGGCTTTTCAGAAAGGTAGTCTTGAGGTAAATCCAAGCATTGGAGTGGTTCTTCCCTGGTCTGGATTTTGCCATAATCTTGACCATTTAATCGTGATATAAGCTCAGTAATTTTTGTTTTTAAAAGCCTTAGCCTGTTACCCTATCTTGTCAACGGGCAATTAAAACAATTAATGTGTAGCAAACTACAACGTCCAATACCTTTGCACTGAAATAACTTTTTTTGTGTGCAATTTTTGAGTTTAAAAAAAAATAACTCTCAGTCAGCGTAAGGACGGATGTCGCTATTCAGTGGATGGATGGATGGATGGCTGGACGAGCGATTGATAACCAATGAAATTGCCGCTTGTATGCATCGCTTAATTAAGGTATCAATGTTTGTTTCGGATTCAAAGGACGGCCATCTTTGTTTTCGTATAAACTTGGCCTTATTGGGCGGTGTTGGCACGATTTCTCTATTTCCAGCAGTCGGTGTTTATGTACCTCTGGCATAGAACAGAGTGTAGGCTTTAAGAGAAGAAGTGTTCGGAAATTTTCATGGTGGTGAAGAAGGTACGAGGATGTAAAGTTTTACATGCTGCAAGCAGTATGTTTTGGCGGCTTTGGGTTGAGGAATTGTTTTTCATTCTTGGTTAGTTGTGAATAAGAGCCGTGTTGAATTTTAAAATGTTTCTGACTTGAGCAACAATAGCTTTAATTTTGGTTAAAATTGAAGTTGCGGATGTGCTAGCTTGCTATTTCTCGGAGATGAGTTGTTTGAAATCAGTGGAGCTGAGGGATCAGATATGATCAGAGACTTTGCTCCAGGATATAGTAGATGTCATACAGCATTTAAGAATTTGAAGTAAAGGAGGCCACATACATAAGAACGCAGGGTTGTAAGGATTCGGGTTTAGAAGACTTGTGAAGCGAGCAACATCAGAATGGATTTCAGTGCTGTTTATTCCATGAGATCAAAGCCCCAACCAAGTCACACAACAGGGAAGCCCATTGCATAACAATTACCAATAGTGACAGTTAATCATGTTACAATCATGATATATCTTGTGACAAGGGTACAGTAATTCCGGAGAAACAGCTTTCATCGACATACCAGCTCTGGTAAATATTTCACGAACTGTTCATAATTAAATTAAAATATGCCAAATCTTTCACCAGGATTTTCTGCACAAATTTTGTAACAACCAGGGAACAATGTACCAGCTGTATTATGTTTTAAAAACCATTTCGAAAGCTATATTTTTTCCAGTTGATCCGTTTATTGTTTTTCAAGAAAATGCTTTGGTTCGTGTTTAATAAATCATGAAGTATGACGCTTTGCGTTGAAAATCAGCGATGTGGAAAAACAAAGTATCATGTTACAACAAAGAAAAACAAAAGTATCATTAAACATAAACAAAAGTATCGCGTTACCCTATCAAGAAGAGGCTATTAAGAATAACGCTTTGTGTTGCATTCTGCACCTTCCTTTGGGTCTCCGAGTTTTTCATTTTCAGGTAGAAATAGCTTTGTTAATTAAAATTGGCATTCAGTTACTTTTCACAACATTGTAATGTTGTGTAGTAATGAGTAGTGTTAAAAAAGATGGTTTGAAAGCATTGATGTTTTCTTAAGATTTGTGGTATGGAATTCTTAAAATATTGCTGCAGACTTTGTGGCAGCAAGTGTAACCACAAAGAAATCAAATTAGACTTTAAGGCATCACACCCGAGTGAGTGACGTACATCAATCCATCAGGTTTGGGGTTGTATCAAGAAACCAATCAATTTGTGTGATAAAAATGGAATGACATGTGCAGTAAATGATTGATTGTGATTGATTAAACTGATTGCTGCAGTTTTTCAGATATATTATTCATGGTCGACAGGAACGTTTCGTCGAGAATAAATTCGCTCGTCAAACGTATTTTGCATAACGCTCATTTACTTAGAATGCACACAACGTCAGCAAAAGGCCCAACACTAAATTGGTCACTGAGCATTCGATTTGGGTGGGCTAGGTTTGTAGACCAAAAGAAAAATACCTAGTACGTCCATATCAGAAACTGAAAAACAAAATAACTCTCGCACGCATTGCGGGCCTATGTTTTTTAAAAGACAGGGGCTCTTGAAAAGCTTTATCTGAACGTAATTTCCAAAATTCGCACTTTTAACCCTGGCTGATACCTTAAAGACCAGAATTGTTAATAAAGGAAAGTATGAAACCAAACTGGAATTTCGAGAGGTGAGAAGAAGTTCACACCAAAAAAACCTGCCTTGGGGGTAGTACAAATATTAATTTCTGGAGTCAGATCAAGAGCTGGGTATGGTTTGAGACGAGCTGAATTTCCAACAAGAAAATTTTAGTACCGGTAATTCAGATGGGGGACACCCTTACCCTCACCCATTTGTATCATTTGTACGCCATCATGTGATCTACTTTTCATAAAATTGTGGACTATACAATGTACCTTAAAGAATGCCGAAAATGAACAAAGCATGTTGAAAATAGCAAAATGGCCACATTTGAGGCTCCTGACATTAAAGTGCACTTTACAGCAAAATTTAGAAAAACTGTGCATCAATTGTCGCACAACCAAGTCAGAAGGCTAAAATATAAAGAGTAGACAAACCTCAAGGAAATTCCAAACTGCACTCCCAAACAAGACAACCCATAATGGCGGACTCAAAAACTTCATGTACGTAGTTACCGAAGTGTAATGTATTGAAGAATTCAAAACAGAAATGTAAACAAATCCCGAGATCACCATCTACTTGACCCTGGCGCACCGGCCACTTGGCGAAAATATATATAACTGTTTGTGGGTTGGCTCGGCAAGGAAAGCGATTTTCGCCAGCTACTTGAAATTTTTCTCCGTCTACTTAAAATTTTCGGGAGAACCCTGTTAAAGTGTTATCAACCAAAGCCAAAGGCTGAGGCTGATAACACTAACCGAGACCTTGATTATTCCGGATATCACAAAAACCGAATCTAGTAATTGTTTTATTATACATTGTTTTCAGGCTACCCATGAAGTAAAACAATCAATCCTTTTTTCGCGCTTCCACATAAAAAGATTTCAACACTTGTGCTAATTCTTTTTTGTCATGTGGCTCATGAATGTTTTTATCTTTAAGGTACATGTGTATTCGTAGAACAGTTCCTTCGCCACTTTTGTAGCCTGCGTGGCAGGTGTCCGAAGGGGAGGGAGATGGGGGAAAAACCAGTGCACGAGGTGAGAGGAAGGAGGACGCCTGCAAGGACACTATTGTTTTCTTCATTCCGCCCCTAAATTAAATATGCAAAACTCAGTCAACTGTGAAATGTAAAGCTGTCAAAATGATCCAATCAATTTGCGGCAAAGTCTGAAGGCACCAACGGGTTATCGAATGTCTTGCTTTTTCGCCTCTCTGTGCGAGAAAATGACAGAACGTAAAACAGTTATAGTACTTTAAAGAATGGAAAAAGCGAAAAGAGGTCGCCCAAGAAAAGAAAACAATTGCAACAACGTGTGTATAGTTTGCCGTGTAAATCTCAAGTTAACATGTGGCAATTAAGCAGCAAAATCTTGGGTGAATTCGTTTACAGTGTAAACCGTCGGCAAGGAAAGAAATATTTGGGCTTGTTTTGAGCGAATCTCTAAAGAACGTAGGGATATAACTGCTTGCTTCTCATAACGCTTGCATGTTACCAGAAGATAAAGAATTTATGTGAACTTTTCCGGTTCATAGCAAAAGGTTTAACCCATGGCCAAAATAGAACACGAAATACCGAGACAAAGTAACACAACACTCACCTTTTGGAAGAGATTTATTAAGACATCATATCAGTGTGGGACTCAAAACGGAGACAAAATAGAAAAATTTCTCCTCAAAGCAGACAGCTTTCATCCTACAACCAAATTCACAGCTGAAAGCTATAAGGGCTAAACAATCTTTTTCTTGCGAACTGCAAGAGTCGTGCAGGCCCGTCAAAAACTTAATCGCTAAATAATCGCAATTCTCCACGATGAATAAATGATTTCAATTTCAACTTGTTCGCAATTTAACGGTTTAATTTATTTTTCGTTGTTTTCCTTGTTACTTTTTCTTGTCAGTAACTGTGCTCACATCGTGGGTGGCTCCACCTGAAATGTTCTGCAATTGGTATAGGATTTAATGGAGCCGAAACCAATTGTGGAATTATAAGCATTTTAGGCATACTGATGAACGGTTATGGCAATTAGATATTTATTACAGGAGCCAACTTTGAGATTCTGGTCTGTCGCCTTTGAATACAAATATGCAACATCTCACCTTAAACCAGTCCATGTTTCAACTGCATGTGATTCATCGACAACACAAGCTACTAAAGTTTTAATGAAAGTGATGTTATCCTTCAGTGATTGAAGAATCCACTTATCGATGGCACTTTCCGCCGATGCAAACACAACATCAAATTTGCCTTCTGAAATCTCCTGTAGCTTCTCGGGCAAATTGCAAGCAGTACATTAAATATATCATAGATTCCACTTCCATAATCTGGTCATTTATGATGCTGACCATAGGCATTATGACCAGCAAAGATGCATAGTTTCCAGCTTCGGCTCTATTTGCAAGCAACACAAGATGCTGAAAAATAAGACTCTTTCCATAGACTGTTGGCAAAACGGCTGGAAGATCCTTTCTTTCAAACAAAAGCCTAATCGCTTTCATTTGCTCTACTTTGAGTACGTGACTTTGCTGGTCATTCATCCGCCATAACATAAATATGAGATGACCACTAGTGTTCTTGAATGACACACCACTGACCAATCAGATCGATGGAGTGAGCAATTCATTAAATCTGTCCAATCAGGATTTTTTGGTTCGTCTGGTGGACGAAAAAAACAGAGAAAACAATGGGGTCCTTGCAGGCGTCCTATTTCTCCTCGCGCCCTTGCCCCATCCTTGCCCCTTTCCCCCATCTCCCTCCCCTTCGGACGCCTGCCACGCAGGCTACCACTTTTGTTGATCTTTTAGTATTTTTTGAATCTTTAGGTTCAAGCAATTTCTCAACTTCATGCTGGGTTGATGAAGCGAATCGACAATCCGTGAATATAAGACATTGCTCTTGGAAATCATGCATTGTGCACACAACCTACAGATTATTCACAAATCTGCTAGCAGATTAGTGAATAATCTGTAGGTTGCACTGTTTCCCAGAATTAACTGTAGGCTCTTAGCCAATGAGTAGACAGATGATGACTACAGTGTATAATAATCTTGCTAATCAAATAAAGGGCCGAATTCATGAAGGTACCTGGTATTTTAGGCTTACAATAAATTATTCAATTGTTCGTGGACAATATTAGATGACAAGTTACGAGATAACATATAAAACAAATAACGAATCTACAAGCGAATCTCCATCCTTTGTACCTTTTTCGGCGGTCTGAATTTCTCTCCAATTTTTACTTCAACTCCTTGCAGAGAATGAAATTCAGCATGATCTGAAAAGGTATTGAATACCAAACAATAGGTTTTGTTGCACAATGACAGCAATGTTAAAGCTCATAAGACAACTCTACACACCACGAAATGATAAAGATTATCTATAAGCACTTTTTACAGGCCAGATTTACAGGCATGCTAACAATCTTTGGGTAGCTAGCGGCGACTGTAAGGCAGTCACTTTCGTCCTAGCGTATGTTGCAGTCGAGAAAATCCATCTTCGTGAAATGTCTTCAGCGGGCAAAAAGGAATCGAAATACTTACGACTGCCGCTTTTCCGAAATGTCTTTTGAAAAGAAGCCATCGCAAGAATAAGTCAGGCTAAGCTATAAAGAAAGGGCTGACATTTGAAAGTTGTCCTCCATATTTAACCCAGGAGATGATGTCATTGCGCCTGCGTTGTTTCGCAGATGTATAATTTCGAAATTATGAAATGACTATTTAAAGCGAAGGTTCACAATAGAATGCCTTTTCCTTGGAATTCGGTGTATTTTCTCAAAACGAACGAGATCAGAAAGTTGCAAACCTTTAGATATGACTTTCCCCGTTTTCTTACAAAAGTCTCGATTAAAGCCCCTTCCTCTCCCCACTGGGGAGTTTACTGCAGTCCTTGTCCACCCAACAAGGTCGTTCTCTCGGCTTGTGTTGCCATAGTGAGAAAAGTGCGCCATCTTGACAAATCGAAAATGTGCAAAAAGTCATAATATCAAAATGTCAAAGGCAGAAAGGCTTTATCAATTGGAAAGACCACCATTTACTTCTGTGAGTATGGACGTTTTAAACACTGGATTTAACACTGACGTCTAGTCAGTCTTCTGCATGATATTATTTCAACTCGTTTCTTTCAAACCAAATTGCCTTCCTTCGTTTATCAATTTATTTTGATGCACAGAGGGAATTTCACACCAAATTTACCAATCTTGCGGGTCCTTTAAGTCTCTTTGAACCAGACGACAGTGCAGGTAAGAGCTTGTTATATTAAAACCAAGATAAATGTTGTAATATCCCTATTTCGGGCTATTTCTGATGAGCAGATTTCTGCAGGTTACAGCTGTAACAAAGCAATCAATATCAATCGATCTTGAAAAATAAAAAATCGATTAACAATGGAGGTCAATAAACAATCAATCACTTTTGGTCACTTTTTCATGTAAACATTTTTTTCTGATTAACTGATTGTAAACTAATTTATTTTCTTGTAAACAATAGTACATGTATTTAGCCCAATAATCGATGGCAATCGATAACAATCAATAACAGTTAATCGAATGATATCAGAAATCGATGACCAATCGATAGCCTAAACTTTGTGTTTTGTAATTGTCATCTATTGTCATCGATTATCATCTATTTACCAATTTCACTGACTTTCATATCTTTTGGTAGTCTCCCTCGCCGCCGTTTTTAGTCTCGTCACGCAACTCTCCTGAACTAATAACAGCTGCGAGGGAGACTATATTCTTGGGGACTCAAAGAAAACCAGGGTACTTTGTCAAGGTTGGCTGGCTACCAACGTGATTTCTGCTATGCCAGTTACTGTTACTCAAAGTGTGGTACCAGACATTCTCCAGGTGACGATATAATAGGAGAGTGTTTTACATGTTCTACCTGAGGCAATAAAATTTAATACAATCACCCTGTTGAGGCAAAACTATTAATTTTTAATGAAATCGATATGATTGTTGATGATCTATCAAGTTTCATCTCCTGTGGGAAGCGCAGTGGCCTAATGGGTAGTACACTGGATCAGACGGTCTGGGTTTGAGCCTCGGCCAGGTCACTGCGTTGTGTTCTTAGGCAAGACACTTTACTCTCACAGTGCCTCTCTTCACCCAGGTGTATAAATGGGTACCGGCTAATTAACTGCAGGGGGGAGGGGGTAACCCTGTGACGGTTTAGCATCCCATCCAGGGGGGAGTAGAAATACTCTCAGTTGCTTCATGCTAAGGTAACCGAGATAAGCTCCGGTGGTATGGGCCACTAGGCTCGACGCAGATTTTTCCTTTTTTTCATCTCCTTTCAATCACTAATTTTCTTCATCTACATATTATTATTATTATTATTATTATCATTATTATTTTCATCACGCGCTTGAACTGGACAATGTCGAGGTCGCCAGCTGTTGTGCTGCCTGTCTTGTCTCTCTTTCCCTTGTTGGGGTCGATAAATTATCTTGAATGGGCAAACAATAGCACACAACACCCATTTAACATTTCATCTGAACTTTTATTAAAGATGTAGGAATTAGAGCAAATCACAGCCAGCTTATTTATGTTTATCCATATTTCTTTTCTAACCACCATTGATCGATGTCACGCAACACTCACAAACATCGGGTGATCTGCCTGTGTTTTCATAAATCTCCTTGCAGCACTTGACTTAAATTAAATTAAATGGTCTTACACAATAATCAATGATATATAATTGCTGTTGACAATCTTTATGCTTTAGATATTGGCAATGAAAATCCTGAGGTTGAAAGACCATTGACTCCCATTGAGGTAGTGTAATATACAGTGCAGCATGCTTTACCAACGGAGTACATTAACATTTTCTAAATTTGTACATCCAACATTGACATTAACCTCACAGACAGTGTTCTTCCTTCAATCCTTTTTCTGTAATGTACGTCACGGTAACTAGTGTTATTAGACAGGCGCAACCAAGCCCAGGTCCCCCATACCACGGGCCTAGACCCACCTCATGCTTGAATCAGTTGACTTTTTTTCTGGAAAGGGTATTGAAGGTCATGTATTCTGATTGGCCTATCATGGGTCAACTGTTATCAGCCACTTGAAATTGCTGGAATGGGGAGGGGTTATAATTATATGAATGGAATGCTTATTTTGGTTATTCACATGGTTTAACGAGGCCTTCCAAGGGGTAAAAATGACATGCAACACGGCCCTGAAAACTGGCAACATGGAGATTGATAAACAGCGACAAGTGATATGATTATGCTGCTAAAATGCATCAGCGACACATATACAATAATCAGTTAAAAACAATGGTGACATTGGAAAGTCGTGATGAGTGTATTTACCAATAATGGTTGAAAAGACAATGTACAATAGCATGAAAATGGCTCAGAAACCAGGAAATTGCATTTCTGAGGGCTCAGGTTTTCAAAATTTTCCAACAGGAGCTTACCCCCAAAGCCACCTAACAGAAATAACGAAGGCAGCAGAACAACATATGTAATTAAATTACTTCTGCATGATCAGATATTTAAGGTAATTGTCATCACATCCTGCTGATCAAAATAACAGCTGCTGCAATCTCATGGAGATTACCACTGTACAGCTAAATATTGAGCCTGTAATGATATCATACATGGAGAATTCAGCATCATCCAAGTTGGTAGCCTAAAATTAAGATTTTATCACCAAAAAGTTGCAAATTATATTCTGTTTTCAGAAAGTTCCAGATGGAGGAAGATTGGTCAGTGGTAAAATGTTGTGGTTGCAAAGTGAAACTTTACTCATCCACTGGACAACCTTTTGGATTATTTTTGTCATCTGTATGTCAGTTTTTAGTCGTCTTGGATGACTGGACGACTACAAAATTATATGGATCCCTGCTTATTGCATGGTAAACTGTAATGTAACAAGCAACTGTCATTTGACTATACATTTAACACATTGACTGTTTTTGTACTTACAGGATGCAGTTAAATGTCCTCCATCATCATTCAGTGCCTTAGCCAAACTTGTACATCCCAGGCTTTCACCCAAAGAGGGGATTATGGGTCTGTCTGTAAATGATCAGCAGCAATTGGTAGGTACTGTACATTAAGTAGAGTAATATAACGAATGTTATTATTTGACTGTTACATCAAACCTTTTTGGTATGCTTGCCTAGGTGGCATACCAGTTAAGTTTGGTTATGGGTCACAGTGCAAGAAGCAGTGGAGCAAAAATACTATGGTGAGACCACACAAACCTGAAAAAAGCTGATGATGCTAAATTATATTGTACATACACAAATTTTGTACATTCAGGTTCCTTAGTATAAACTACATAGGACATGTAAACATGCATGATGTACTGTATGTAGTGGAAGTTAAAAAAGCAGAATTGGATTATCCATTTTGTAAAACTGTCACTGTTACATGTAAAACTCATCCTAACTGAAGTTGATATGATTGCACCTTTCCTGTAGGTTGGAATTCTCATGGGTGAGCTTAACAACATTTGGAGAGATGTTCAGAGAGGACCCCCAGATCCATTCCTGGTAACTGGTTTTCGAACATAATTATTTATTCCTGTGCAGTTTTACAGTATGAAGTTGGCTTTAGACTTTCAGATACTTGATCGGTGTAATAGTGGAACACTATGCGACCCATGCTTTAAGACAACACATGCTGTTTATCTGAGAATGTTCCTTTTACACCGATGCAAATACTACAGCTGTACATACATGCAAGGATAAAAAAGAGTATTCTCTACTTGCACAATACCATAATACACCGCTTCTACCCTCCAAAAAATTTGCATAGGCATTGCTTTAGATTTCCCTTGGGACATCTTCATGTCCCAGGAGAAATTGCAAACAATGATTATGTAAAATTTTGGGGGGGAGGTAAAAGAGGTGTATTATGGGATTTGTGCAAGTAGAGAATACCATGAAATGACTTGATGCATTTCTCCTTCTGTTCGATTCCTGGGCTGAATTAACTAGACAGTAGATGTTATTGACATTAATTCTATACCCATTTGTTGTTAATTGGCTCTTTCTTTAATTCAATCTTATAGACAGGTCAACAGAACAGAGAATTGCAAAGGTAAAACCCCATTGTTTCACTTATTTTGAATTTCTTTCTGACTGTCCTGATAATAAAGAGAAACTATAGGTATAAATAGTTATTTAATGAGTAGGTCATAAGAGATACTATAGGTAATAGTTATTTAATGAGACTAGGCCATTGATAAAGGTTGTATTTTACCATGTCTGTGTGAATCATTGTCCTCTTTTCACAGACGTCTTACAATTGAGATTGTTGTGATCACTCAAGGACTTTTTGCCAAGTACCTGGACAAAGCTCAGAGTAAATAGAAATTTAGTTTAATTAATAGATTGGTTTAAGTGTTACATTTGTTTAAAATAGCACAACACCTAAGAAGTCCAGAAAATGGTCCACATTATAAAAAAAATATTTATAATTTTTCCTTTAAAATATAAGTTCATTAACCTAACTTTTAATTGCAATTTATATAGCATTAATGAGTCAGGATCAATTGAGTTACTTTAAGTAACAACATGTAATATTTTTCTTATTTAAAAGAGCTGAATCAAAGAGGGGTGTTTAGCGGACCTGCAAACCTTAGTCGCCTTAAAACTCAACTGGCTTTGGAAGCAAATAAGAGGTGACCAAACTTTATTAATTTACAGTCAAATCTCTAACTACATTCCTTGAGTATACAGCTGAGAAGGCCTTGATGAGTTCTCCTTTTATGCTTGTCCGCTGAAAGGTGGTTGGAGCATTATAAAGGCCAAATGGAATAATATGAGTCAGCCTACTCCCTTTCCTTTCTCGTAAATGACATCCCAATCAGATTGATGTTGCAAGCAGGAAAACCTGACTTATTATAAATATTTCAATGTACCCACGTGTCTACATAAAGAATTATTAGTAATATCCTATTGTTGTACACTTTGCAGTCTAAATGTACTAAGCCTTAGACGCAATCTAGCTGCAGACATGAAACATCCTTTGGATTCAAGCACAGTCTCCAGCAGGTTCTCTTTTAATAGAGCTGTACATGCACCAACTCCAAGGCTCTATAGACCACCTGTGGTGAGATTACCTATTAAATTATTTCGTAGTAATGTGTTTGAGAAATTTATGTTTCAGTGAAACATATTTTTAGTGAAAGCAATTTACCTTGTATCATTGATTATCTAATTACTGCTCTCAACTGTCAGCTTGAAAGTTTGTGACATTATTGATAGTACTACTGTATGTGTCAATCATTCTTTGGCATTTTGGGACAAGTAAGAAGTAGACGCAAATTTGTTTAAAAAGTATGGCATTCAAATTATAATTTTGTGTTACTTTACTAAAGAGGGTGTTGCTTTACTGTAAGGAAAGGTCGATTATTCAATTGGATAATTTAGTTCCATTCACAGAATTTGTGGCAAAATGTATGGTTTAATGAATGTAGTTTCATGGAGAACACCTTGAACATTTACAGTCAATTTCTGAGAAATTCGCCCTTGGTAGCTGCATATCACTTAGTCGCCATGTTTGTGTTGGATTGGTTTAGACAAGACAGGAAGACAAGAAAGGCAAAGTATATCCCACAAGAGCAGACAAACAACAGCAATGGATAGATCACGAATTGAGTGACGTGAGTTTCATAGATCTCTTTTAGAAAACATTCAAACCCTGCACATTTTTTGAACAATTATAAAAGACAATGAGAAATTCTCAAACTCATTAATAATTCATCAAGTTAAAACAAAGGAAATTAGGACCTTGATGGTTTGGAAGTTTGTGATTATTTTTTCTTTGTTTTCTCCATAGTTTTAGTTTCGATTGAGAAGATATATCAAACACTCGAGAGAGTGTTTCATCACATCTCCAAACACCTCAAAGTTCATTAAAAATTCTCTGCTACATGTCGTATTTTCAACTCTTTTTTAAATGTTTGGAAATGTGATGAAACACTGTCTTTTGTGTTTGATATTTACTTCAAATATAAATCGCCTCATTTTTATCCCTTTTGTGCAAATATATAGCCAGTACACGTTCACTGACCTTGTGATTCACACTGAATATCATATATTGCATAAATTTCTCGCTTCAATATAACTCAACAAAGCGTGAGTCTCATGTAAGCCTCAGATTATTTGTTTTTCGATTGTGTGTCACTTTAGCAAGGTCTTAACCAAAGTTATACTGCAAATCTGAAAGACAAAAAAACACCCGCGATTTTAACTCATAAGCCACTTATGTCCGCCTTGCGGACCTATTTTTATCAGGGTCTCTGTTAATAAACTGACCGAGGAAACCCTGTAGAAATAAAGGGTTTACTACTTCTATTCCCCTAACTACATGTATCCAGTTGAAAATGCCCTATAATTGTTAACAAACTGCAGTGAACTTGGTCAATCCAATGCTGGAGACAATTGGAGATGTTTTTTTTTTATTATTTTTGATAAAGCATTGCTCATGGCTAGTCTGATGCAGCACTTTCATTTCATCCCAGCCAAGGGACTTGTCAGAGACCATTCTGCTCAGCAAACTCATTTAGCATCACACTCAAAGTCCTGTTCACTAACAAAATGATGACAGCAATCTTGCCTTATATCTGTGGTCAGGAATCCTTATTAGATTATAAGGAGAGATTGCTGTTATCATTTCATTAGTAAACGGCACTTTGAGCACCTAACAATTTACTAGGTAGTGGAGTAAATGTTTTGTAATAATCTTTTCAGACACAAAATTTGTTTCCTTTTATTATATTTTATTATATTTTAATGTGCACCTACCATACAGCAATTTCATCTTCTAATTAAAAATGTTAAGTCCAATGGATGCCAGTGTAAGACATGTATTTTATAACTCTATTTTTAATCTACATTGTAATCAGTTTTAACTTTGTATTAGTCAACCACTCAACTGCTCCCTGACTGTCTTGGACATAAAATAAACTTTCTTACTTAACTGTCAATCTTTATGTATAATATGTAAATAAAAATTCTCGTTGTTTTCTATTCCTAATTGTTGACAATTGGTAGCTTCAGAAAAAGATGCCACACGTGGAGCCAGTTTCCTTTCAGACTGTTCTTCCTCGTAATCTCCCAGCACAAAAGTCTGCATCAGGTGAAAATGAAAATTTCTAATTAATTCCCAGTACCGAGGTCTGACATCATTTTCTAACAATAATTTTCAAGTCAATACTTTATTGCTTTGTACCAATACAAAAGCAATAAGACCAAAAGTTCAATAATCAGTGTGCACATTTTGAAGTTGTCACTTAATTGTTCTAAGTCATCTAAACACTGAAAAAATATATATATCGAAGTTCAATTTTTGGTAATTTTTAATTCAAATGTACAGTACATTGGTGTGAAATACACTGTACAGTGTACATGTGGCGTTAGGGTTTCATAAAATTAGGGCACACTCAGAACAACATTGAGGAATGTCACCTTCAGATTCAGACTGAGATTTCAACTTAACTTCTAAAGTACACTTTATGTAGTTTGTACGGCTTAACTAGAGCTACTGAACGTTTTGTAGGACTAGCGATTGTGAAAGTAGATTAGACTCATCACTACTTTGTTAGTAACAGGAGTAGATTAACAAGTGTTTCCTTGTTTCTGTAGATTCTGATTCGGTTACTGAAGAAAACATATCCCAAGAAAGGTATACCAATATAAAGAAGAACATGTTTGTTATGGCAATATAATACCAGCAGTATAAATTAATGGTACAGCCAAACTGTTTCTAAAGTCATGTGTAAAAAACTAACTGTAGAAAAAAATAATCATGTGAAGACAGGGACCGTGGAGCCGGGGATTTATTAAATGTCCCCAATAGTTAAAGTGGCAATAAAATAATTCATTGCATCTGGTGTACTGGGATGCATTTTTAGCCATTCTGGGAGCATTCATTTTAAAAATTGTCTGGGGAAGCATGCCTGGACCTCCCCCCCACCACCTACATGGCTTATGCCAGCAGCGCAAGCTACAAATGTCTATTCCATTTGCATTACCCCACCCCCACCCCCACCCCCCACCCCATTTGCAAATTTTCTCTACAGTCCCTGGAAGAGAGGCCTGTATGTATTTATTTTAATAATTTATAATAATTATTATAATTATGTTACAGTTATATTTATAGATAATTATAATTACAGCTAAAAAAACTGAAAAACATAGAGCTCTACATCAGTGATAAAAATACGAAATCCATTCATACTTTAATGTTGTTGACAACCTATTGGTTTACTACATAATGGCGAGCATGAATTTGGATTACAATGTTAACATTTTCATATTGGAATTGGAACATTCCTTTCACTTTTAGTAATAGTTAAGTTGACATAGTTAGAGCTTGCCAGTTTAAACATTTTATTCAATAAACCAGAACACATTCTCTGATCTGTACTACTAATTTATTATTATTACTGTTTGTTGTCCTAAGAATAGAATTGAAAAGTTCCCGTTAAGCATTCCATCTGGTACACAAATTAAATGCCACACTCGCTTGCTTTTGTTAGGAGTTGGAAACTCTGGAGAGACCTTCCAACTAAACCTATGATGATCATGCTGAACAATATCGACAGAATCACAAACAATCACTTGATGAGGTAGAGGCAGGCAGCTATGCTAGAGTGCAGTAGATAAATTCCCATTTGTGAATTAGCGCATCGATCAAACTGGACTAGGGTAGCATTGCAGCCTAATTTGTAGCATCTTGATTGTGAAAGAGAGGTAATGTAATTACTTAGTAAGGAGAACTCCTTTATACAACTTCAGTTTTACGTAGCATTGTGAAGTTATAACACTAATAATTAAAGTATTGTCAACTGCTGCTTATAAGCACCCCCCCCCACACACACACACACACAAGCCACCCCGGTTATAAAAAATAGTGCATCAGATTATATAAGCCCCCCCCCCCCCACCCTAGCTTTTCTTGTTGCTGTCACGGGTTCCTAGAAACTTAAAGAGACAGACATCAATCAAATTGTTCAAGAAAGAGAGAAAGAGAGTGGCCGTAAAGAGTTTTCATCATTTTTTCCAAATCTGTAGGACAAAACTTGAAAAGGTCAGCCTGACTTTTTCAAGTTGAGATCTAAAGGTCTTGATAGTATCGCAGTGATACAACTTACTCGTCCACCGTCATCTCTCATGAGAAAAAATAACAGGCGTGGGGAATGATGGGAAGGAGGAAAGGCTCGCATCCTGCTATTTTCTCATAGGAGACGACTGGGGACGAGTCAGGTGATACAATGTATCACTCCATATATAGCTTTAGTGCACTGGCAGAGTAATTTTAGCAACACTTGACCGCTGTTTGTAGGTTTCTACTGGTGTGAAAACGTTTTAGGCCTCTTGAATTTTTAAGTTATACTCGTGACAATGTCCCTTTTATTTAATTTTATTATTATGACGTTTTGAAGCTTAATTAAAACCAGTAAATTCAAAACGTATTTTCACCAGCACTGCCATACCTCGTTTCGAAGCAGTTTTTCAATTCTGGTTATAGGCTCACTTGGATATATAGTAAACCCCACTGTTTAAAAGCCCTCCTAAAACCTATTACGAAGTTGTATAAAACCAGGGCTTTTAAGCGGTAGTTTACGGTACACCCAGAATTTTGAATTAGAGAGGATTGTGTTTGACAAAATTACACGCCCACTTTCTTAGTTTTTATGTTTTAAACGCCTTTGTTTTGCAGAAGCATGGATGCACGAGTACACTTTATGCAACAGGTAATCACAGACTCGCTTACCAAAATCGTTGTTAGATCTGTACTTACTTTTACTCTAAATGGGAAAGTCTTTCAATGTATTATATGAACATACAATAATATTATGAGCACATGTGTAATACAGCTTTTAAAACAAATATTCGCTTGTTTTTTCTCTTTGTTTATTCCTTCCTTGGTACACCAAAGGGCGTCAGATTGTACTTTATGGACCAGTTGTTTAACATTCTCATTCCTCCCATTCTCCTCTGCTTTGTGGGCTTTTTCAAATGTAGCCTTCTTTTTAGTGAACTCTCATCTCAACTAAAGTTGTTTATGTATGTATGTACTTGCTACAAGGTGTGTTACAGTTATTGACAGATTTTCAACCAATCTCCTTTGTCATGTTGCTTTGTTGGTGCTCTTTGCTTTGTTCCTTTGAAATCTTTGAATTGTCATTGTGTGCCATGACTCACCAACTCAATCTTTACTGAGGTGTGTCTTGTCACTTCCCCTTTAGTAGCGTACTACTTTGGTTGTTTGATTGATTGATTTTGTTACAGTTACGTTAGTTGACCCCTTTGGATATCTTGACAGTTCTCATCAAAAGCTCTGCTTCTCTTTCTTCACCTCTCCTTTGATCATGATCAAACGTCTTTGGTTCTCTTCCCGTTTTTGAAGAGCTAAATCTGCATTTAGTAAATGGAATTCATATGAACATTTTTCTCTCTGTTGAGGTAAATGTCATTCCACCATATGCTCTGTTGTGTTCTTGAATTCTTGCCGTGAACTATTTGAATCTGCAATATTATTTGTAATAAAATGCATCTTTTCATAACTCCATAACATCTCGACAATGGGAACACGTCTTTTTTTGGATGGAGGGGGAGCCAGAGTGTCATTTACCCCTTAACTTGTGGAAGATTGACTCAGTTGTCGAGATAATAGCAGGCTTACGTTACTGTCGCTCAATCATAGGCTACAGGTGAAATTTAAAGCAGTGCAGATTTTGAAGACACTTCAGGACAATGGATGTAATGGGGTAAAAACGTGTGCATACGCCCGCATCTAAGTGGGTAGTCCATGGACGTGGAAGTACATTAAGCTGTCAAGCTACTTGCAAAATAAGTAGTGGCCAAAAACTTCAAAACCCATCGTGTAAATGTACCCTTAACGTGCTTTTGCTCGATTTGACGAATGGTCACCCAGTCAATGAAATCACTTACTGCTCACTGGGTTCATGTTTTTGTGGGTTTTCTTTCCTTTTGGTAACAATAACGTCTTTGGCTTGTTTTTGTGATTTGTTTTCTTTTTTGTTCTCCTTTAAAAGAAATATGCATCACTGCCAGAGTTGTTTTCAAGGGACGCTGTGCTGGAAGAGCTGGGTGTCTTGCCAGAAGATATACAAGGTGTAAAGAAAAAACGTCATCTTCTTGAGTATATTTCGTTTATTTTATTGTTGGCTTTCATAAGACAGAAGCGTTCTTTTTCATCGTTTACGGTCGGGTGGGAAAGGGGTGGGGGGAATCCACAACACATATAATTATCTAAGTTTTCATATAAAAGTTATACATGAATATGGTATCTGAGTATTATTTAGTGTAGCTAGTGGCATGTAACTCAAACTGATTAGTTGGTAAATGAATTTTCTTATTTTCCTAGACTATATCATGAGGAGAAGCCAGAGTGAAACTAAACTCGTGGTTTGTACAAAGATTAATTTATTCATATAAAATTTAGGGTTAAATGCGCCATATCAGTGACTGTATCAAACAACTGCTCTCTTAGGAGTACCAGAGACATACATCAGTCCAGACTAGCTCAGGTGCATGGCGCTCTATAAAGAGCCATTTCTTTCATTCAAGGGTCTATAAATCTGAACTCTAGTAATATAATTTGGTTTTATCAACTGGGTTGACAATGTCAATTGGCCACCGTAAAGAGATTCAAGAGCTTTACGGTGGCCAATCGTCCCACCGACGCAGCACCACAGTTTCTTTAGAAACTTACCCCCTCTGAACTCTAGTAAGCCTCCTTGTGTCTTATAATTTACTCGGAAGGAATTTGTTATTTCTAGCTTGTCCTTATTTCTTTGTATTAAGGGTTGTGATTGTTGTATTGCAGGAAGAAAAAACGGTTGATGAACGCAATTCTGACAGGGAAGCTGATGAGAGGTATTTTTCCGGTCTTACTTTGCCTTATAGACAATACAAAATAGTTACATTTCGAGATGTAGTTTCTTTGAGTGCCAAGTCGTGCGATGCATTCATGATCATTCAGTGCTAGCAGCTCAACCATTAACAAGTGTTTTATTTTGTTCAGCAGCAAAAATAGCTGGTCACTAAGAAGAATATTTATGTGAAAAGACCACATTCGTAACTCTGAATGACAAGAAATGTAACGCGACCTGTCTAAGCCCTTCCAAACTTTAACGAGTATTTCATAGTGCTTTGTACTAGAAGATCACAGTTTATAATGTTTCCTGAAGTATCTGGCTATGAAAGTTTGAATTTCTGTATGAGAATTAATTGAAAAGAGCCCTGTCCTTGAGACTAAACAGATGATTGTGTCTTTTTAGACTTGGCCCAGCAGACCTCGCTTCACAAGACCTCGTCAAACTTGTTGGCTTGTCGTCGAAACCGCTAGTAAGAGAAGCTTCTTCCACTTAGTGTCGACTTAGTGCCTTTGACTATGTTGAACTAAACAACCTTTCTTGGTCGAATTTCCGAAGAACCAATGCCAGTTTTCTCAATTTAACAATTAGATTATAAGCTCGAGATTTTCTACCACGCGATAGAAATCGAACAAGTGAACAATGTAATTGTTTAATTATAAATCTACCAGACATTGAAATCTTATCAACAAGATTATCCAAATCTTCTCCACGGGCACTGAAAACAGCCACCATTTTGTTGACAACCGCTACTCACGTTCTATTTAACAATTAGACTACGAGCCCGAGTTTTCTATGAGCGAATAGTCAACGAGGCCGGCCGAGTTGACTATCGCTCATAGAAAACGAGGGCGAGTAGTCTAATTGTTTTAGTAGAAACTGTAAAGGATTGCATTCCAAAAGCTACCATTTTATGTATTTTAAAGCGAAAAATAGAGAAAAATCTTGCCTTCAAAGAGCAACGCGCGCGCGATTGTTTTCTATCGGAGAATAGAAAACAGTGGGATAACCAATCAGATTCAAGCATTTTAAGTAGAACACGAACACAGCTGAGTTTCTACTAACACAGATGATAGTTCACCCCAAAATTTTCTCCGATTTTCATTGGTGTAAAATAGATAGTGTTCATCCGTGGAGGGCACTATCAGCGCATAGTGCCCGTCAGCGCATAGTGCCCGTCCGAAGAAAATACCCGGATGGGTAGTGCCCGTCGGTGACATTTTTTTGTTAACAAGCGGACTTTCGGTAACAAAAAAAACATTCAAACGTTATTTGATTGATCTGCATTTAGAGGGTTTCTTGCCTGATTTTCGTTTATTCGTACATTTCGGCTTGCAGCAAAAAACTCGAGATGCTAGTCTGTGAATGTGCGCTCGGTAGAAAATTTAGTGTTGAACAATAAAGACAGTAGAGTGTTTCTGTCTCGGAACTATCGGTCTGATAGTTGCCCCTTGGAAATTTGATGTTCTTAAAACTAGCATATTTGCCCTCGAAGTTTCGCTTCTCGGGCAAATATTTGTTTTAAGAACATCAAATTTCCGCGGGGCAACTATCAGCCGATAGTTCCTCGACAGAAACACTCTAGTGTTTAAATAGATAATGGGCCAATCAGAGAACAGCATTCGTAATAGAACGCTGTAGATTTATACTAATCTGTAGCGTTATTATGTTATTGTCTAGCAAGCATGGGAAGACCCTGGTCAACTGTAGTTGATTTCGTTTGTTGTTCTGCTTTTCTCTGGGGGAGGGGGAGGGGTGGACTAGTATCACATCTATGGGAGAAATGTAATGCTACAATAACGGACGTAACATTACATAATGCTACAGTACTGAAACTAGAGTTATTAGCATCCGCATATTGTCAGCTACTATGCTTAATGATGCAGAAGAAAATTGTCAACCGTTGTACTTCTTTCTTGGATAAAATTAGGTTTTTTTATTTTTGTGACTCTGTTGTTAATTTGTCTAAAAGTTCTTAAATTAAGTTATCAAAGGGGGGAAATAATCTGTTACCAACCTATTTTTTAATGTTTTAGGAAAGGCTTCAAGGCGAGGAGGAAAATGATGATCTGCCACCGCTATTACAGGTTCAGAATTTCATGATTGCAATATGTACTTGTTCACCGTGGTTAAGTTTTAAAAACTCCTTAATTTTTCACGTTCGCGGAGGCAGACAGGTCAGAACTTTTAGACCATGTAATTTTCTATGAATTTACCCTCTTGATCTGACTTTCGGAAGCTAACGTGAAACTGTTACTTGTGGTGTTCTCAGGGTGTTATCTAATTTTATTAGGCCCTTGCCCGTCACAGCACTAGCGACAGGGAAAGAGATCAACGGAAACACAGAAGACTTCAAAAAGAAATTGAATCTAACGACGATCACGATGATGGAGCAAGTGTTGTTTCCAGTATACACTCAACAGTTGCCTCTTCAGTCGCTAATGATCCAACTGTACTGGATGAAAAGTAAGTCTGCGTATCTTCCAAAACACCATGTCTTGTGTGTGAAATTCATGATGCATTCTGTTGGTATTTACTTGAAAGTGGCGTCATTGAAGAGCATCCTCTTGATAGAGAAATAAACCAAATTAGTCTGTACTGGTTATTACATCAATTTGAATGAAACATAACGTGCCATGTAGAAGGTGCAGTGGCCTAATGGTAAGCGCGTTGGACTCCGGGTCAAGCGGTCCAGGATTAAACGCACTGTTCTGTGTTCTTGAGCAACACACTTTACTCTCATACTGCTTCTTTTAACCCAGGTGTATCAATGGGTACCGGCGAATTTACTGCTGGGGGTAACCCTGCACTGGACTAGCATCCCATCCAGGCGGGAGTAGAAATACTCTCTGTCGCTTCATGCTAAGGAAACCGGGATAAGCTCTGGCCTGATGGGCCACTAGGCTCGTAAGCAGACTTATGTTAAAGAAACGTTTTCTGTAATCTTTATTTAATTTAAATTTTGAGAAAAATCGTCAAATATTAAAGATTCAGTTTTATTTCATTTATTACTTATGCCGTTTTCCGTTTCTACATTTCAGTATCACAGAATTTACTGGTGAAGAGGTAAGTAGAAATTTCTTGACGTGACCTATATACAGGTCCTGGTAAATTAACACAAAGATGTTAAATTACTTAAACACTTGGAAGAATATAGATAATTTTCACCCCAGGTCGTAGATATGTATTTCTAATCGGTATTCACTTTTTATCTTCAACAGCATGCGCAGCCTGCGGTTGTATCATTGCGACTACCCAATAAGGTACTTCATGTTTGTATTACACGGATACTCCTGGAATTTAATTCAGACGATATCAGTCGGCGGAACAAGTGCCCACAGTGTTCGCCGCTGAAGTTGCTAAGCAACATGACGTGTTTACTTTCGGTGTATTCGGTGCAACAAAGTTTGATACCTGCCTCGTCCCCAGGCGTCGCTCCTTGGCCATACTAGGTGCGCTTTGCGTTTTGGGATTGATTTTGCGCGGTTCGCGTGGCGTTGTGGGACTGATGCGAACCGATCGGCGCCTGGGGACGAGGCAGGTTTGATACCATTTCTCTGGTTTTCCTTCTCTCGCCACCAACTGCTCTATCAGCCTTAAACATTCTCTTCTTCAGATAGGCCGAGAATTTGGGCGTACCAAAAGAACTCATCAATCAACTGAGATCTGTAAGAGCTGATGTATAAAACTCTGACACTGCACTATTGTGCTTGTGTCTTGCATATTAGAACGCGATCTTCTAGTAGCTTTATCTTGCTTGGAGACAACTTGTGTGGGATATCGTTATAAAGTGCCAAAAGTAGAAACTTAACACGCAAAGCGTGCATGAGAAACGAAGACATGATTCTCCCACACATTTTTCGTGTAATGATTTGTTTCATCTGACAGCTATGCGAGAGCTTTGATGAAAAGTGATTTGTTTTCATAAGAAAAACCCCAGGAAACACCCTGTTTGTACTCCTAAAATAATGCGGTAGTGTAGCAGCTCTCGTAAGCTTGTAATTTTAGGGGCTAGGGACATTGTTCCTGTTGTTTGTTTTATTGTTTTCAAAGGGTATCGAGCCATTCATGTGAGACCTTACGCGAGCTGCTACAGCGCCCAACTAATGACCATACTTTTGTCGTCTCACACATTTGGTTCTCTATTGTTACAGTCTGTAGTGAGAACATCTGATGTTCGAGTATCCAACAGAGTTAACAAGGCTTCAGTGACACTCAACAGATATCCTACAGTTTATAATGACCTCACTGGCGAGGTAAGAGGAAGGAAAAGTTAAGAAAAATCAGTTTACCATGTACAGTTTATTGATCATGCCACTCAATAATATATTGTAAGAGAAACAAAAATTGAACGCAGCCTATGTGTGCCCATTCATGCAAAGCAAATAGGGCTCGGAAAATAGTTGAATTCAAGCTTGCCTTCAAGCTTGCCTTCGGACAAGCGGCTCTCAGATTTTTTGTCTTGGGCAGTTAACATGCTCATGGTAGAATATCGAAGTCCTATTACCAATTTCTCATAACTATAATACAATTCGAGGAAAATTTAGACAAGGGAAACTTGAAAGTGAGAAATAATCATTGCAGTGAATTTCCAATTTAAGTAATTGGAATAAAGAACCCTGAAAAAATCAGGGCTTCATCCACTGATTTTTTCCAGGCTTCTTTATTCCAATTGCTTAAATTGGAAATTCAGTGCGATTATCATTTCTCACTTTCATCTACATCCGCAGTTCATATATGAATTATTTCATATGCTTTACGTTATTAAAGTGAAACCTGAATATCAAGGAGTATTAAGTCCCAATAACAAAGCAAGTAAAGATCAGGCGTATGCGAAGCACGCAAACCCTGTTATTGCATTAATATATCTTATTAGACGTTTTGTTGTGTAGTATCGCTGAGAATTTTTACACGTTACAACTCGTAAAAATACTCAGCGATACTACACAAGAAAACACAACAAAACGTCTAAAGCCCGGGTCAAACGGCGTACTTTACATGAGCCGAACCCAATTCAACCAATCACGCTCATGTGAAGTTCGGCGTTTGACCCAATTAAGTTCGACGGATTTTATTTGGAGTGGCTGAAGCGTTCTTCGCGCCTGGCCAGCCGCGAATAACGCCTGAAGACCGACTTTGGGTCAAACGCCGATCTTCACTTGAGTCGAACCGAACGCGCAATAAAAAAGTTTTGTGGCGCCATGTCCGTATGTCCGTGTGGGCGAATTTCTAACCGGTTCTCTGGAGTACAAATGCCGCATGATATTCGTACTCGTTTTGGGCGTTTTTTGTTCTCCAAGAGGCACAGTTGGATAATAAATTAAGTTATTGGACACTTCGTTACTGGACACAAGCTGAGCGTGCTCGAATTTGGTGCAAAATAGGGAGTGCTAAGAACCAATCAGATTCGCGAATTTTGTTATAGTTATGATTAATGGAAAGTTTCAACCGTGATGGTGGCGCTCATCTTAACGTTCTGTTTTAGATTGATGCACCTACAGTTAAATGGCTTGACAAGAACTTGTTTATAGGCGAGGAAATCAGAGAGGTTTATGAAGAAATCATTAAAACTATAGGAAATGACCATCTTCTGTTTGATCAGGTAAGTTAAAAGAGAGGTTAAGGTCCGGAATACGTCCTAGTGGCCAAACAGGCCGAAGCTTATTGCGATTTCCTTAGCATTAAGCCGCTAGGAATATTTCTACTCCCCCCTAAATGGGGTGCTAGTCCATCGCAGGGTTGCCCCCAGCAGTAGATTCCCCGGTACCCATTTATACACCTGGGAGGAGAGAGGCACTGTGAGAGTAAAGTGTCTTGCCCAAGAACACAACGCAGTGGCCCGGCCAGGGCTCGAACCCGAACCGTCCGATCCGGAGTCCAGTGCACAAACCATTGGACAACCGCGCCCCCAAATTGATCAAATTAAAATCGAGAAAATAGATAAGTACACCATTTTGAAACTGAGACAAACATGGCTGCGATGTGAAATAACTGTTCTAAAATTGATTGGACGAGCAAGTGGTACGAGTTCTTTTTTAAAGCAGTCAGTAACCATAGCAATGCAAAATCAAGTTAAAGGTGAATTACTTTCTCCACTCCAGTGGCAACCCCTCTATACTGGGGATTATATGAAGGATTAACGGAAATTCTTCTCTTCTCAGGATACATACGTGGAAAGGAGTGCGGACACGGTGGACGTCACTCAATGCACCTCGTCGTCATTTCTTGTCAAACCTCGTGCGGAGCGTATCCTTAATAAAAACCTGAAAAGAGACATTCCTCCACCGTGGGGAGACACTACCGCTGATAACTGGAGGAACAGGTTGGAAAGAAAGTTACATCAAACACGAGATAATGCTTCATCACATTTCCAATATTTCTGACCAATTTCTGACGAAGTTCAAGGTGCTTGGACGTGTGACGAAACACTGTCTCACGTGTTTGATATAACTTCTCTTAACGGACACTTGTGCATGTCGGGCATCTCTATAAGACGAACAATTGGTGAACCTTCTTACACCTCTATAAGCCGGGCACCTCTCTGCTGAAGAAGGGCCGTTGGTGCAGGGCCCAATGGTAACCGTCTAAGAGAGAGTTCAATATAATTTGGTTTTATCAACTAGGTTGATAATGTCAATTGGCCACCGTAAAGAGATTCAATTGCTGACGTTTCGAGCGTTAGCCCTTCGTCGGAGCGAATCCAATTAACATTATCAACCCAGTTGATAAAACCAAATTATATTGTTATACTTCCCACCGACGCAGCACCACAGTTTCTTTAGAAACTTACCCCCTCTATTCATAAGAGAGAGTTCGTTGACTGGGGAAAACTAAAGAGCAAACGGAGAAATAAAATCGTAACAAATCACCACCACGGTTGTGATATTCGTTGTTTTACCTTGACTAAATATTAATGATTTTGAGAATTGTGATAAAGCATTCGCCGTACATTGCAACCGGACTTAATTTATAACTAGTGTTGAACAGCAAATTTGTGATCACAAACGCAACGGACAGTGGTTCATCACACTTCCAAACACCGAGAACAGAGTTGACAATACGACGCACAGCGGAGCATTTTTGACGAACTTCGAGGTGTTTGGAAAGGCGATGAAACACTGTCTCGATTCAATCAAAACTAAAGCTACGGAGAAAACGAAGAAATAAAATCGCAAAAATCCATGCTAACTAAGATCGCATTCCAAACCACGGTCACAGTTCTGATTTCGTTTGTTTCAACGTGATGAATCTGAGAATACGTTATCAAGCACATGCAGGTGATTAGAATTTTGTCAGAACATGTATTAAGGAAATACATGACAATCTTTTTTGCATGGATAAGAATATCTGTAGAATCAAACACGTTAATATCGTCAAATGTAATGTTTTATTTCAGTCCAAAGTTTGGTGGTCTTGGAAGGGAAGACATATTGCAGGTAACTTACTTAAAACAGTAACCTGAGCACGTCACCACAAAGTCTACAGCTGTTTCCTTGCTTTCCTACACAACGTCTAAGAAATAAATGATCAACTTATCAAAACATGAACCAAAGTAAGCGCGCACGGGAGAGCATGTAACCGGCAGCTGGGCGCCTTGAATCCGCAAAAATACAAAAAATACAAAATCAATCGTCCTCAGTCGTCTCCTATAAGAAAATGCCCATCAGTCCCCGCGCCTACTATTTTTTTGGCATAAGAGACTACTGGGGACGAGTCAGGTAAAGCGCCACTGTTATCGTTTTGTTGAACAGCGAAGCGCGCGAGTGACGTCATGACTCAGACAAGGCTCACACAAAAACAAACCGGGATTGCGGACGAATTTGAAGATTTCTTCAAGCACGAAAGCTGGTGATCCTAAAACACTTTTGAAACGAAAACTTCGCCTGCATTCCCTCTATTTCTCTCAGAACGCGCTAATGTTTTCCGAGACTCGCTGAGTTCCAATAATTTGCATTCTACTTTTAGACTTCACACGCTTAGCTATTATATTGGTTGTCTGAGAATTCCTACCACTATAATAATCTTGCATCATTGTATGCTTGAAGATTCAGTACAAAGCTTTTTAATTTGTTTCTTTTCATAATCTCAGGCAAAATTGAAGAAAGGTGATGAAAACGGCCATGGCAATAAATCCTATAACTCGTGGTTGGCTTGGTGGCGGAGTACAATCACCACAGATGACTTCCTTAAGTTCCTCTCCACACAGGTAACAGCTTGCACAAACGCTTGTCCAGTTGAATCTTTTCTGTATATGGTTGTTTGTAGTTTGTCTTCTTTAGGACCCAGAGTGCCTGGTGGCACATGAGGCTTCCGAAAGGCTTCTCTATGTCTGCCGGTCGCCTGCCGGTCTGTCTGCCCTCTTGCTGTTTCGAGCGTGAGTCCACTCTCCTCCAGTTCTTTTTTTGTTGTTCTTCGGCAGGTCACCTTTCGTCTCCCTCTGCTGCGTTTTCTTTGGGATGTCAATCTCAATGCAACACTTTGCATCGAGCCGTGTTTCATCTGGAGGACATTTCCCAGCCATCTCCTCCTTCTTTTCTGCACAATAATAGAGAGCAGTTCAGCCCTTGGTCTGAGGGAAGTTCTTGACCAAGAATTTTGCCGAGCGACCACTTAAAACTGAAGCAAAAATAACTTGTATCCCCGAAATCATCCGCAACCATGACTCTCTAACCTGATAAACTATGAAAGTTCCTACTTTCTTCGGCCACTAAGCGTAAAAAGTGATCACCTGAACGTTAGGTAGAAGAAATGAGATGCCCTCCTTAATTTTCAAACAGCCATTTATTTTCTGGCATTTTCGAGGGAAAGGAAAGACTGCTCGGTAACAAATTCAGTAATATTTCATTTGCGTTGGTAGCACGGAGACGAAATATCAGGCATCTTTATTGCAGGAAAATGACTTCATGTCTTTGCTGTTCCACTTGTACGACTCTGATCACGAGGCTGATGACGAAGGGGATGGAAACGAGGCTCGTCCAGACACCATTCAAATGGCTTTGTTAAGGTAACAACGAACAGGCGCTTCTTAGCAAATGATCGTTAACGAACAAAGGGGAGAATTGGGCAAAAGTAAGTATTGAAAATTCTAAAACAATAGGGTATAAAATTAAAAATGCATATATAGAATAAATAACAATTATTCCATGAGCCCGCGTTGGATATGAAGTGATAAAATAACCAACGAGCGCGTAGCGCGAGTTGGTTATAATCACTGCATATCCAACAAGGGCGAATGGAATAATTGTTTTAGTAAATTCTCAAACCGGGTTTTGCCGCCGATTTTTATTTCCACAATTTTACAAAGCGTCCGGAAAGACCATACAACTTCCTATTCTCCATATGACGTAAAACTCCGACTATTGGCTCATAGTCGGAGTTTTTTAGCCAATCAAAAAGCTAGAAATGCAATAGTCGGAGCTGAGAATATACTAAAAGGTATTATTTACGGAATGCAAATACGCGTAAAACGTCAAATTGACATGTTTGTATGGCTGGGTACCCTACTATTGTCTTAATCTCGTACCCAGATCTTCTCAATCCTCCGGAGAGAACATCTGGTAAAAGTCGATTTTGCTCGCGTCAAATGTGTCAGAAATCTGACACATGATGCCACTACGCATGCTCGGCAATTTACGTGAATGGAAAGCTCACTTATTCGTTACTGATGGGCCATGAACTACTTTCCTATACAGGGAAACACCGGTACCACGGTACTGAGATACAGTTGGGGAACAAAAGAAGTCAACACTCATGTTTTGCTAATAAATTCAAATCCTCGACCCAGCTGTAAACGGCGGTGATGATAAAGAGTGCGCGCTGTGTTTGACGCGTATAGGCTCACCGTACGCGTCAGATTTGCGAAGTTTTGTAGAACTTTCTACACATCTTCTCATTCAAATACATATTTATTGACAAACTTTGGTACTTAGAAGCTTGAAAGTCAAACTGTGTCTGTAGCCAATTCACTTAGAAACGTTTAAAAGAAGGAAGTGTTTAAAAGCCGCTATATTTTCTTACCAGCTCACGTATGTGAGCGCGTGCAAGACAAAGTTTGTATGATCCGCGCGCAAATGATGACGCAATTCATTGACCAATCAGAAAGGCGAACGGAGCGGACTTGGCCAGATGTTTCCTACCAAGTGAGTTAACATCTGGGTACGAGGTTAACTATTGTCTATAAATGTTTCTCTAGGAGCCGAGCATTTAATTTAAGTGTTTTGTTGTAATTCATGTGATCTCTATCATCAGAGAACGAGAGAAAAAACTCACTGAACTGAAGCTGTTGAAAATGGAGTACCAAACTGGCGTGTGGAATGTCAACAGTGTTCTTCTAGGAGGACTTGGAAACGAGCCTGATGTAGATGGTAAAAAGCTTTCTTGCAACTCTTCTAAATTTAACATTTTACGGAACAGCTCTTTTCAGGCTAAAAAGAACATCCAAAGAGAATAATGACAGTGATCTCACTCTCTTCCCACACAGCAACAACGTGCCATGATTGGTACAATGATGTTATGACTTTCCTATCATTTGTCAAACAAATGGAGCAATGTTTAGCTCTCTGTGGCAACAATTGTAGGCTTTCCATTGCTTTTGACTATTCTCTAGATAAAACACGACACTCATGAAAGGTTAAAGGAGCTGCGTCAGGATATTTTGTCATTTTTTTTGCGATGAACCAAATTGAAATTTAGGATACCTAAAAATTATAGTGTACTAAGAAGGCAGGCACCAAAGAGGTGATACTGAACAAAACAGGAACAAGCGTGGAGAAGATGGACTGCAAGTGACGAATTTGAAAAATTGAGGCCATTTTTTTCAAAGTGCACAAACTATGACGTAGCTCCTTGTACAAGAAGCTTGCCCCTTCAAGTCACGTGTCCGTGTGTTCTGGTGGGACATGAACAAAACATGACAGCCTAAAGTGGGTTCCAGCGTGCATGCAGTTCATTATTGATATCATGTTTATTGTGCAAAACATTACCATGGTATAGCTTGCGCACAATACAAAGCGAGTGAATATTTCTGTGTTCTTTGGATATCGTAGAGGAAGAACTCCTGGCCAATCTGGAAGACTCGTACCTCTCCGCGCGCTCCGTCACATCCATCACGCCATCTAAACAGTCAACTGCAGCAGGCGCCTCGCCATTGGCTGGTTCCGTTGGAAGTGCTAAGTCTTCCGCATCAAGTTTGACTCCAAATTCTGATCAACAGAGACTGGAGGGACTCTTCAAGGCGAGCTCTGTGGGGGTCATACCGCACCCTGCAGCTAGTGCTACCGGCGGGGAAACTGTCAGTACGAGCGAGGTCAGTCTTCGTTAGTCTACGCTTCCATTAGTCTACGACTCTTCCCTTGGAGAATAAAGAGGGAGAAGCCTTTTCGCTATATCTATTCCCTGGGGGACCATTTCACGGATTAATTGTGTATTGCGTAAAGAGTAGTTATTTCATTACAAAGGTACATCCTGGCCTCTGGCCAAGATTCCCATAGCAACGTAGCTTGCCGTGGTTTCTGCAGTAGAAGGCGGCCAGGAATGTTTCTACTCCTCCCTACCAGCATTAAATCCACCGGTACCTATTTATACAGGTGGGTGGAATGAGGCATTGTGATAGTAAAGTGTCTTGCCCAAGAGCACAACACTTTGACTCCTAACCATTAGGCCACTGCGCCTTGCGAATTCCACGAAATGTTAATGCCAGTTTTCCGTTGCCGTTAATCTGCAGGCAGCGTCACTTTCCCCTCAAGATCGCTTGGAAAGAGTATGGACGTTACTGTGTATGCCTGATGCTCAGAGACTTGACATGGCGATAAAGTACAGCGCTGAACCTTACAGCAGCAATCTTCTGGAGGTAACATGGCACTTTGACCTTTATGTATCTCTTTTTGGCGGTTTTATGTGTTCTTGCTTGTAATTATTAAGGAGCTTCATCATGGTTTGCGCATCTTGTAATCCGTCTCTATCTTCTCCAGCCTTAACCATCCTTGTTCCTTTTTGGTTCAGCATCATCTGTTTGGTGTTTCTCTCCCTCAACAAACCATTAGTTTTTAGATTTCCTACATTTCAAGGGTGCAATGAATTGCAGGGGAAACCTTAGTCCTTAGAGTTTAGAAATGTACTTGATGATGGTATTTACATTTACTTTAATGCTAATCAACTGGGAACCTTACATTTTATTATTGTAGGCTCTAACATTCTGGGAGTTTGCTACAGAACTAATACTAGAGCGCGAGAGTTTAATGACCAAACTAGAAGACTTTGAAAGAACTGCTTCAGATCCTAACAGATTCTTCGCGAAAGGTAAACTCAACTTGAATTTGAAAATGCCTTTAACCATTTACAATATTTCTTGAAATGCCACAACTTGAATCTCGTTGCGGTGTTTTCCGAGGTAGAGAGTGAAGAATGCAAAAACCTAGCTTTAGAAATGGCCCTGATAATCCCTGATATACCGAAGATGATTAATAATCGAACAGAAAAATGCACCTGTTGCTTCAGTAAGCGATTCACGTTTTAACAGTTAGTGATTTTACTGTGTTAATTGTTAATCCTAGATAACACTGGTTCACCTGCGGCGCGAATCCGAGAATCCAAGACAAGGAATTGGTTTAATAAGGTAATACCAGTAGATCAATGCCATTCATCGAGTAATATTGGTAAAGGCAAAAGGTAAATATTTAACTTTAAAGAGTGGAGAGTGGTTGCCCAATTCTCCCGAGCCAGATGGTCGTGTATAAAGCTTTCGAAGGTGTGCAATGACCACAACATAACACCGGGAACTCCGTGGTGATGTTTTCGTTTGATATATTTGGCTTCACGGCACCTTTTTACTTCAAGTATTTCTGATTACAGTGGAACCCCGCCTTACGGCTATCTCCTCAATACGTTTGCCTCGTTTTTTACCACCACTTGATTCTAGCCCGGACAAAAGTTCAGTTAGCCAGTTAAAACGACCACCAGATGTTTGTGACCTGTTGTTGACTGGACTAACGGGGTTCCACTGTAGTTGCGTCTTTTAATGACAACTGTTATAAATTTAATGTGGAGTGTTTCCATCTGTCACAGCGCCTATCGCAGATTGAAAATCAGGTCAGACGAGCAGTGAGAGATGTTAATCGGCAGTTTGGAGATACGGTCACTTTCCAGGTAGGCCCATTATTGAAACTACTGTATATGCTATTCCATTCAACAACGTCCGAAGGATGAATTAAACAAGCAATAGACATACGGTTGGGGGGGGGGGGGCAACAGGGGGGTCTGTGAAACGTGAAAGTCTCTAATGGCACCTGCGCCGTTCGTACCCGCTCGTGAACAACGTTGGCCTTTGTTCCACTGCTGACGTCATGACCTTCGAGAAAAGAGGCATCTCATTTACTCAAGTTCTGCGGAGAAAGACCTTTTCATTGATACCCAAAATCGTAGTTACGGATAGCTATTGCAATTTTTATCGCTAACTTATTTCACACACTGGCTTTAAACAACCTCTCTTGTCTGCGAGGTCCTAAACAGTGTTATTTCATCTGACAGGGACGTCCGTACCTGGAGAAAATTAGTATGGATCGAACGGAAATGTTTTACTGGCTACAGCAAGAACGGCGGCAACAAGTCATGGATAGAGAGCTTGTCAAGATGAGAGAAGTGACGCTCAAGACGCCAGATCTTCCACCAATACAAGCACATACAATATTGTAAATAAAAAATAGATATTTATTACGTGTTATAAAGCGTTTATAATAAAATGTCATGCAAAAGAACTTAAAAAGCGTTTAGTTATTGCTATCTTAAATTTTCCGTGTGCCTTTTAAAGACAAATATCTAAAGACTCAGTTTGCGTCTTGAAAGAATTGACCTAAATTTCAAGCTTGTCGTTCCTGATCTACCTCTGTCCGGTGCGGCAAATGCAGACTGCAGACCAGCAGACTAGCACTGCGGTAAGCCTTAATACCACTCCGGTTAGCCTGAATATCACTCCGGTTAGCCTGAATATCACTCCGGTTAGCCTGAATATCACTCCGGTTAGCCTGAATATCACTCCGGTTAGCCTGAATATCACTCCGGTTAGCCTGAATATCACTCCGGTTAGCCTGAATATCACTCTGGTTAGCCTGAATATCACTCCGGTTAGCCTGAATATCACTCTGGTTAGCCTGAATATCACTCCGGTCAGCCTGAATATCACTCCGGTTAGCCTGAATATCACTCCGGTTAGCCTGAATATCACTCCCGTTAGCCTGAATATCACTCCGGTTAGCCTGAATATCACTCCGGTTAGCCTGAATATCACTCTGGTTAGCGTAAACAGCACTAGGGTTGCTTGCGGTTAGTTCTCAATAATAGTAATGGTAACACCATATTTACTTTAAAAAAATTCTGCAGGTCTACAGTCTGCATTTGTCGCACATCGGTGTCAGTCTTACTAAACTTTAACCACTGTGTTGATGTCTTATTCTGAAAAATGTACTGATTGTCAGAGTTACCAGAGGTTATGACAACGCAAAATGAACTTTGCCCGCTCAACTATTGCCCGCCAACTATTGAACCTCAGTGCTGTTCTAGAGGGTTTATTTCACTTGCAACCCTGACTCGATTTCGCCGCTTCGTCACTTCTAAAACTTCTAATCCTCTGGCACCTGTTATGTTCATGAATTGATAAATGTAACTCGTTAAAACCTCAGGATGAGTCTGTCTGTTGTGTGTGCAGTAAGACCAGCTGGTGCTAAATCAAAAACTCAATGGTGCTTTATAGTCGGTTGGTACAAAAGCTACGTGAAAACACATCGAGAGTTCCATGGAAGAACAATATAGTTAAATGGTGAAAGGAAGAATGAGTGGATACATTGCCCATTTAGTAATAATTCAATCTTACAGTGAAACGTATTCTACGCTACGGAAGCGTAAATGTTTTGGCAATAAAGAGCCAACAACCCCGCGGGTAATTAATCGGTATGCGATCGTTGACTCCGTCTTCTACACTAACTTAGATTTGATTGGCCGAGAAATAAGAAAACCAACAAAAAGGTGACACATGTTTTGAGTGACTGCACTACGAGTGGTTTCACCGTAAAATTGACTCATTTTCGTCCCCAGCTGGGCCTGTGCACGAGGAACAAGTGACTCTGGGGACATGATTTGATTGGCAAGAATCTAATAACAAAGGGAGCCCAATCACATCCACAATTTTAAAATCCCTTTGTCATTAATTAGTTTAAAATGGCTGATGTAATTGGACACCCTTTGGTAGATTCTTGCCAATCAAATCATGTCCCAAGAGCCCCTTGTTTCTCATGCACATGCCCAGCCGGCTAAGAGGGACAAGCGGCTCTGGGGACGAGAATGAAATTGTCTAAGATGCTTCGTCTCCACCACAAACTAAAGTCGTCGTTCAATTATCCACTTCAGATGACGTAAGGCATTTGCGGCCTTCATAGGAGAGGATGAATCCCTTTTTGCTGTTGGCAGAATCTGAACGGAACACCACCACCGCCACATTGCCTTTGACTTCCTTTATGACGGGAGACGTGATGGAGCCACAATACCGCTGACCCACTTGATTGTCCAACAGATCGTACACAGCAATGTAGTCATACCTGAAGAAATTTACAAAACAAACACACAAGTGTCAAGTGAACTCTTTATAAGTGCACTGATGTGAGGTCGGGCGTTTTTCCTGTTCGTTACATCCGAACATAACTTGGTTTGTGTTTTCTCCAAAATTTATTGATAGAGCAAAACGAGCATAAACAGAAAGCTGAAAGAACGTAAAAACCCCAAACCAGCAACAAAATTTAGAGGAGGGAAAGAAGCAAGAGAGTCTCTATGGTAGCACATAAAGAGAACCTTGACCACACTACGTTTAGCCGCACAGGTACACGAAGGCCAATCTGTCACACCATGTCTAAATGCGATGTACGTGAGACGGTTAAACGTACACTTGGGGTCTGATATCACGAGCCGGGCTGCTTCAGTGTGCCGAGATTACTTTCAGCCTGGTTGTCATGTAATCGCAAAGTTGATTTTTGTTGCGTTTAACAGACGTGCCGAGATGTTGGCAAACTGAGCCAGACCGGCCCATGTAACCAGGCACTTGGTCTAAATATTCTGCCCTTTACAGAACGATTTTCGATGTACGAAAGCAATAACTCTGGCCAATCACAAAGCAAACTACCAATCCCATCCAAAGAACCAATCAAAACTCGACGTAAAACACGTAACTGACGCGAAGCGGGGGAAAACGTGTGAGCGAGTCAAGACTTTTAATTACTTCTGATTGGTTAAGAAAGTTAGGCGGGTGTTTTTTAAAGAAAAACAGTCACTAAACGTAGTGATATGCATAACCAAAGCAAATTCAAATTGCTTTCAATATTCAAGTGAAAAATCGGTCTATTTAGGCTACATACAGGCAGTTTCGATCCTCCTCTAGGTACACTCGGTGAAAGGTAAAACAGATTACTCGGTAGTCACTTGGTAAGGCTATGACCCATCTGCACGTTGTGTTTGACGGATAGCCTGCTGGGTAACCTGGTGACGTCAGCTGGCCCTTGGGAGACACCAACACGCCGCCACAGCTTCCTATATAAACAACAACAGCAGGAAAATTATAAGCCGTGTCCACTGGCTAGACGTGGGTTAACAAAGGTAAATAATATGAACCACCGGATAGTCTGAGGATCGAGAACATGATACTAAATGCTTGAAGTACTTGGGTTTTGCTTTTCTTATATCGTCTACAAAAAGGGTACTGCACGTTTTTGTTTTGTTTCTAAAGTTATCCGCGGGTCTCTGTTATCGCGTTTCCATAAACACTGATTTCTCTACCAATTCAGAATACTCAATCCTACGGACGAATATTTGTATTTTTCAGTGGATAGACGAGGGGCTTTGACTAATTCATCTCCTTTCAGCGTACCGTTCAACTTAGAAGACGACCTCCTGAATAGCATTACAAAGTAAGTGAACTGATTTAGCTACTATGTGGGCGTAACTTATCCCGTCCCACTCCTACCCCTCCCCTGTTACGGCTAGCGTATGTCGTGGAAGGTAAGGAAAAGTCCACATTGACCATTTTCGCATTGCCCATAATATACCTTGTTTACCCCCCCCCCCCCCAAATTTTGCATAAGCATTGTCTTCCGATTCTCTTGGGACGACTGTAATACCCAGGAGAATTGGGAAACAAAGGTTATGAAAAATTTGGGGGGTTAAACAAGGTGTTTTATGGGCAATGCGAAAATAGCCAATACGAGCCTATTGGCATCTCAAACTGGAGCTTATCCCGGTTTCTGACTGAGAGTATTTCTACTCTCCCCTGGATACATCCCCCACCCTCCCCCAATTTATACACCTGAGTGGAGAGAGGCACTATCTTGCCCAAGAACACAAAACAGTGCCCAGGCCAGGGCTCAAACCCGGACTGCCCGATCCGGAGTCCAGCGCACTAACCATTAGGTCAACGCACCTCAAACTATTGACTATTGACTCCCACTTATTGACCTACATACCTCCTTTATTTTTGGACGAAACAGATGATGAAGAAGTAATGTTCCGACGTAAATTTGTATTTGTTCCGCTACTTGCTTTATTTTCTTGGAGTTTAGTTTTGTTGGTATGGAATGGAGCTTTAGTTGACTCCAATACTTTCTTCGTTGACATTCCTTGTCCTTGCCGCCTCATAACAGAGGCGAGTCTATCAGTCACTGATCTGGCTTCGGATCGTTTCGCAGCAGTTGAAGGCCGTATCGCGGATGTCGTTTTTCCTGGATTTGCGGTTGTTGCTGTTTTCAGCGTATTTGTCTCTGTGAGGTCGTCTTTCTGTTCAGAGGTTCCTCTGAGCAATGCTGTCCGCTTGGAAGTTACCTTAGTGGATCCCAGAAAGCACTTCTCCTTCTCGTGCGCCCGTGGGAACTGCTCGCAGTCAAGATAGCCAGGCCATCGCTCCGACGGGCTGAGCAGTGCACAGTCTTCCTGGACACTCTTACAAAGCGACCTGCACGGAGGCGGAGCAGACTGGGGCAGACTACATGGAGGAAGATACAGTCGGCATAGGAATGGAATGACATGAGGAGAGCACTCGGTCTGAAGCTTTGATATGAATGTTAACAATTCAGTTGAGGCCTGGAAGTACGTCTTGTGTTGCAGAGTATTTGGTACCTGAGTGAAGTTATAACCGAGGTCTTTACAGGCTGCGAGGGTTAGGGGCTCACACTTTGCATCGGATGACATTGCTGAGGTTGCTAATTTCCTTGCACTGTAAGTGAATAATCGCTGTTTGGGAGGTGGAGTAGTGGTTTCTGGTTGAAGTAAAGAAATGTACTAAGAAAGCATAAATATTTAACAATTATTCTTTGAAATCGAGGTGAATAGTGGCAGAATATTTACCGAGCCGCGAACTTTCTTAGTACATTTCTTTACTTCAACCAGAAACCACTATTCACCGAGATTGAGAAGAATAATTGTTATTGTTATAATCTCGCGCCATTACAAATTAATCGACTCAGTTTTTTAGTTAGTCCAAATGTAGTCAGCTCAAGCCTAAAAAAGCACTCGAAGCTTTTTATTCGAACTGAAAACAGGCTTCAATGAAATACAGCCATTACACAAACAAAAGAATAGTCAGGTCCCAGTTGTTACTTTAGTGTTTAGCGTTTCCGTTTTGCCGTGATGAGAGCCTTGCCTTTTTTCGTATAAAAGCGGGATGGATAGCTCTGGAAACAAGATGAGGGCGAGATTCACGCTCATTGTCGTTTCACATACTCGCCTCCCCTTTTAGTTCGTTTTGAAAGAAAAAATAAAATGTCTTCCAGCTTCAAAAAGTTTTGAGATTTCCAACGGAAAATAACCTCCCGTATAAAGCCGGTATTGACACGACCCTCATCCTGTTTATACAAGCAACGCAGGGATAATAAAACCTGATGGTATACTTACTTTTCAAAGTACAATCAGACGATATTCCTACAGCATATTCGTGTGTCCCGTTAAACCGATTGACCACAGTAGAACCAGTAATACATCCTGCGAGCCCTCTGCCAACGACAATATTAGCTGGGGATGAAAATGGCGCCCGCAATCGTGACACGTAGAATCGTTTTAGGGAGACTCTGTCAACACCATAAGACACGACACCGCGAAATACACGGAGCGTTAAAACGTGCCTCTTTCCGTCGCAGAATCCCGTCTTGTATGGCATTGCGAGATCCAATTGACCGGTACCGATGGTGGTTTTGTATGACAGCCTTATGGGCCCAAAATTGAGGAGCGTAATTCGCAAGTACTGGTTGGTCTCCCTGCTCGTGATCTCAACTAGTTGTCCTGTGCACTTCTTGGCGGTGAACCTCAGAGAGATGTCAAAGCCTTTCACAGTTTTGTAAACTGGGAATCGCTTTGTTTTTCTGCACCCAAAGTTTTCGAATATGCCTTGCATTCCTGTGAAGAAAAAACTGTCGTTTAAAGCAAGTCACAATGTGTTTTCATGTTCCTTTTAAATATTATGTCGTAATGAAGAAAAATGTTTTAGAAAAACAACTAATCTTACTTTCTTTAATTGTCTATCAATCACATGACTTTACAAGTAAACACGTTTAACAGCCGTCGTGTAAACAACAGTTTTGACAGGAACTGTGCGTTTTACCCCTGTGAACACAGGTACGAGATGTTCCATCGGAACCCCGGGTACCAACCCCTCCAGTTGTGAAAGCAAGTAACCACATACCACATTTGTTTTCGTCTTGTCCATTCGAACAATCTCGTGTTCCATCGCAAACTCTTCTTCTCGATATACACTTCCAGTCGCCACACCAAAACTCTCCTAAAGGACATGTCTGTTGCTTGGCTGCAATGATACAAGTGGAAATGACACGAAATGTCCCTTTTAATGTTAAAAACAATAAAACGAAAAGCAAAACCCGAAGATGCAACATGGCCATGCGAAATCTAATTTCCATGGGACCGGGCCACTTTTCCCGTCCCATCCCCCTGTACTTCACAACAGTTAAAAACAGAAGTGCCGACTGTTTTAAGAGTTTATTGTTTGCCATACTCACTGCAATTCAGTTCGTCACTGCTGTCCTCGCAATCTTCATGTCCATCACATTTGAATCTGACAGGAAGGCATTCGGCAGAAGTAGAGCAGTGGAAAAATCCGGTTTCACAAGCTAAGAGAAACATGTTTGACAACATTCTCATCATGCAAACTGAACAACAAGCAAATTGAGTACCTGGTGTGAAAAATAGCAAATATCAAAATACACAAATTTTCAACGTTTTAACTTTGAAATTAATTATACAGCAACCTAGTGATTCGTTATATTAGCGCTCAACTCTAGTTTTTCGTAATAGGATGCAAGTAGGATAAACGTCCCTCCCCCACCACCCCCAGTGTCCAACCATACTCCTCCACCTTAGCTTTTCCGCCAACCTAGTACCCAGGGCTATTGCCTCGGTAATTTGGAAGAGCGGAATAGCCCCGGGAACGAAGTTGGTTTTCCGCGATTTTGTCCCCGAGGTTGCCCAAACAACAATTCGTCGCAAGTTATTTACACTACCAGGTGGAAAGAGGCTTGAGAGTTAACGTACCGAAAAAGATCGGAATCGAGTTTATCGCTAATTTCATGGATTTCTATATTCTCATTACTTGCCTGTTTGAAATTTATTGTTATGATATAGGAGAAATTAGAGGCTGCTCTTCAGACGTGTTTTCAGATCTCAAACTAAACAGAGTCAGTTGCTATATATGAATGTGCAGAAGCGAACATCGTCAGAACAACGTTCAATTATTTAGTAAACTTGCCTTGAGAGTTGCTGACAGTGAAGAAGATGTAAGGGATCACAAGCCACAAGCCTGTTGTAACAAAGGCAGACCCTACAACAGCAACAACAACAAAAAAAAAAACAACTTAAATGCAAAAACTAGAGTTAGTGAGGATGCAATAGAACGTCGCTTCACTTAGTTGAACACTCCAATTTTACTTCCGATTATCAACCTCTTTCGGGTCCAGTTTGGTTTAATTTCCCTTGGGATTCCACTCTATTTGTTTGGCATATGACCACGAAACCTGGACTGGAACCATTTTAGGGGGGTAGCCAGAGGAGGTTCCAGATGTTCACCTGATTATTTCAGACCACACTAAATAATCATTTTTCTTTGTGTATGTTGAACCTTACTTCGCAATTTCGCTCATAAACATACGTCTTAAATAAAATAATAAAAAAATATATCTCAGCCACTCAAATACATTAAGAAAATAAAATAAAAACTTAGGGACTTCGCAATAATTATCAGGAGGGGGGCTGAAAAACTAGAGTTATCTAGCAAAAACTTAGACAGTACCCCCCCTCCAAAACCAAAAAAATTAGTTCTAACCCATCTCTTTTTTCTTAAAAATAACGTCGCACCACCCCCACCCCCCTCTTGTTTGAGAATGAAACAAACACAATGAAGATATCATTGCAGCATCCCAGAGATTTCAAACGTTGGATGCTAGTAACGTAACATAGATCTAGGCAATGGAGGTGCAGGTACAGCTGGAACTAAATACAGCTCTTGGTGAATTTAGACAACAGTAGCCTGGAAAAGACTCGGATCTTAAAACTCCGTTAATGTGATAAAGAGTATCGTGCAAGCTAACCAGAAGCTTGCGATAAACAAAAGGTCACTGTTAGAGAAATCAACTGATCCGACTGACTTGAAAGATCACAAGATTACATTTTAAAGGCTACAAAAGATCTGGAAGAAGAAAACGAGCCAATAAATCTAACCAAATGCCACAGAGCTAGCAGACACGACGGCAGAAACATACTATTAAACGGCTCTTAAAATAGCATGAATTCTTCCACTGCTCTCAGTGAAGGCTAAAATCAGCAAACGGAAGTCGTGTTTGGCCTGTCACTTTTTCATACAACATAATAGAGAATCAACCATTGCTGAGAGAAATATGCAGAGAACTACCTTTCATTTCTTACAGGAAAGGTAAATCTCTAAAAGGTCACAGACTTGTCACATTACGAGACAGCGGGAGCCGTGATAAGCCTGTCAACTCCTGGCTAACCTCAATTTTATTTACATTTCGAATAAAACATAAGGCCCCCCCTTCGTCAAATGAGTGATTTTACTTTGAGCCCCCCTATCTTGGCGGCAATTTTATGTAATGCCCCCCCTCTAGTTTTTCACCCCCCCCCCCCTTCTGACAATTATTGCACAGTCCCTTATGCATGCGCGTGTTGTTCGCTCCTAAATGTCAATAAATTTTTAACATTTGCTTGGTTTTAGCGGGGCTCCGGTGGCCCCAAAGACCGTCAAGCGGAACACCATAGTCACCCAGACCCATACACCTTATTCCAAAATGGCCGCTGATTTATGCACACACAAATTGGCCCTTGTTGACTCGTTCAAGATAAAATATTCTTTTGATTTTCGAGCTTAAAAACGAGGCAAGAAGGGCTAATTTGAATACCAACAAAAGAATATTAAGATGGTAGCCATTTTGGAATAAGGTGTATGTAGTCTATTTTTCATGGTAAAATTGGCTAGCGGCATGACTCGCGGGCGCGTACGACCGACAACGACGTCGCAAATGGTGGCCATTAGCTTCGCACTGGAGCCCATGCTTCGCATTTACATCTTTGAGATTGAACATTCATGTTATTTCAGTTGAGAGCAGCTAAACAAGGTATCCAGTGATCAAAATCATGGGACCACAGCAGTCCCGGGGTCAGGTGTAGAGCTCATCGCGGTCGAAATTGGGTTGTCGGGTTTTTTATTCGCCCAAGGCGCAAAAAATAACCGCTTTAAATATGTCCTCTTCCCTATCGGAGCCAATTTTTATATCATTATTATGTTCTTGCTGAGAAAAAAAATATATATTTTTTTTTTCGCAGAGAAAAAACCACTGAGGTGAATCCCGGAACAGAATTGACACCTTGTCAAACGATTTTTTTATTGCAAGGGAAGCGCCTACCCAACTGAGCTAATTTGGCATCCTTCATTATCGAACGGGAAATGTTTGTTTTAAGGTGAAGGACATGTTAAGCGTTGATTTCTTTATCTTTTTCACTTTATTATACACCTTATTCCGAAATGGCTACCATCTTAATATTCTTTTGTTGGTATTCAAATTAGCCCTTCTTGCCTCGTTTTTAAGTTCAAAATTCAAAAGAATATTTTATCTCGAACGAGGCAACAAGGGCCAACTTGTGTGCGGCCATTTTGGAAAAAGGCATATATTTTTCCTTTTCTTATTTTGATTTTTTTGCGAAAGAGTTTTCACAAATCATCACTAGCAACAAATTTGTAGTTCCCCTTTTAGGCTTGCCTGAATCTATATATTATTTTGTCTTCGTAATTCATAGTTTGGGCTTTACAACCGATTGCCTGAAACCTTTATAAATTAGTATTACTGGGTTGAAATATGATATACACTGTATTGCAGTCTGAGTTATTTTCGTAAGATGCGTGGGAACTTCCCGGTAAATTTCAAATGAAACTTTATATACATTTAGCAGAAAATATTTGTATACATCAAAAATGAAATTATTTTGGACAAGCTAGCCTGCGATTTGTTCATATGCAGTGTTAGCGGCAGAGCTTTCCTTCTCATTGAGAACTGCTAGTTATAAAATTAGTTCTTACCTGGCCAATTTTCAGCTTTGGGTACGCATACATTCTTAGCATGTTCTCAAATTTTGGACGAACACAGTTTTCGCGCGCGTTTAAAGCGGCCCTCTGGGAACGAGATTGTCGTTGGTGCTGATGGGAGGCAGCGCGCTTACAAGGATACAAGACAACAACAAATTAAACATGGAGCCGAAAGAGTGATGAGTTTTTTCTAAGGCGGTTAAAATGAGGCAATTTTCATCTTAAAATGGTAGTTTGTTGTAAACTTAAGTCTTGTTAGAAATGGTATGTCAGAAAAAGTCAAATTTGGCAGGTTTTTAGTGTTACAGTGAGAACCGTGAGAACCTAGTAAAATTTATGCAGCGCATGCGTAATTGGTCAAAAAGTTGGGTCACGTGGTCATTGAAAGAAAACATGTGGGACGAGGATGACTGCCTGTTAGAATTTCACGAAATTTGGCAGAAAAAATACTTCAGGAAACAAGAAAGTAGGTTATTGCAAAAAATCTTAAATTTGACAGAGGAAATTACCGCTGGCGCAAAACTTTTTACCATGGCAACACCGCACATGTCAGCGTAACTATCAAATTTCGAAAGTCTTTTAACGTATGTCTTGCCAATTTTGGGGACCTAGAGTTCAACGGTTTTAGAATAAAAGGCAAATGCTACACAGGTTTCAAAAACTGTGTAAACTGTGTACGGCCACCTTAATATGAATAGCTTCTGAAAACTTTTTTGTTGTAACTGACGTAATAAGCTCGTTTTGTTTTGCCAGTGTTGATGTCCTGTAATAAGTTTTCCAACGTAATGCAAGTGCAAGGAATGTTTTACACATTATCAACGAAATACTACTAAATACCAAACTTGAAACGTTGGTAAAATCGCGAAATTAAAGTGAGTTTGGATACAACATTTTCGCAAAATCGCGAAATTAAAGAGGGTCATTACAGGTCATTGAAGTGTCGCGAAATATACGACCTCCAAAATCGCGAAATAAACGTGTCTCGAAAATTTCATGTAATATAAATAAGGTTGCATACTAAGACGCTTCGTCTGGCCTTCTCCGAAATGTAAATATCACTTTTTTTAAGTGGCGTTGCCTTTTTCCAATTCGAATTAAGTTTCGGTCATGCGACGTTTTGACAATCCAATAATATCTTCTTTTGCTAAAGTTACATATTATCTAGAATTGCCACCTGGACGAAAGGAGGGATCTTTGACGCAGTTTCACAGCAGGAACTGTGCCATCGCAATTCCTGTTTTCTTTGCACATACGTGTTTTTTTTTTAGATATACTAGGTATTATACCTTCTAGACAACCGTTTTAATATCCTCTTTTGAAAAAGACAGCTTAAAGTACCTTGTTTACCGCTTTTACTGAGAGGAAACTTCACCAAGTTGAAAACTCTTTTGTGCGATGTTGCTCTCACTTCAGGCCAAAAAAAACAAAATTTGAACTTTATGAGCTCAGATTTCACAAGGAGGTATTTTGAAAGGATATTTCTTTCTCAATATTAGAAAAATATTTTAAAATATCTATTTCATGTTCAATCCAATATGAGAAATCGTGAAACGCCTATAGGTAGTGCCTTCCCCACTTCGCTTCGAGAGCGCAAAATGTTCTGACATGATTTCCTGCTTAAAGTAGTTAAAAACACGTGTTTTTCCGCTTCCTTTGGCAAATTCTGCAATGGCATGCTTCTTCGTTCAAGGTTTTCCAGTGTCGTAAACTCAGTCATTCTTCTGGCATAGACCCAGTCTTGTAACACATTCTTCCTGGCTACGTATCTGCTTCAAGAAACGCATACAGGACATTGCAAATTTTAAAGCGATGGTTTCCAATCTATTGAACGCTCTATAATCAGATAATTGCTTTTGGTAAATAATCAAACAAGTACTGAATAGGAAAGCTGTTCGGTAAGGCCGCTAAACTAGCAGCTGACTGCTGAACTTACCCATATCACTGAAGGTCCTGAAGCAGTTGTCCGTGCGATCTGTCACAGCTAAAATACCTCGAATAAAATTAAGCCCTTGCACAGGTCGTCGAAACGTCAAAATGGCTGTCGTGAACTGTGTTGTCGACAGGTCAGGCGACAAAAGAAAATATAAGACTTTAAAACATGATCAGCTCTCAATATGGGCTATCACTCTGAATATGTAACGCTCTCCATATCCTGTTGATAGACTCGGCTGATATTTTGACGTCGTTTATTCACGTGCAGATTTACGTGCGCAACCCACGTGAGCGCAGAAAGACAGAGAGAAATATATCAACTTAATCAATTGTTTTTCAAGTTTGAATGCCCACACTTCGCTCTGTCTATGTGGTTTCTGCGGTTTCCATAATAAATAAAGAAAATAAATTATCAACAAACAAGCGAACAGAAAAAAAAAACAAATAAAAAAAAATAAAGGAGTAAGTAAAAAAGTAGGCTGGGGTGTCAACTCCAAGGCAATGTTCACATTTGGTGCCAGGTCACTTGAAGGGATAGACGAGGAGGCCCTTCTTCCCTCTGAGACATTTCATGTACTCATACACTTAGTTTTTTTGAAAATGTAATAAAGAAGACTAAAGAAGACACTTAGTTTTTTGAAAATCAAACAAAGAAGAAGGTATTTTCGAACGAAGTCGAACCCGGGACGCACAATTCAAGGAGCATACATCTATCCATTACACTATCAGAGCGCCAGCTGCAAGGATCCTAACTTTGCAACTTTAAATACTACATGTCTAAGTTTATGTAATACTTTTTCACAAGGTCCCACAATATTGCCTGAAAAAATTATAAACAACAGCAACAATGGAGCCTAGCCCTAAAACAATAGAGCTGCGTGCTATTAAGATCCAATGAAATTAGAGGTTCTAGAGAGTTGCGAACTATCCCCAAAAATTAAACCTAACCGCAAGCAAATCCAAGTGGAGCTAACTGCAAGCAAACATGAGTGGAACTAACTGCAAGCAAACCGGGGACGTTTTTTGTGTAACCATATGTAGTGGGTAGTCACTGGAAGAGAGAAGGTCACGAAATGTCAAGGGCCTCCTGGTCTATCCCTTCCAGTGACTACCAGCAGGCCCGAGTACGATTTCCACACAATTGGAAAGCGTTCAAATTATCCGTTTGCACTCAAAGGACAACACAGCAACTTTTTAAAGAACGGTTTTATTAATAAAATAAGTCATGTTTTACTGTTTATGACTTTGTTCAGAAAACAACTGTTAGCCCTGCTTTTTAAGAGCAAGCAAAAGAGTACACACAAACACATCAAATCGAAAGCAAAACAGGTCGATTTGTGTGCCTGCACTTCTGGGAGAAGTTGAAAGTACTCGAAATATTTTCACCTCTGGACGTTTGGTTTCTGTATTTGAACAGACTCTTGCGCTTGCGTGATTAGTGAAACCCAGGCCTAAGGAACATTCTCTTTGCTAAAAAATTATTAATCAAAAATGCATCGCAATTAAAAAACACTACGTGCTATCTAACAATATTACAATTAACAGCTAATTAATTACAGCCAACTCCATCTCGAGACAAATATGCATTTAATTTGAAGCCCGTCCTGATTTATACTTATGTTATGGATTTGAATGAACTCGTATATTATGTTATGTTATCGTTATGTGATATTGTGTTCGTTACGTTACGTTATGGGGACAAGCGGACTTTGGTCGTTATTGGGCGAACAAATTTAGAATTGAGTGTCTCTGTATTAAGGTGATTCCTCAGAAATAAAAGTTGTCCAACATTTTTTTTGAAACTTTCCCTGAATGTTCCCTTCCAAGCCCTGTTTCGAAAAATACAATAAAAAAAGGTGGGTCACCGTGCTCGCAAAAAAGAGATATGATGGGCCAGTCTTACCCCATTTATGCTAATCACGCGTGCTATTTTATCACGGTACATTTTGCGCTAGCTGAAAGGAAAGACTATTAACGAAATACTTGGCAAAAAACTTGATAGCAGGCAAGTCTCGATTGTATGGAACAATGTACTGTAACAATTTATGGAAAAATTAGACAAATTTAAACGATACCGACTTAAAACGTCCCTCGATCGTTGTTTTCTGGGAGGTTTTAACTATATCTTTTTTTCCTACCCCAAAAATCTCTTTTTATTTTTTTTAACTTAAAGTTGATCATTTGTACTTAAAATTCGGCAATAAAAAATGTAGGTCACCGTGCTTGTTTACGAGAATAACGACGATATAACTGAAATCCGTATACTAATCGCGTGTGAAATTCTGCGCAGTAAGGATGCGCAATAAAATACTGATGAATCACCTTAAGGCCACCTTAAGGCCACTGTCATTTAAGCTTATAAAAATAACTGAGATACTGGTGTGTTTAGAAACACGGTTGTGACGTTTTAGTTTCGTGAGAGGAGTTTGGGAGAATTCTCGAAAGTTATGCAAACCATTGACTGCGTCTCGGGTTTGCATAACTGTCTCGAATTCTCCCAAACCCCCTCGTGCTGGCCAGCAAGCCATTTTTACAGAATTAATAAACCAACATTCAATCGAATTTAACTGTCCGGTTATCTTGTGAGTGCCAGATACTGACAACCGAACAGAATGGGAATGCACAAGGCGGTCAAAAACGATTTATACAACATGAATTAGCTTGATGGTAAAGCAATAACGCCTCGTACAATTCCTTTAAAATATGTTTCGATAAGTCTGTCTTCCAGTTCACTCTCAATAGAATTACACAAATTTTAAAACTGCGATAAAAGCCGGCTAGCAGCAATTTTTAGGCAGCCTTTTAAGTCAAACGATGTCTTTTAAACTACAAACGTAGTCCAATTCCTTGAAATTTAACATCGTGCGAGTCTCAACTAAAAGCTGAGCCGAAGAGTTAGTGACGCACGACGCAGAAAAGCGTAGAAGCTCTCCTCAAACATAAATATAATAACTTACATGGCCATTACAAACACCTCACTTGTTTAACAACGCTGCTCTGCTTGGAGTCAGCATGGGAGGCCATCAATCTTTTTTAATATGACTGTAACCAGTCAAATTTTAGTTCACATTTTTTGTCTAGATTTTAAGAGTCTCCGATTAGTAGAGGGTACTACCCGCGGCTATTATGAGAACTTACACGTTAATAAAGTTGTTGTTGTTGGCTTGTCTGATGGCTACAATTTCTTTTTTTTACTTTAGTGCAAATGAATTAATGCGTTGACAAACTTATGAAAATGATCCTTCTTTGTTCCAATTCTTATTACTCTTTGTAACAAGAAAACGTTTTTTAATTATCGTTGTATTGTCATTTTACTGAATATTATTTAGCTTTCGTGCGTTTCTCAAGCCGGTCTAGCAAGGGAAGCAATTGCTGTTTGTAGCTCCAGAAACACACTTGCATTTATCAGTGACGTTTACACCCCATCACTATCCGAATCACTGTAAAAGTCCTGCAGTGTGACCCTGTTAAACTTGTACTTCTGCCTGTCACAACAGTTCATGTACGACCACCAGCCCCGTGACCTACCCACTGACAAATCTTTCCGGCTGCCATGGAAACCATTCATCTGGGTGCGCTTGTCTTGGCGGTAGGCTCGCAGGCGCAGTGCGATGCTGATGAGAAGCAAAAACACAATAGGCACAGCTAGAACGGACAGGATGATAAGAGCAGGAATGATTCCAGCGGTTATATTGTCAGTGTCCAAGGTATCGTCTTGCGGCTCACTTACAGTGCTGTTTTTACCAGGTGTTGCTGTTGCTTTTGGCATGAAGCGGGCCGATTGGTCAGTGATATTAACCCACATAACGGAGTTCTGGGTTGAAGGTTCCAAGACTCTTGTATCGTTAACTTGGCCCAGAGGAGTAAAGGATTGGTGATACGGTGGTCTCGTGCCAGGCGTTCTTACTGGGGTAGTTGCAGCACCTATACCGAGGGAGCCTGTCGATAAAACAAATACATTTTCAAACAAGAGCATGAAACAAAAGGAAGAAAATCATATAGCCACAGCAAGTCATCCATTTCCATGCAATGAAAGAACTTTCTCACTTTTTCTCAAACTCGTCACTGAATAATTCAATAATTCAAGAAATCGATGGTTGGGTCTTATATTCTTAAGATTTTATTTTTCCGTTTTCTCTGTAGCTTAAGTCAATTAAAGTTCGAAGTTCGTCAAAACTACTCTGCGACGCGTTGTATTTGCAACTCCCTTGTCAGTGCTTAGAAATGTGATCAAACATTCTCGTGTTTTTTTTTATATATAATACTTAACGTTTCCATCCTTCACTTTATAGAACAGTCCATTAATTAAATAACTGGCACATTTCATCTTTAATTTGTTCACAATTCCACAACTTCTAGAGTGTTTAATCACTGAAAGTATAAATCATAACTTGGATTTCAAAAGTAACGTTACAGTGTAAAATATGAACCAACCGATCTGACGTTTTGAAGATAGTTTCCACAGTCTGTTCGGTCCAATCTCCACAACAAACACATCACTTCCGTCAACAGAGGATGCCAGGGCATGGGGCTGGCTCAGAGACTACGGAAAAAACAAGGGAAATATCCATTCTCGTCCCCAGAGCCACTTGTCCCTCTTAGCCGGCTGGGCCTGGGGCACGAGGAACATTTGGCTCTGGGGACACGCGATTTGATTCGCTGAAATCAAACAAAGGGAGTCCAATCACATCAGCCGTTTTAAAATCCTTTATCGTTAGCACGTTTAAAACGGCTGATGTGATTGGACTTCCTTCGTTTGATTTCAGCGAATCAAATCGTGTGTCCCCAGAGCCCCTTGTTCCTTGTACTCCAGGCCCAGCCGGCTAAGAGGGACAAGTGGCTCTGGGGACGAGAATGGGGAAATATCCTGTTCAATTCTCTCCTCTTAACAGCTAAACTACGACTTACTTCGCACAGCAATCAAAAACCAACGACAAAGCATTCTCAAATTAAATTACTCGAACCCATGACCTTCCAGATACCTGTTGGACGCTCTGGCCACCGAGAATGCTTCTTCATTAACTTCACTTCATCCAAGTCACCAGTCCACTTATGCTTTTATATTTCCATTTATCATATCGACATATTGCAGTTACGGCAGGACATGTGTCACACATTTACGACCTCGCTCATCACCAGTCTCCCATCGCTCAGTGGTTAAAGCTTCCAACTGGCATCTGGAAGGTCACGGATTCGACTTCAAAAGATTCTATTTCTGAGTAATTTGAGTTGAGAACACTTCTTCATTAATTTCAATTTATCTAAGTCACCATTCTACTTACAGCGCGACGCACCTAACTGTGACCACCCAACAAACTTTTTTTTCACAAGTTAGCCAATCAGAGAGCACGAATTTGTTTGAGTTGTGCCGACTCCTTGTTAAAAGCGTGACAGGTTTCGTGAGAACAGCTTTGAAAATTCCTAGGAGGCGGGACAGCTCAAACAATTTCGTGCTCTCTGATTTGCTAATTATAACGTGTCAAAAACGTTTGTTGGGTGGCCACAGTTAGGCGCGTCACGCTGTAAAATTTGAACTACGAAAGTCTAAGTTTCACTGACACCATAAAAGGAGTAAAAGGAAGTGAAATACCTTTTACTAACATATCATAATTAGCAAACGAAAGCAGCATCACCATCAACAAGTGAAACAGCCGTGTCACCTAATTTTTCAAGCTCATTATCAATGTTGATATATAGGATGCCGCATGAACTGCATCTACCTTCTCATCCGAGGGCCATTTTTGTAAGAGGTGTTTGTCAGCAATCCTGATAGTGAACCCCTGAATGGGGCCCTGCTTGGAATAAGGGTCACCGCCGCCGGGACCGTTCACAACGTACAAGATACTGCCACCTGGGAAGAGATAACAACAATAAACACATCAAATCATACCACTTGCAGCAACTGACTTCCTCGAAACTGCGATAAACAACTCACGTTTAGCCTGACTGAAAGCCACAGCGTAAACGACTCCTCCAAATTCTGATAACTTTATTTCATCCACAAAGGCCCCAGAAATGGAGTTAAACGATTGCACACGGCCATTCTCTCTGTCAGCAACATAGAGGGTATGATTTGCTTGGTCCAAAGCAAGACTGTGTGGAATTGAGAACGTGCCAAAGCCAGGAGAACCTACAAAACACATCAACAACAGTTAAGAAAGGGCTTATTCATAACCAGTAATATTTCAACGTAGTACAAGTCAAAAACGTTGTAAGTCAGTTGGTCTTGGGCCTGCTGAATGAACGAAGCGTGGGCGCCAAAATAGACCCCGCTGCAGAGGAGAGAGGGATAATTCAGCTGGACAGCATATTAAGGAAGAGCAAGACGAGATTATACATGTAAATGATGGAAAAGTTGAGTACCTCTACCAGCATAAGATGGTTCGCCCCATGAACTCAACAGTTTACCGGCAGCAGAAAACTTCAAAATTCGAGAGTTGCAGTAACTGTTGAAAAAAATTCAAGTTCCATTGAACAATTCCATATGAAACAATATGGGAGGAACAGTGCCGTAATGGTTAGTCCGGATCAAAGGGTCTGGGTTGGAGTCCTGTGTACTGGATCACTAATCATCGTGTTCATGCACTTTACTCCCAGAGTTTCCCTCTTCACCCAGGTGTATAAATGGGTATAGGCACTGATGGACAACCATCCCATCCAGGGGAGGGGGGGGGGCGAGTAGCAGCAATGCTCCTTGCCACTTCATACTGCAGAAAACGGAGTTGAGCCTTAAAATTTAGTCTCCACAATTATAGTGATGTAGACAATCTAAATGACCCAACATATTGACGTTGTATTAGGGGAACGTGAATGAAAGCGCTTTCAGATCTAACGTACCCATCTGCAACAAAAAACTCTCCGTTTTTGTCCACTGCAACAGATGTGGGTTTACAGAATCGGGAACTACCGGAGCCGGGTACAAGCTTGTCTCCTAATGCTAACAGACGCTGGGTGCGACTTCCTAGCGGTGAGAATTTGAACACCTGTGATGGAAAGAAGTTTGAATGTCTCTTAAGTTTATTGGCATTCATTACACTTTAAATAGGGTACGAGAAATTGACAAAAAAAAACAAACATTACACAACTAAACTTGTTAATGTCATTTGTCATTGGCAAAAGTTTTCCGCAACAATTTTTTTTTAAAAAAAGAAGTTGTTTTGTAAAACACAGTTTAAAATAATTTGAATTATTTTTTTTAACAGTTGATGTAACTCGTCAAAAACTCAGCTTTACCTTACCAAGGCAAATTAGCTCCTTGGTGGGAAATAGTGCGTCTAAAATAATAACTGGCAAAATAATTCGGCCGTCCTTTTCAGCCGTTCGGCCCACTTGCCGCACTATTCCTCACAAAAAAGCCAAGTCCCAGGCTACTGGCAAATAGATGTCACACTAAAGCATACATCCCCCACCCACGTGCAAGAAGAGTGAGATATGTCCAGTAAATCTGATGTTGCTCGTACCAACCAATCAGAAACAGTACACAGATCTGCACAAGACAACATCATCGGTGGATTATTGGAGGAGCAATGTTTAGGCAGTTTAAACCCAGTAAAGTATTGGCATGCAAAGGGATAGGGTTTACGAAAGACAAACTGGTTATTAACACATGCCTACAGATTTTGTACGCTTGTTCGTAAGCCAGCCAGACTTAAAAAGTTCGTACTGTACAGTGTAAGCTAGTGCAGTAGTTTCACATAAATAGAGGGGGTAAGTTTCTAAAGAAACTGTGGTGCTGCGTCGGTGGGAAGTATAACAATATAATTTGGTTTTATCAACTGGGTTGATAATGTCAATTGGCCACCGTAAAGAGATTCAATTGCCGACGAAGGGCTAACACTCGAAACGTCAGCAATTGAATCTCTTTACGGTGGCCAATTGACATTATCAACCCAGTTGATAAAACCAAATTATATTGTTATACTTCCCACCGACGCAGCACCACAGTTTCTTTGGAAACTTACCCCCTCTATTAATATGCTTTTTATAAACAGAAAGATGGAGCTTTGCTATTGGCTGGTGCCTGGTAACGTGAAAACAACGAAATAAATTAGTTGAATGAAAAGCGTTCGTTGATACCGTGAGGATTAAGAGTGCCGATTTACGTTTAGAACTGAACAAAGAGACAACTTCACGAACCTGATGGCTGCCAACATCAGTCAACCACAGATTGTCTTCATGATCAATTGTTAGTCCATGAGGTAAATAAAACCTTCAACAGAATAAAAATCAATTTCAAGACACAAACAGCTACCAAACTGCTATACATATACAGTACTACAGAACAGACCAGTTTTAAAAATAGTACCTTGTAAGCTGAAAACAAGGAAATACCTGGCAAAATAATTACTGTACTACAGAAACCTGTGCAAAGCTTGACGAAATGAGAACACTTCTGCCAGGCTGATTTCATACTTACATGTCCTTGCCCCAGAATCCATTGACTTTTCCTGTGACATAATCTAAGATCCACACAGTGTGTTCTTTGATGGTGCCAACAGTGTCAGCATTTCGAAAAACGTCCGAAGAATCAAAGGTGCTGCAAACAAAAAAACGTTATCCACCTTTACGTCTACCACATATTATTAATTGAATTCCCCTCCCAACCTCAAACAGCAAACTTTGTGCAAAGTTGTGCTGTTACATTCCGTGGTTACAACATACATTGCTATCATTCAATTACAGTTTAAGTTCAGGAAATTTACTGAATTGAATCTTCAGGAAATTCTAAGTTCTGTGAAGACTACAAATTGTATTGAGAAGTTTTGTTTTTCACCAATTTAGCCTCCCCTTAGAATGGTAAAGGAGCCACAGTGACTCAAAAAGTATTGTGAACACAAATCAGCCCAGGGCTTAAAAGTTTAATGTGCCCGACGTTTTCACTGTAGTGTATAATTAACAAATAGATTCCATGTTGTCGTGTGTCTGGACAGTAATGGATCACTGATAACGTCAAAAATGTGGTAAGAACAAAAAGTGCCACACATGGCAATAGCTGATGTTCTTAACACATTTTGACATCTTCTGTGATCTATTACTCAACAGATGCACAGCAAAATAGAATCTATCTGTCTTACATAACAAAGAATAATAAAATATTACAACACTCGTCATCAGTGGGTGTATCCATTAATAGATCATATGTAGGAACCAATCAAAATCCATTCATAATTGGGCTTATTATTTAACTGGGATTTTGCCATATGAAAGACATACTTATCATTCCATGTTCTGCTGCCACGATGAAACACAATAACTTGTCCCTTGGAATCCAGTGCAACTCCAGTAACTTGTCCCAGTCTGGAGGCTTCCAATGCTGTTAAGCTTGGCCAACCATACACGACATGGAGCATCAAGTCTTGCTCCAGACTGTATGCAGATGACATTACAGGTGTAACTGGCTCAGATGTTGCAGCCACCACAGGCAGGACAGGCTGACCTTTGGTAGCAGAAAACAGTTCCTTGGAAACTCCCTGAGAAATGACTTCAGTTGGAATGAGCTTCTTGGCAGTGGAGGTAGAGTTGGGCAATTCCTCTTCACCATACTCCAAATTGGAAATATCAAATTCTTGGTTTGTGTCACTATCCATTGAATCATTTGGCATTTCAAGACGAACAGTCGCCTGGGTGCTTTTTTGTTTGGTGGTTACCACAGGGCTTTGTGTGTCATGTACTGTCACAGTGTTAGCAGTGGGGGTAGCAGCTTGATCTGACGTCACTGAGGCTTTTGATTCAGGTGAATGTACTAAGGGTGTGTCAGAGTTGCTTGGAAAATCCCTAAAAATTTCTGGATGATTCTGCTCTCCACAGTCGCCACCAGAATACTCCAGCCGGTCTGCATTACTGTAGTACATGATGTAAAAATTGCACATTTCATCATGGCCTGTTGACCTGAAATGAAAAAAAAATCCGAAGTATGCAGTAGACTGCAAAACTTAAATCAACTTCTCCCAGAGGGTCAGCATCAACTCTACAATTGAATTATCCCCACTGAATGCCATACATTTTTGTTTGTTAATTAGGGGAATATGGTTTTTAAATCATTATCACCAGAGGATATTCCCTGATGATTGAAAACGTCTTTGAATGTCTGTGAAAAGGCCGCATTCGCTTGCATAAAGTCACTGCAGCTTTCTCACCCCATGTGAACAACTCCATGAATGTCATGTCCTCTGGAATCATACGTGCAACGAGCAACCTGTAATGAATAATGTAAAATAGAACAAACTGTAAGTAAATTAAATTTTGAAAGAAAAAAGTGATGTGAAAAAGGACTGGGATTGGGGTTTAGTTTACAACTCGTGTTGAAACTCACCAAAATATCTCCTTTATTTATCTCATATGTTTTCGTCATTGGATAAAAGGCCTGAAAATCATCACAAAAATAGTCAGAAAACAAAAGGTGAAGGTACAAAGCAATTCCAGCAATCCAATCAAAGTCAAAGTATTAAATTGCACAAAGCCGACACAAAGCATGGGAAAACATGCACATGCAAGTCACAATTAGTTTTGGTTTTACTCCTTAATGATTGAAAAAGTGATGCAATATTTTTAAGCCAATCACTATGTGAAGTAATACATAATCAAAACAAATGCAGAATTACTTTCCACACTGAAGTGAAAACCGCTCTATAGTAATATTTGTTCCTGTTTCATGCTATAGAAAACAGGATAAAGTTTGTAATTTTGGCCGGTGTACTACGTGCTTATCATATGGCACAAACAAACTTAACGTCCTATGACATGGCATGTTCACACAACCTTATCTGTGTTTGATTATAAAAGTAAAGCAAGAACAGACCTCTAGCTGGAGCTCTGACTTTACACCATACTAAACATTAAATACTTCTCAAGTACTCTATTTGTTTTGTTCGGACAATTAAAGATGCATGTTTGTTTTGAGTGGCCATATTAATGGGGTAAAATTATAAAGGATTACACAAGTAAGAATTTGGCTGTTGGCTGTATTAACAGGGTGGCTGCATTAATGGAGGTTTCTTATAAGCCAATGTATGGCCATTTCTCCAGGACAAAAAAGTGACTGTTTTTTAGTACTTATGAGGTGACCATAACGCCGCATTCCACTGTAAACAGCATGGTAAAACTAAGTATGCTTTAATAAACAGCTTTTACTTAACCCAGATAAAACAAAACTAGTGATATTCAGCAGTCGGCAAATGACTGCCAAGGTTAGTGATTTTCGGCTTTTTCTATTGGGAAGGAACTCAAGCCCATTAAGGCTGCAAGAGAACTTGGTGTCACCCTGGACTCTAACTTTTAATGAGCATGTTGTTTCTACTCTATCCTCGTGCATGCCAAGATTTGGCCAAATTAACCGTGTTAAGCTTATTTTTGATAAACACTCCTTGATCATTATTATAAATGCCCTAGTTTTTAGTAAATTATTCTATTGCTCTTCTGTTTGAAGCAATACGACTCAAGCTAAATCTGGACAAGCTCCAAGCAGTACAGATCACATAACCCCTTTGCTAAAAGACTTGCACTGGCTACCAGTCAGGCAACAACTTTATTTCCATTTTGCTGTTCTGGTTTTTAAGTGCATGATGGTATGTGTTCCAGAGTATTTGACATCTAAGCTCGCCAGAAGATCTTCTATCTTTACAAGGACTACCAGGAACTCTCAACTTTTAAACATACCACTCTTCTGCACTGCTAGTGGTCAAAGGACTTTACAATATAGAGCAACCTCTCTGTGGAATGAGTTGCAGCCCGCACTCAAACTTACCGGTAGTCCATCCGTAATCTTTATTCAACCTTTGTCTTCTTTTTACATTATTCTTGTTGTGTGTTTTGTTTTATATTTTGTAATGTAACATTGACTCTGAAAAGCCTCTTGGGGACAAGCCAATAAAGTATGCATGTATGTACATGTATGTATGGTATAAAGAAATAAATTAAAAACCTGTGGGGCCTGTGGATCTCCCTTGCCAAGCATTGTCCAAATCCCATTACGGATCCTGTAACCTGTTATTACTTTTGCTGAAACACATAAGGTACGGAATCAGCAATACATAAATTATAGAACTGCCTGCTATACATGTTGAACATTACTGACAGTAGTGTGCCTCCTTAAATGGAGTTCAATTTGCTGGCACTCCAAATAAACAACAACAGCAACAACAGAATATTAAAAAACAGCAGTTTCCAAGGTAGTTTTAAAAAAGATAAGATATATGTACATGTATAACAAAGAGAATTATAACATAGTGTGTGCGCTGGCCCTATCTAATTCCTATTGAGCCATCATGATATGTACGCACTGCCGTGCTCAATAAAATGACGTGTGCAATTGCATTTGAAGAAGCTGAACAATTGTGTTTTCGCAAGGCCCGTTTCTTTATCTTTGATCAAGTTTTAGGTCAGGTAAGTCAATGTTGATCAAAATTTTCTTCATTCGAACAAATTAGAGCCATCTCTGAAAACTCTAAACTTCATCGATCATTTCAATTCGCTGTCCGACTTCGTCACTGTTTTTTGTTTAGTTTTCTTCGTAAAACCACTTTCATCATGTGTATTGTCAATCTATTAATGAAATAATTCAACCAAATTCAAAGCTAACCTTTGAATCATTTAGAACTGAAATAGAAAACTTGTAAAATTAATGCTGTTGCTAAATCAACTGAATCAATTCCGGCGGTCGCTCTGATTTTCCTCTGATTGCACATTTCCTCTGATTTTATGCACCAGTGTGCACTACAAACCCACAGATTGTCATAGTTATTTGTTGTATTCATCTTCACATCCATCACATGTCAAGAATTCCATTCCTTATTCTCAGTTTCTTAGACTTCGCCGTCTTTGTAGTGACGACTCTGATTTTTCCTTAAAATCAGAGGAAATGTGCAATTTCTTTGACAAACGCGGCTATCCTGCTTCTGTTGTTCAAGAGGGCCATCATCGCGCCCAACAAATTGATCGACAGTTAGCACTACAAACGTCACAGAGAGAAAACAATGATAGGATCCCATTCACCCTCACATTTCACCCTCACAACCACGCAGTTAAATCCATCATCCTCAAAAACTTTAAATTACTTCAAAATGATCCCGACACTGGTAGAATCTTTTCGCAACCTCCATTAATTTCATTCAAACGCGACAAAAACATAGGTAACTTTTTAGTTAGAAGTGCATTCCAAACTAGTGATCAACCCGGAACTTTTAAATGCGCTCGCGCACGATGCAAAACATGCCCTTTCATTCACAACGTTGACAAAATATCGGGCACTGATCATTTCACCTGTACCTCAGCCAATGACATCTACTGCATAACTTGCACTCTTTGCAAAAAGTTGTACATCGGCGAAACAGGGAGACGACTTGGTGACCGATTCCGAGAACACCTTCGTGACGTAGAGAAAGACGACAAAAATGCATCGAAACCGGTTGCGAGACACTTCAATCTCCCAAATCATTCTAAGCAACATATGGCAGTCTGCGGCCTTTCCCTTCACCAAGGAAACACGGAAAGCCGTAAAACTCTAGAACAAAAATTTATTTTTCAAATCGGCACTCTTAATCCTCATGGTATCAACGAACG
>OX393563.1:23343272-23360522 GCA_947652115.1 Blastomussa wellsi | reverse complement strand
GGTTTGCTAAAAGGTGTTGTAAATTATTCCCATACAAACTCTTATATTTTTGCCATGACAGCTATTTTGCAGCATGATCCTGATCACAACGTGAGCTTGGGCTGCCTGTGGTGGAAGGCGAGCGCTCTCACCACTGTGCCAACCCTGCTCCCCTGCAGGGTTTCCATTGACTGATGCATAACCTCTTTACGATTGGTCAATGCAATTAAAGATTCGCAGAACATTTGTTCGTCGTCCACAAATTTGGGGTAATGGTGACAACACATCAATATTAAAATGTTTAAGCTTAACTTATATTTAGTCAATTAACTAAAGTTAAGCATATTTACATGTATAACTTATTAACCGCACTAAGTCCGAAGTTATTATTTGAACAATTTTCGCACTTCATAAAGCGATTAAAAAGTCGCCGAGGTTGTAGAAGAGCAAGCTAATGATCTTCTTGCGGGTAAAACGTTAAATGAGAGAAGGGAGGCCGCAAATGAATTTCAGCGAGACGATCCTCAAACCACAACATCGATCAAATAATTTGCACGCAAGGGCCAGTCGTAGGTTATATCTCGGTAACTAACAGAAAGCCTACCTTTACTGGACTTGTTCCTGGCATCGTAATCTTAATCGTATTTTCAGGAAGGACAGCTCTCGAATTCATGTTAGCGCTGATAACTTCGTTTATACACATAACAGAGCAGAGAAAGGCCAACAACAAACTCTCACGAAGACTACGAAAGACGCCCATGACGAAAACCAAGGTTCGGCGATATTAAAACGCCAGTCTAAAAGAACCCAACAGTGAAGAATTCCTATGATTATCCAGTATAGGCGAAGTTAGTCGAGGAAGTACCAAGAAAATGTCTCAGGCCGACATTGGATATTGAACATTTCAGTCAGCTCACTTTGGGGTTAAATATGCTAATGTATGCACAAGTGATTTCCCAGAATTCTCAGAGAGCGAAAATAAATTTCACGGTACAAACTCATCGCTTTGAAAAAAGGTAATCTCGAGGGATTTACAATGGAGAATAGCGAAGATTTAGAGGAGTACAACTACGACGAAAGTCTTCACTCATCTGGTCATTCACGGAAGGGAAAGACGAAGAAGGAAGCGGGACAAAACAAGAATCCTGTCAGCAAAGAACACGGCCGTGGTCACGCAGAGAGAAACGTAGTGGAAAACATTCAAAATGCAGAACAGAAAAGAAAGGAAGCTCCCCCAAAGCCGCAAAAAGAGAAATAATGAATGTTTTCCTCGTACTTTTGGTGGATGAACAGTTTGGGCTAAAAATGACAGTATTCAATGGTGTGCCTCATGTACAGTAGCAGCCCCCCCCCCCCCCCCGGTATGGCAGAAGCACCAGAAGGGAAAAGGCTAAAAAGTAATGAAGAAGGGGTGTCCAAGGACTGAGAAATCGCTGAGTATTCACGGGCATTGGCTGCCTTTTAGACAGAGCAAGAAGATGCTGACAGAATGGACAGTTTCCGATTGTTTCTTATTGTTCTACAGTCTGCTGTACTTCAGTTGTTGTGATCGGAAACGGAGAGGCAGGGACGGGTGGGGGAGAAGTTTCTGCCCGTAAATAATTATGCAGCACCTCTTATAAAACTAAAACTTCTGCTCTATTAACTTGTAGTTGATTAATCCGAAAGTATCAGTTTTGCATTGATGAGAATTTACAAACTGAGCAACTCTTTGACTTTCTAGTGCTACACGTACTGTTTGGACACAGGGAAAAAATGATGGCCATGCATTTGGTTGTTTTTATAAACAATATTTGTCATGTCATTTTTATTGTTCTTTCTGTAGACAAAGTGTGTAAAAGGCATTGATTGTTTCGTCATCACCTCACCTTATTTGTTGAGCATCACTTAATATTTTCATTTTTGGCACAAATATGTAACCATGTTGAGTTGATAATGATATTAAATATTAAATATAATTTACAAGTTATAGCAGTATTAAAAACACTGATTGATTTTTGACAAATAAATATTTTTTGGCAGTCGCTACGTCACAATATTTAAGTTATTTTATGCAAGAAACCAAATTAACCTTAAAACGTAGGAAACCTAAAGCTAATAGTTTTGTAAGGAAGAAAATATCAAAGAAGTGATACTAAGCCAAAAAGGAACAAGAATGGGGAAGATTGACATGGATTACAAATAGCAATTTTGAAAAATTTAGGCTAAATTTCTCAAAATGCACGAACCATGACGTAACTCCTTTAAGGTTACTTCAAACCTTTGCGAGTGTCCTCCAGAAAAAAATTCGTACGCGCACTGTTTTCAAGGAAACCCCCACAAACTATATATCAACAGAAACGTTATAAAATGTAGAATTTGATAAAATTATGTTTTGTTTTGGCTTTTCCTTTCCAAAGGCGGCAGAGGCTGTCAACTCCAAACTGACCGACTGACGTTCCAGCGAATTAATAGGGTATGCAGATTTGACGGTTTTCCATGAAATTTGGTCAGAACATAGATACGGAACAAAAACGTGTTGGCGAATTCCTTTATTTTAAATACTTTCCACAGGGCGGCCTCTAGACTTGAAAGAGGCTGACAGCTGATCGCGCTCTTCAACACGGGTGACCAGACTTTAACTCTGGTTTTCCAAGTGTCTTCCACGCACCAACCGGACCCTCCCCTTGTTGGCTTGCAAAGTTGGACCCGGGATCAACTAGGACCGTTCACTTAAAATTACACAGCTGAGCCTGTGGTAACATTTCTTTTGTAAAGGTGGCATGTGAACTAGACGAAATGGTTAACGCATCGGATTGACCTGTTAGCCTCATTTGTATTTCAAACGGCTGAGAACTGCAATTACAGCCTTTCAGCAATCCAAGTTTATCCAGTCTGACTTTTGTCCCTGTCCTTTTTTAAAATTTGCAAAAATGGGTGTATTCCCAGGGTTAGCTATTATTGCTAGTTTTTGCTGTGCAAAACAGCTTCATTTGACACCAAAATACTGGAATGTTTAAAGGCTGTTTAGACGTTAAACACAACTTGAACTGTTTTCAACATATAATTTGCTATTGTTGTTTTTATAACTTCAAATTTAGCAGAATGAAAGCACAAGTTAGAGTCTTTCAGTTTTCTGTTGTTGATTTTCATTTTGTTAAACCTTGTTTAATTAAGCATGTTTTGTTGGCTTGGATGGGGCATTAACTTTTTTAATGCTATTTTCTAGTATGTGTATCAAAAAGAATGTAAAGCCCTCGCTGAATCGAGTCACAAGTTAATGCACATTTCCAGATTGGGTTGGCTGATGACATTGTTTGGCCACGGCTTGTGTGTACTGGTTTAGGTTAACTTTTCAGTGTATGTGGATGCAAGTCTCACCATTAGTTACTTAACTCAGGTCAATGAAAGGCTTGTTGCTAACTTCCAAGCTGAAGCACCTTGCACAGTAGCATTGAAATAGCCTTTTGTTAACTAGAGTGCACAGGTGAGTTAGTTTGACCACCCAGTGGAAGACTCAAATGCAAGGCTGTATTTCAAACCTGCACGTGCATGCTGGCAACTTTGTTTGACCATTTAAATAAAGGTTAAAATATACAAAACAAAAGTGACAATTTAAATAATTTATTGGACTTATAAATATAAATCTCCCCATACTGACTAATATTAAGCAACCATATGTACCTGTACTAAATATATGTTGTTCTGCTTTTAAATTTATCGGTAACTTTAAGCATCCTCAGTCATCATCAGACATAAAACTGATAACAGCTCACATTGACGTCGTGAATGACTAATTTCGACACGAAATGTCTGGTAAGCTAAATAACAATAAGCCTGGCTCTAACATGCATCAAGAAAAGCTAAGAAGCTGCTACAGATGTTCACATGGAAACATTATTTTTTTACTGCAAGCATGCTGCAAGAACCCTTTGTTTGCCTGTGAAGATGACGCAAGTCAACTTCACTAGTATGATTACTGTATGCTCAACCTCTGGTGATTCAACTGAGTGGTATTTCCTTGAAAAAGATGCAAATAAAAAGGTAATAATCACACTATTTTAAATTAACATTTTTGACAAGTAATGACAGGATGGGTATGTTTAGTACTATGTACAGTGCAAAATCACAATTAGCTCAGTAACTTCTTGATTTTCACTACCATGTTAGCAAATTAATTAGCAAAATGCATTTTTTTACATGAATAAGTAATCAGATAACTGCATTAGAATGATTGCATTATAAAAGTGATTAGCCCTTCCTTTTCTTTATGCATTCAAAATGTTGTGCTTTAAAACAGGTATCAAAGGGGCAATTTCTGATTCATGATAAAGGAAAAAGTTGACTGTGACCATAAAAAAAAAGCTAACCACAGAAACATGACTGATGAATTTACGACCACTTCCTTTTATACCCTCTCATGTGTATTGCAACCCAATAAATTGAAGGGAGAAAGGGTGTGGTCAACAGCATACATGCACATGTACAAATATGTCAAACTCCCGGAGGGGGTACTACCCTAAATTTAAGATAGGTGTGTGCTGCTTGGGTTCTTTAACCCTGACTCTATTAATTTTTTAAGGATAAAGAAAACAGAATTTGATACCCTATTTAAGGCCCCAACTCAAAAAATGGCACCCTATTTAAGGAAGAAACGAAAACTATGAAAGGTATTAACGGGTCAAGCTTATTTCGTAACGTTAATACTCTTAACCAATTGTTCAGATTAAATAGACCATTTTTTTCGTTTCAATTTCCATTTATGTAATGCAATTTTAGACGATACAATTTTGATACCCTATCTAAGGATCCCACAAGGAACAATGCCAAAAGGGGCAAAAATGATACCCTATTTAAGGATTGAGAACCTATCCCACGGCACATACCTACAGTATATAGCCCTATATATGGAAGTACCCTTCCCTCCCAGGGGGTAAAAATGTGTTTCTGTTATGCTGCAATCATGTTTTATTATAGCACACAATTTGTAGTTTTAATATTTAATAAATAGTGTCCTTATCGGGATTAAATTAAGATCCAGAGTTGTTCCCTAAATAAAACCCTGCATGTCCAGGACATGTCACAAGCAAATCAAGTATTACTAACAAAACATTTGCAATGGATGTATACAATGACATAATTTAAAACTTACAGCTATTGAAATCTGAATATAAAACTATATTGTTACTACCTAATTTCTTTGTCTTTTACAAAATAAGAGTGATTTTCATGAACTGAGAAATTCAAACTTTAGACAGTGAGGCTTTTTAGCCAGCCAACCACTGAGAAACATTTGAACTTCACAGTTTGCTAGTTGGAAAACCACAGCAACTGTAAAAGAAAACTAATCAGGAGATCACACATCCTTGCCACGTCACTGCTCCACAGCACTGACATCTATCATCGACTGGCCTCGGTGGTATAAGATCTAAATCCTCTTCGTCAGATATTTCGTCTAGTCTGTGAATGAAGCAATAACCGCATATAAATCAATAATTAATTACTGTTTGTTTCATAGGACCTTGTCAATTATAACAAAAATATTTATGGCGCTGCAAATATGCCAGAAACAGAAAGGGCACGATGAAATTAGTGGGAATGCTAGTGACTGTTAATTTATAATCATGTTTTTGTGGAGGAATATAATAAACTTAACAGGATGTTTTTCACCAGGTCATGAAAAGTTGAATGCTTCATCTTTAAATATTTGTGCATAAAGAATGTAACCATACCTGTAACCATCCTTTAATAATTGTTGTGTACAATCAGCAAGATTCTGAAGTAAATTAACACAGGTGATCAATGAACCATTTGTTTGTACGTAGAAGATGTACTAGGCTGACACTCAAATCAGAGAAAAATTTCATATAGTTCAAAAAAGTTTCATTTACTTCAAATTCCTATTTGCAATTACAAAGAGCAGTTTTCAATAGAAGAAAAGAAGAAACGTGAAGAAAATACATAATGTATCTGTAGGCAGTGCCAAGTGCAGGGAATTGAAATGCACATGGCTAAAAGTGGCAAGTGGTTTTGCCTTTGAATCTGATTGGCTGGGTTTGGTATGGGTATTAAAACTAATAAGAGATAGCAGGGTTATACATCACTTATCCACTTACGAGTTAAAAAGTAATCTAAGACTCACCTTAGAATTTTGGGTAACAGATACATTTGGTGGCTTTGTATAATGTGTGACATTCAATTCTTCATCACTGCTATAAAATGAAGCAATATTTTGGTATACTGGAAAAAGTAATGTGCAGAATTATCACTAATAATTAAATTTACCTTGTCTGTAAGGCAGTGGTAAAGTTTAAGATTTTACAGTGCAAGCAAGAAAAGCATGAATATTTCTAAAATATTTACTTTGAAATGTTATGTTGCAAATACAGTAGGCACCAAACCAATCAGATGTTATGCTAATAAACCACAAACTATAATTTTATTATCCTTGCAGTGTTGTGTCATCTGACTGGTTTCTACACAATAAATACAATGTACCTCAGAGCCAAACTAATGGTTTCAACATACAATGTGGGTCAAACAAACAAAAAGCCCTACATTGTATGCATGTCCATATGCAATGACCAAAATTGAATAACAGCTTACCTGTCAGATTCTGCTTGGAATAATGGTCTTTGGACTGAAATGCTGCTGTGTTTTAAGGCACCATTTTTTACAGAGGAAACCCTAATACAAAAATGACATTTTTTGGCACTTTAATGTAGCATTTAATAATAATAATAACAATAACAACAATAATAATAATAGTAGTACGACTTCCCCAATCAAATGTTTTTGTAAGATTGTGTAATAGTATACAGGTGGGAGGTGCAGTGGCATGATGGTGACTAGTACACTGGACTCCGGATCAAACAATCCAAGTTAGAGCTTCAGCTGGGGGTAATGCTTTATGTTCTTGGGCAAGACACTTTCATCTCACAGTACATGTACATGTACCTCTCTTCACCCAGGTGTATAAAGGAGTACCGGTGAATTTTCTGCTGGGGGGTAACCCTGCGATGGACTAGCATCCCATCCAGAGAAGGGTAGAAATACTCTCTGTCACTTCATGCTGAGGAAAGCTCTGGCCTGATGGGCCACTTGGCTCAACACAGATATAGTACACAGACCTTTTTATTACTTACATAACTCACAATTATTTCTATTTTGTAGGAGGTATAGTAACCTAATGGTAAGTGTGCTGGACTCCACATCAAAAGGTCTAGGTTCCTACACTGTTCGGGACACTGCGTTGTATTCTTGGGCAAGACAGTTTAATTACTCCTTCTAGTTCCTCTCTCGACCCAGGTGTATAAATGGGTACTGGCGAATTTAATGCCGGGGGTACCCTGCAATGTTCTAGCAACCCATCCGGGGACGAGCAAAAATACTCATTGTTGTTTCATCCTAAGAAAACTTGAATCAACTCTGGTCTGATGGGCCACAAGGCTCGTGCATAGAATTCAACTTTTTACCTATTTCTAATTATATCAAACAAGAAATATATGTACCCAAATAACCACTTACCCATTGGTATGCCCTTTAAGGAGAGTTCCATTGGCGCCATTTGCTTTACGTGATTTTTGAATCTGTTCTTCTAAAGTAGACAACAGCATTACTAGGGTTACTAAAAGTAGTTACCGTATTTTGGACATCATATTAGATAACTCCTTGATATGTTAGTAACACAAAACATTGGTACTTCCATTGGAAGGCATAAAACATTGTCCAGACATTGTATGTCCAACTACAGTTGAAATGTTATTGGATTTTGGCAAATTTTTTTTGCAGCCCTAATTATTCAATTGACTCTCAGATAAATTATAATTACATTGGCTCTCACTTTCCATTGGCAAGAAAAGCTTACTCAATAGGATTCAGATTAAAGTGGCCAGATATTGCGTAATTTAAAATTTCTTACTCTAAACTGTACAAACAATGAACCTAGGGGCATTTACCACTAGCCAGAACTGGACAGCCAGGCAGGTCCACTCATGATGGGAATAAGTTCTGTTATTAACCCATTGACTCCTGGATATTTTTGAAAAATGTTTTTTAGACATTTTGAACATTTTCTAGTCAGTTATAGGCTAAATATGGGAGGCGCAGTGGCCTAATGGTTAGTGCGCTGGACTCCGGATCAGATGGTCCGGGTTCGAGCCTCGGCCGGGGCACTGCGTTGTGTTCTTGGGCAAGACACTTTACTCTCACAGTGCCTCTCTTCACCAAGGTGTGTAAATGGGTACCGGTGAATTTACTGCTGGGGGGTAACCCTGAGATGGACTAGCATCCAATCCAGGGGGGAGTAGAAATACTCTCTGTCGCTTCATGCTACAGAAACCGGGATAAGCTCCGGCCTGATGGGCCACTAGGCCCGACTGCAGACTTATCTTTATAGGCTAAATATGCTTCAAATTCCTCCAAAATGCATTTGCGAAATAAAGACATACCAGGTTTTTTCACTAGCATCGCATTTAACGATATTTGAGCTCAGGCATGCGCACAAATCAAAATTTCGTGATAGTTTTTGGACGTGAAAGTGACCCACGTCTTTAGGCTTTTCGATTTCTTTATTTCTAATATTCGCTTTTCCTTTCCTCGTATCTTTTTTATGCTTTTGTTGGCCTTTTACTGGGCTTGCTTTCGGTTCAAGAATTGCCACGAAAGCGTCATCGAGATGGGAAATACTCAACATGGAGTAGCCAAGGGTAAGTGAGGGAAATTTTCCTCCTAGTTTTTGGCGGAAAATTCTAAGCGTTTTCCTGCATATTTCAAGCTCCATTGGCCCAATCAATATCATCTGGGTATCATTGGAAAGCTCTTTCCCTCCTGCAGAACTGGGATAAATGGGATTCCTATTTTGGTCAAAGCTGATGACGTCAGAAGCAGAACAAAGGTCAAGGTCTGTCACGGCCGGTTACGGCCGGTTTAGGAGTCAATGGGTTAATCAGAATTGTTTGGCCAGATCAGTCAATTCCTAAAATTGTATAAATTCATCCTTCTGATTAAATATTAATACAATTATATGGATTTAGCCAAGCCTAAAAGTGGAGCTCCTGCCAAAATAAATCAGAATAATTAAATATCAACTAAAATTGCAGAAATTCCACTGAGAACATGGGCTATAATCCGTTTTATAATCCATACTGAGAACGACCATTAAAAATTACAAAATCCTGCCAGAACCCTAGAAAAAATACGGACTTGAGCCTGCGATCAATTAAAAACCAATACCTAGTCAGCAGTCAACTTGGAAAAATATGTGATCTCGATGAGTTCAAACCTGAGCCCACAATATGGTCACGTGATACTGGTCAGCAGATGTACCTTCTTTTGACAGCTGTCAATTGACAATAACATGGCAAAAATGAAAGCTTATGGTAACCTTGTTTTAAAATGTTACCCATGTTGAGCTCTCTTTGGACTATGGCCACCATATTGATATTTGTACATGTACAATGTCGTTCATACGTACGAGCATACGTATGCACTTGGCACGCGCCCACGAGTCATGCTACTTATATTTTGACCATGAAAAATCAAAGGCATGGTTCTCCTGTTTGTATTATTGTTGTAATTTTTCAAGCAATTCAGCCTTAGGAGGTTGCAATTTGAAAATTGCTATCTATCTACATGTATCTATCTATTTTGTATGAGTGCTTGGTTCTCCTATTTCATCTATGGGTATAAGGCTCCGCTCTGCACCCCACTATAAATATTGGGGGAAACTTTCAAAAGAAAGGCCTGTTCATTTTTAAATAGAACAGTCTGGCCAGCCAGTCTCCTAATGGTAATACCGTAAACGTCTGTGTATAAGCCGCATCCATAGATAAGCCACACCCCCAATTTGGAAGTGCTGATTATGGAAAAAAATTAAAACAATAAAGCTTGAAGTTCCAGTAGAGTTGTATTGCTATAAACAAACAAGGACAAACAATCAAGGTTTCGAAACAACGACATAGAAGTTGTTGCCATCTTTGCAAAATTGCATTTGTCGTACCTTCTTTTTCGTTTGAATTTACGACATCTTTAACTTAAAATGTTCTTTTGATCTGATTTTTCAAGATTATCAGTTTGAAACACGCCACAAAGTTGAAATTAAATTCCTTCGCCATTGAAACAAAATGAACGAGTGCTTAGTAGCCAAGCTTTAAATGTGGGGAGGAGTCTGGGCCAGAAATTTACATTCCAACTCAGCTGTCATAGGCCAAAAACTTCATGTCGAACAAGAGCTTGACAATGCAGTCGACAAATTTGCCATGAAGATGGTCAAAAACAACGGATGATTTTTGGCTTCAATTTTGTGAAAAAAAGTGCAGCTTATACATGGACGTTTACAGTAGTCCTTTTGGGGAAAAATAATAACTTGTAGGCATTTTGATAAGGTTACAACTGGCAACATACAGTTTGTATACAATTTTTGAATTATATTGAATTATAGCAGAGAACTCTTGTCCTGTTTTTCCTATGAGCGAATAGTCAATGAGGCGCAGCCAAGCTGACAATCGCTCATAGAAAACAAGGGCAAGTAGTCTAAATGTTTTAGTAGAAACCCTAAAAGGATTGCATTCCAAACGCTAACAGTTTATGTATTTTTAAGCCAAAGATCAAGAAAAATCTTGACTTCAAAGAGCAACACGCACGCGATCATTTTCTATCGGCGAATAGAAAACAGTCAGAGAACCAATCAGATTCAAGGATTTCCAATAGAACACAGCTGAGTTTCTACTAAAACTTGATAATACACGCTAAAGCATCAATCAATCATTGTTAATTAGTAATTAATTAAACTAAAAGTTGTTGCTGAAAACTAAAAGCCATGTAAAATTAAATCAATCCAGCACTGTACACTGAACAGGTATAAATGAAGGGAAGGATTGAAGAGTTATTATTTTGTTATGAGAAAGGACTGCACAGAGGCTAAAGTTGAACTTGATGAGTTTGTGCCAACATAAAATCACTGATCTAAAAATAACACATATTTTAATTTCGTGTCGAAATAAGCTTACTTACCAAGCCTTTTTTGTAGCGGCGAAGGCTTTATAAGCCTTGAAAGACGAACATCTTCCTTTGTTATGACCTAAAGATAAAACAAATTAATAACAGAAAAGACTTAGTGAATAACAAAATTTCCGATCATAAGATTATTACACACCAAACGTTAATTGAAAGTATTGAAAGCGCTGTGTAGCTCAACAATAGACGAAGTACAAAAGCACATAAAACCGCCAGTCTATGAACACCCGTTTCTCTTCACCTTGGAATCGTTTTCGTCCTCTTCCAAAGACACAAAGCCTCCGTCACTTTGGTTGGACATTTAAATCAAAATTTGCCGTTGAATTCGCCTCATATCCGATCACTTAACAGGCAGTTTTCACCGGAAACTCCTCTCATGCGCCGTTAACTTGTCATCACTCAAAGAGCATTATGGGATTCCTTCTGTTTATCACGAGTTTATCGCAGGCTCAAGTGACGTTCCAAAATGGCGACTGGCAGAAGTCTTCCTGTCATCTTGAAAAAGTTCGATCAAGACTTCGATCCTGGGGAGCTAAAGGCAGCCAAAATCTCAAGGGAATGTCGTGTATTAGCAACTCTGAGCGTGGACTGTACGCTGAAGCTTTGGAACGTCAAAAACGATGAAAACTGCACCCTAACATCTGTGACACAGTAAGAGAGACTTGTTTATATTGGCTTAAAACCTAATTGTGTGCGTGATCCTAAAGTCAAAACTGCTCTGATTCAAAGTTGGTTTAACGTCCGTTAGTGTCAGCACCAAGGATCGAGACATCGACCCCCACTCCTCCCTAAATTGTGAGCATTCGCAGAGCACTCGTATATTGGTCAAAATGCTGAACCTCGATAACTACCCCTGTCTTGTCCCATTTTGTTGGGTATGGGCAAGTCTGGTTTTGGATCCGCACATGGTTTCCAACTACTAGGGATGCTGTGTCCACTGCTTGGCTGCTTTCATGTGCCTTTTTTCATCTCTAGTTGCTAGGGCATGTCACTCCAGGTAGGGTGGGGGATGTACAGTACCGCTCAAATGTAAGTTACCACCGTCTCGCGAAAAACGCGACTCGTATCGCGAGAAACGAGACTCGTATCGCGAGAAACGAGACTCGTATCGCGAGAAACGAGACTCGTATCGCAGGAAACGAGAACTGTCTCTCGAGAAATTTCTCGTTTCTCGCGAGTGCACTGCAAGTACCACTTGACGTTTTTTTGGAGAAAAATAAACTGCTTCTGTGCAAACAGTTGTTCGCGTGCATTGGAAAAATCGTTCAGCGAGCATGTATTGTTGGTTTATTTTTTCGGTGAGATAAGCATGGGGGATGTACGACTGGAGTTTTATTGTTACTGCTCTGTGGGCAATGTTTACATACATGTATTGAGCGACATTTGTTTTGCCTGTTCTTAAACTGCTTAAATTGAAATGAAACTTGGTCGGCACTCGATATTGGTATCGGCGCCGCGACGCCCCTGATTTAATTGACTATACACTGTGCATGTTCTACATACATTCAGTGGCATAAAATCAACTCAACTGACTTCTTCGTGAATTACATAGGTTAGAGCTAAAACATTTTGTGTTAGTAGCACCTTCGCTTTTCGGAAAACTTTTACTTTCATCAAACAGTCGACTCGACGAGTTGTTGAGATGTCGCCTAATCGCCGTGACGGACTTATCGGACTTGTTTGGCTGCTTTCAACTAGCTGTTTATTTGTCGTTCGGCTTGAATTTTGGTTTTTCTTTATGCAGATAAGAATTACTTTCATCAGATGAAAAGTAAATTTCTTCGGTCAATTTCAATTTCGGCGGAAGGAAAAGTCTGGAAACACAGCACGTCGAACTCATGCATTTCCCGGAAAAGAACTCGATAATTTCAACTTCTTTTATTTTGATTTTTGCATTATTCAATGGGTGTGGAAAAGTTGAAGGAAAAAAAAATATGTAGAAATCCGCTGAGTATATATGCCTTTCAAATATAATAAATGTAGACAAGATTCTCAGATTCAAGGGAAAGCGAGCAAAGGTCAAGAAAGCATGACAAAAGCGTGACGCATTGGCCTGTCACAAGTTTTATTTACTTGCGTCTACACGTACGTTGTTGGAGTCTTGAAAGTTGTTCGTAAAACCTTGGGATTTCAACCTTGTGCGGTCGCTTGCATTTTTTGATGACTCCTTGTGATCGATCGTTTCAAACTGGGCCAAATTCTAGCGACGCAAGTTTCGATACAGAAGCTTGCGGTCAATATTTTGGGCACAGAATATGCAAATTCACCACACTGGTAATGAACAGAAAAAAGTGCAAAGTTTTCCGCAGGTACCTTGACTGGTGTATTAATTTGAGATTATTGACAATGCTTTTCACTCATGTTTTGCATTTAAGATAAAGTCTAACAACACGACAAGTTTCGATTCAAAAGTTTCTTGAGTTCGCTCGCACGCAAACATGCCAACATGCAAATTCAATGCGCTGTCTGTCGTGAAGTAAAAACATCCTGTGCAGTTTTGTGTAAGCACTTTTACCGTGTCTCTATTTTCGATTTTTGAAATTGTTTTCATTCAAGTTTTGCATTTCAGATGAGAACAATAAAGTTTAGCGACGCGTCGAGTTTCGATTCAATTGCTCGCATGTAAACAAGCCAATATTCGGTGCACTGTCTATCAGCTTAAACGTAAACTGAAAGGTTTATTGCAAACCGAACGTTGTGAAAAAATCAGCAATCTTTCAACACAGACTAAATCTTCAAACTTACTAAACAAAATTTCCGCGTCGTAGATTCTCTCGAGTTTTTGAAGCTCGCCGGCATGCCGTGAAATTGAAAGATCTGTTTTGTCTCGCCGATGTGTGCCGAGAGCAAAACTTCCCCCTGTCAAAAATTTAATGAATGTGAACGACGCATCGAAAAGCACCTCGATTAAAGACATTAAATATTGTTTCTTCAAATTCGGTCTATTTTAGTGTAATCAAGCTCACCGGCAACTGCCGTGAAGTGTCAAAAATCTCAAAAACAACCATATCTTTTAAGATCGCGTCGCCGGTCGGTTGTGGACTGCAAACAAAAATCTTTTACATGGAAGCCGCTTTCTTGCGAGTAATATATTCCATACTAAACGCTTCAGTGACTCTCGAGAGAAACGAGAACCCTCTCGCGAGAAACGAGACTCGTATCGCAGGAAACGAGACTCGTATCGCGAGAAACGAGACTCGTATCGCGCGAAACGAGACGAGAGGTGGTAACTTACATTTGAGCGGTACTGTAGCAGCCAGGTAGGACTGGTATAATATAAAATCCTTGATTGGTCTGCCAAAGACACATTGGGGGAGGGGATAGCCTTTTGTTGGGATCAGGGGTGTTGCGATATTGGAGGATGCCCAATATCGTGGTTGAAATACAATGCAATTACCAAAATTATGTATTCTTGGGTTGCAACCACGTGACAGGGCGGCCATGTTGGGGGTCAAAACAATAGGAATTTTCTTCGAAGGATTTACATAAAAATAGAATTTAGTTCCCAGGGGAGAGAAAGGCTATTGTTCTTGACCACCACCATGGCTTCCGTGACATCACTTGCAAGCCAGCAATTCAAAGACAGTCGCTTGTGTTGTGCTGTCAAGTCTTGCTAGTAATTCTGGACCTTGCCAACATCAAGTGACGCTGGGCTAGTAAAAATGTTTTTTGGGTTTTGTGAGGAAGTGGGACCAATCTTCACTTGATCCTGCCGCAAATGTAGTATTGTCGATTTTGGCTTTTGGACTGGAGGGTGGTGCAGCGATGGCCACTGCAGCGGTGTGTGCCAGCCGAGTGGATTGTTGGCAAAATGGTGGTGAGTGCATCTGTTACTTCTTCCATTTCAAAGGTGCATTCATTGAATGGGCATTTGTATTTCATTGTTGTTGTAATTTGTTTTGGTCTGTTTCACTGCTGTGTTGGTGGTCTTCTGTGATGACTCCAAGGAAAGGTTTGATTCGATGTGAAAACAAAGATGATGGCTGCGATCGAAGGCGTTTCGTTGTTATTCCAATCTGCTGTTGATTATCTCCTCGTTGTAAATAGGAATTCATCCATTTCACAAAGATACACATTTAATCACAGGAGTGTAACTAATGCGCAAGCCTGCGAGCTGGAGCCGCGAGCCACGAGCTGCGAGCCTCTTTTTGCGAGCCTCCGTTTTTCTCCATAATTTTAGCTTTTTACTGAAATTTAGATGCAAATTTACAGACAAACGATCCTCTTAAGGAAAAGAAAGTGATCTGCTTACAACAATTGCACCTTGCAATTTACCGCATAGATTACGTGACAAGACACTTCATCAGGTGGGAAAGAAATGAACTCTTGTTTCAGCTTCTTGTGTACAGTACCACTCGAAGATAAGCGAACCACCTAACACGTTCTCAACGCGAAGGAAACGCGAAGGCAACACGAAGGAAACGCGTTTGCATTTGCGTTCCCACTTCTTGTTAACAATTACCTTTGCAATTCCGTGGCTTCTTCGTAAACAAGTGCTATCCAAGGGTCGATTCTTCATCAAAAATAGAATGCACACTAAAAAGTCGAGCGAACTTTTTTAGGTCGAACAATTTGGCCGGCGAAATTTGCGAACAACTTCGAAGATAGAATTTTTCATCAATTGATCTTGTGTTTTACTGTTTACGTGCCACGCCATGTCTCGAAATTAGTCAAACATCGCGGTGCTTGTCGCTATGTTGGCAGTAAAATTCTAGCCGTAATTTGACTGGCGATATTTTGCGAACAACTTCGAAATACTCAGAGCCATTATTCTGTTCATTCATAATTTAGTCCGAGAAGTCACTGAAAACAGCGAGCGTGATAGTTCACGGCAAAACAAGGTCACGCGCCAAAGAATTCGCCCAACTCTTATTTCGTTTGAGCACGTGCTCGGGAACGTATTGATGATGAAACCGGTGACTCGAATTTCATTCGTAAGCTGTGCATTTAAATAAAATCTTTTGCATTGCTTTTGGTTACCGGCGATTGTTTAACGGGACTCTTGTAACGGGTAATCGAATAATTGCAAAACATTAGACTGCTATCTCGCTTGAAAACTAGCTGCAAATATTTTTGTTCGAAAGATGCCGCTTATTGCCCAGACATTCATTTTAAATAAATATCGTGCGTGTTTTCGCGTGCGTATGTCAAAGCGAATGAAATCAGTTCTTGGTCTTATTTGTTTTGCAGCTCACTGTCATTTTTTCGAACATCTGCTTTGTCACCGGTGAAAAGCAAGGGGACATAAACAAAAGCGTGACCTTGCTATAAATTACAATTATGCAAATTTGTATGGTTTTCATTTTAGGGTCAAGGCCGGCGTTTGATTTGTTTAACAAAAGCACACAAAACAACGCAAGTTAGAGGTGACAAAATGAATGACAAAGGCCAAACGCGTTGATAAAAAACGCACTGGCAAACGTGTTGAGAACGCGAAGCCAACGCGTTGAGAACGCATTGAGTGGTTTGCTTATCTTCGAGCGGTACTGTAAGCATGCCTAGTACTAATTACACCAAATTTTAGATAAGGTACTCGGTCACTCAGTATGCATTCCACAGGAAGCATAGCCTGATTCTCAGGCATCCAAGGTCGATCGCGGCCCTTTCAGACGGCTACAGGAAGCGTGACGATAGGTCAAGATAGCATGGCAAAACCCGTCTGATGATTTTTATTTTTTTTTCCTTGTGGTATCAGTTCCAGAAGAGACAAAAGACTAAGAGACTAAGAGGCAAGTAAATTAGGAAATGAAAGCTAGTCTAGAAAGGAGTGGAGTGCCAAATGCTGTTTTCTCTTTACATGATCGACAACAAAGCACAAGTTAACGTCCAATCACTGAAGTTAAGCCCTGTTGGGCAGGGTTAGTATTAAAATGGGTGACAGAAAGGAATAACCTTGTTGTTGGCTTTTCCTTTGATCTCTTTTTCCTATTTTGCCGTCGTAATTTTTAATGAATATCTCAGTGAAATTTGAGGTCCTTCTAAGGGCTTCTTAATTTACACTTTTTTGTGTAATCTTCCCAAAACCCGTATAATCAAATTAACGATCGTCCAGTTTTTTTGTCATTTCTCGTTACTTCTTTGACATTTTGTTGGGCAATAACAATTTATACAGGCAAAGGATATTATTGAAAGAAAGAAAAGGCGAAAAAAAGTTTTGACTCGAACTTGACTTGTGACTTGAACTTTACTCGTGCTACGAGTAAACTCGCTCTTCATAAACTATTAAAATTACAATCAAAATAGGACGGAAGGCCAAATGAACATAACGACAAATGA
>OX393563.1:23273272-23340772 GCA_947652115.1 Blastomussa wellsi | reverse complement strand
AGTTAATATTGTAAACTATAAGTCCTGAAGGAAATACCGTGTCTAAATAAAGATTTTACCTTTACCTTTACCTATTTTGTAGCATTCTTCTCTAAGGGTATTGAGTGGAACATGACTTCCTGACATACACAGTGTTCACTGTTGTGTTGCAATTTGGGCCATTGAGGATCTGGCTGCTTTATAAGACATTCAGCATGTTGTTTGTAGTTTGAAATAATGTGGAATAAATCGCTCAAGAAAATAAAATTTTACCTTTTCAATAAAATAAGGAAAATAATTATATACACCTTGCTAGGTTTCTGTTGTCCTATTGGCCAAATTTCATCATGTTTTTGGGATTTTGATGTTTTGTCATAGCCTTCATAAGACAGAGCCAAGGCTGAACAGAGCCGTTTCGAATGAGCTGACCGCAAGAACTGTTGATGAAGTGGGGGCACACACATCGGTGGCAGTGGTGTAAGAACTCACTACAACTGCAGTAAAAGGAACATGAAGGATTATGATGGTAGTGAAGTCAAGTATGTCCAACTGCAAAAGGACACAGCAGTGTCAAAATCACTAATTCCAGTCAAGGACAGGGCACAACATCCATGAATTTATTAATCAAGTTTTAAAGACAATTACAGAACTGTCATGTTTCGACTAACTGTCGTGTTACATTACGTGTAGGAACCAGCCAGTGAGATAATGGTATTCCTGATTTGTTTGCCAATCATAGGACAAGTGTGTGTTCTTGCAACTCCTGTTTCTTCTTAGCCACATTGCCAGTTTCCTCAGCATCAAAAGAAGCCATGTCTCTATCCCTCACCTTACAATGGTTCAACCTTGTGGGAGGATTATAAAGCCCAGATTTACCTCATAGCTGAGGTAAATGAATGAGATAAGAAAACCAAAGCAGCCTATGTGACAGTCTGGCCAACCGCCCATCTCAGGCAATACAAACAAATGCCAAACATACATACATAAATACGTTTTAGTTTTTGCTTTTAAATTAAAATTACAATTAAACCATGCCCGCAGGTAGCAACGCCAGTCTAGGCGGGTCATGTTTACACAAATTATTAATACACATGTACAACTAGGCACAACTAAAAAACAACTGAAAATAACAAGAGAACTAAAGAGACTAAAGCCTACTCACCTATCAAGGAAATGCTTCAGAAGGGAGTGATCGAGCCTTTCTTTACCCCCTGGGTGTTGCCCACAGTCTTTGTCAAGAAGAAGGACAACAAGAGAACTAAAGAGACTAAAGCCTACTCACCTATCAAGGAAATGATTCTTTGCTTATCTAGAATGGCTTGCCTTATCTGATTAGATGACATCATTGTCCATGTTCAGGAGCTACACAATATAGGCCTCAAATTAAGCCCAATAAAGTACATCTTGGCCACATGGGGAGCATTCATGGGTTTTGTACTGACTCCAAGAAGATCGAAGCTATATATACTTGGCCTTTCTATGAACAGAAAAGCATGTCAAGAGCTTCCTGGGCCTTAGTTCTTACTACAGGCATTTTGGTTCGTGGTTTTGCTGGCAATGCCAAGTCTCTTTCCAAGCATAAATATGAAAGGAGAAAGAGAATTCCAATGGACCAAGAGTGCAAAGATGCATTTTTCCAGCCAAAATCCCTGTCAACAACAGCTTCTGTTTTGAACTTACCCACAGTCAATGGCTCATTTATGTGGGTCACAGATGCAGGTAAGCCTGACCTTGGTGCCGCATTATCCCGAGTCCAAAGTGAGGAAAGGAAGGTCAACATGCCAGGTGTGGACTTCTGGGTACTGTTAATTCCATTGACAAACACCACTCTTGTATGCACCATGGTAATGCTGATATTATTTCAAGAAGGTTGTGGTTGTGTCAAACAATAGGCAGGGGTTTCATTAAGGGCCAAACTCTGTGAAAATTGACCGGCTGTGAACAAGACTTAGCCATGACTTTCATTGCGCAAAAAGCCAAATATTCTGGCCCGAATTCACTTGAATACAAGTCGGCGCATGCCTCGCATACCGTAATATTCCGACATATTCTAGGATGCCTGATTTGAAATACACCTGGGATATCTTACTAGAATCCGGCCTGTTCTTCCGTATTCAAATTAAACACTCCAGGTGTGTGTCTTGAATACTCGCGAATACTCCAGGTGCACATCACGTATTTGAATCAAATACTCTTGAATACTCCAGGTGTACTTCACGTATTGCGTATGCCTTGTATACTCTTGGATTCTATGGTATCACAGTGACATATTAGAGGCTAGAATACTCTAGAATATTTTTCATTTGGCGCAGTGTTTGCCCAGGCCATTTTCTTCTTCTCTGCGTACTTTCTTTTATAAGAAAAACTAAAAATTCCCTCCTGAAAACCCTACTGTCCTCCTGTCCTCCTGTCCTGTCCTAATGAAAGCCCTGAATAGGGGATACTAATCAGCTGCAGATTCTGAAATTGCAGTACAACTCAATGCCAATTAAAGTATTGGAGGCTACGGTGTAGGTGCCATAAAGGTAGCAACAGAGGAGAGCAGCAGTCCCCTCAGCAGCAACCGAGCCACAGCTCATCTCCAAGGCACCTGTCGCTGCATTGGCTTAGTTTTAACCTTGCCTAAATTCCATTTAGCCTCATTTACAACTCCAAGCCAATTGAGGAATTGGAGGGTAGGCCATAAAGGTAGGGACAGAGGAGAACAGCAATCTTCTCAGTAGCAAGGAGGTCACCAAGGCAACCGATTCACAGCCCACCTCCCAAGGTATCCTCCAAGCGAGCGAGTGCTTGGGGAGGGGAGACCCTGTGGCCGGAAGGCCGTGGGACCTACCTGTTCCCAAAACTATCCCAAGCACCAGTACCCAGCAACCCACACAGGGTTGAGTCCTAATGTAGCACTTGTATGCATCAGTATTCCAATGTCCCATGACTTGAATAAGGTGGACAGCCATATGTGCAGCAAGAGTAGCAGGACCAATCCTAAGGCTGTGACTAGAAAATTATCTTTGTATACCAGCAGCTGTAAAAATATCTTTTAGCCAATGTGTCAAAAGAGTGCAAGAAAGGGACTGACCATTTGAGAGCAGAAACAAAGGACCGGGAGACTGGCCACCCTGTGGTAGGTAGTTCAGGATAGCGGATAAGGCACAAATTGGAGGCAGATCGTAAAGAAGTCCCAGGGTTTAAGCCTAAACAGAAGCCATCTACATGTATGAGACCCAGGAGGACTTCAGACACCAGGGCCTGGTTTGGGTGTAAACCCGGCAGCATTAAGAGGGGAATCCTGTGACACTGTAGGGAAGCTCCTGGAAACTGAAAGAGAAAAGGAAAAAAAGGGGGTGTTGCAAACTTTAATAACTAGTTGTTACTAAGGCAATACAGCATTAACACCTGCAGTAACAAACTGTAAGGGGATAGAACCATAACCAGTTGTGATCGTAAATGATGGAAGAGAGGGTGGGGGGAGTTAGCTTCTAGCATAATGGTAAATTACAAGAACTATAAGGCAACTAGTAAGTGGTCAAAATAAACAACAATCGTCAATCTGTGACAAGTTATAATAACAATACCGCAAACAACAATGGTTCAGTAAAAGCTGACATTAAATACACAACAGGGGAAGACAATGCAAAAAGACAAAACACGAAAAGCACAATACATTATAACACAAAACTAGCATGATATTTTAAGATGTTTTCGTTGCTTGGACATCTCAGGGCACTCTGAGGCTCAATGGGTGGATGAACAAACCAAGCAGTGATTAGCAAAGTGGTAAACACTTGTAAGAGCCACACAAAGTCTGTTGTTCCATGATTTATAGATAACTGCAGACAAACTCCTGCTTCGCTTGGTGAAGGACTGCCGGATGCTAGAGCCTGCAGCATAAAAATTGAAGGAAGGTGTTGTGGATGTGTCAAGGGACACTGAACTGGCAGCAAATGATGCCGAGGATATTTGTGCAAACAATGTACATGAGCTTAAGCTTAAGGTCAAATTGAGTGACAAAATGGTTGGCGATTCAAATGCGTTAACAAAGGAATGAACAACATTTAGCCTACCTATGATAGGAGGTTGCACTGAAGCTGGTAATTGAGCACTGGAGATGACCAAGTTGGAAACCGGCAAAGACAAACAGGACATTTACATTCACCGTGGCAAGAAGCAGGCAAAGTGCATTGACAGTGGAAGTGGTTAAGGTTTCCACAGATAAACCAGGGCCAGATGATGAACCAAGCGTAACATGTGAGTGGAATCCCAAAGCAGAACTCGAAGGCGGGAGTGTGACTGGTGGGATATCCATATTTGTGCTCACCTGATCGGAGGACATCTCCATAGCAGAGCTTAAACTGTTGTTTGTGGCCCGTTCGGTGGCATAAGAAGCAAAGAAAGATGATGCAAACACTTCTACGAAGGCCAAGCAGCAAAAATGCAAACACTTTTATCAGACAAGATTGCAAAAAGGCAAGCAGTGAGCAAACAAGCTTGCAGGCAATGAAGCAAAGGACATGGTAAACCTCCCTGGAACCCTCCACATAATATTAATGAAGTCGTTGCCTTGGCTTAGTTTTAACCTTGCCTGAATTCCATTTAGCCTCATGAAGCCATCCCGCAGGTTTACATTAGGTTTTTAAGTAGGAGGGGAATCATGGGTGAGATGTTGGGCAGAAAAGAATGTAATGAAGTGATTTTTTTATGTTCAATTTGAAAGTAGGTGCGTAATGTCCCTTTGGTCCTTGGGTACCCTGGAACTGGTTTCCGGGTCTCACCTTCTCATGAGAACCCTGCTCTCATGTTGTAATTGTCAAGCTCCAGCAAACCAACAGGGGGAAATAGTCTGGCCTCTGCTCTACCCAATCCAAAACCTCCTCCTGACAACCTATAATACCCAGAAGAAGTTTAAGTTCAAAGAAGTCTTTATGCTGTTGGTAGCACCTTAGCAAGATGGCCAAGTGGAAGGAGTCCAGCTATTACTTTCTCTCTCTCTTTGAATGGAAGAATGTTTCAATTAAAAACAAATTCATCAAGACTTACTGTAATCAGTGGGACTGTCTGCCATTATGAAATACATGTAGTATCATTTGGCAATGATGGGAATATGAAGTGGGAGATGAGGTCCATTGGCAGTCTACTATACCCTCCTGTCTCAGCAACTGTGCCAAAGTTCACATCAAGGAGACCTGCAGGGCACTTGTGTATCATAAGACTTTAGGACAAGATAAAGAAATAGAGGTTTTTTGTCAGAGGTTTGTGTCTCACAATGTAGTCACTTGCCATGTGGACTGTTCCCCTTCAAGTGACTACATCGTGAGACAAACAATTACACCTTTATTATTATACTTTATATCACAGTGAACAGCAACAACCTTTTTTACGACATTAAGCTAAACAATGATTACATTTGGCTTGTGTGCACTAAAGATGTGAAAGACTTGTGTTGGGCAAGTAACCTTTGTGTCTCCAGGGTAACGAGTCATGGAGTTTAACAGCTTGCCCTAACATTTATTTCCTCATTGAACATACAAACATTCATGATCACTAGTTAACATTAATGTACTCTAAATCTCAGGGAAGTTACGTTTTGGAGTTTTTGAATGAAATTAAAATAAATAAATAATTATTTACAGAAGAGGACACATTTACTGATTCAGTTTTTATTTTGTAGATTCAAATGGAGCTTGAACAAGGACTGTGTGGATCAAAATAATTTGGAGCAAGATCATTTTGCTGCAGTGAAGTCAGATGGCAGTATAGAGCTGTATTCCATTTCCAAGGCATTTGAGGATTGTTCCAGCTCCTGTGATGCTGTTGTTGCTAAAGACCTGCTTAAGGGACTTCTACATGATAGAGGCAAAGGTACAAAATAACATGTCACAACCATAAAAATGATAAAACAGATGTATTGTGTACCTGTATGCATGTTCTGTGGGACTAATAAATGGGTTTGGGTATGATAATAAAATGTGATTTTTAAGAAACAATGTCTAGAATTCCTGAATGATGGTCCCATCCTTTGAAGAACAGCTTTTATAAAGACACATTATTTTTGTCTAATCATGCCTGTATATCAATGTAGTCTAACAACGTATTCACACATTTATATGCTGTAGGATATTCTTCCCAAGGTAAAATTAATTTTGATCTAGTTAACTGTTCTTTTTATCCCATGACTAATAAAAGTAGTTTTTTTTTTTTCAAAAATGATGTTTTGTATAATTTGCATGATTGTATTTGCAGATTGGCCTTGCAGTGAAGTATACCTTGTTTCAACAAGCCGAGGTGCTGATCCTTCCAGGCATGAAGTCTCTTTACTTCTGGATAACCAGTTTGTGGCAGTCCTCTCTGTGGCCAAAAACACTGCACCTGATATCGTAGTCTGCTTTGATATAAAGAACGTATCAGCTACCAAAGAGAATATTCAGCTGGTACTTGTGACGCGAGTCAGGAGGTGCCAGAAAATCTTTTTTTCTCTCCTCGCCACTGGTGTTGTGTGTATCCTTTTTATTCTACAAAGAAATTCATTTCACATTAATGAATCAACCAGAGCATTTAGCCTTCAGTTGAGGTGTGGATATGTAAAACATCATAAAGTCGTTGACGTTTAGTTACAAATTTATAGTGAGTGCATGACAGCTACATAATGTTTTGGTTTGGGTTATATATACAACAGCCAATAATTGTTCAATAATTGTTGCACGCATTTGAGATTTGAATCTCCTTGGAAGGGTCCAACTATTGTGTCTAGGCCTATAATTTTGCATGTTAAATGTTAGGTTGAGTTATTGTTCTAGATCTTTAGTATAATTTTACACAGTGGCTACATTACTTAGCTAAATACAATGTCTGGCATAATAAGCCAGGACACTCAAGTACAGTTTTAAAACTTGTAACAGGGTTTTCAGTAAGAATTGGAGTAGGCAGCAAAACGTCAGGAGTAAGCAGTGAAGGTCCAACACAAGCCGAAGACATGACCATGGGGTGGAGCTGTACAGCAGCATGCCCCTGGGAGATTCTTAAAATTTTGGACCTCTTAAAATGCATTTTTACATTCTGGGGCAAATACATTGTGTTATAATTATAACAAGTATTTAATGTATAGTCACATTCATATTTTACTCAAGTTGTCAGAATAAAAAGACAAGTACACAAAAGTCATGCACAATGCATGATCCATTAACCCATTGACTCCTAAACCGGCCGTAACCGGCCATGACAGACCTTGACCTTTGTTCCGCTTCTGACGTCATCAGCTTTGACCAAAATAGGAATCCCATTTATCCCAGTTCTACAGAAGGGAAAGAGCTTTCCAATGATACCCAGATGATATTGATTGGGCCTATGGAGCTTGAAAAATGCTGGAAAACGCTTAGAATTTTCCGCCAAAAACTAGGAGGAAAATTTCCCTCACTTACCCTTGGCTACTCCATGTTGAGTATTTCCCGTCTCAATGATGCTTTCGTGGCAATTCTTGAACCAAAAGCAAGCCCAGTAAAAGGCCAACAAAAGCATAAAAAAGATACGAGGAAAGGAGAAAGGAAAAGCGAAAAATAAAATAAAGAAATTGAAAAGCCTAAAGACGTGGGTCACTTTCTCGTCCAAAAAACTTTGATTTTTGCGCATGCCCGAGCTAAAATATCGTTAAATGCAATACTAGTGAAAAACCTGGCATGCCTTCATTCTGCAAATGCATTTTGGAGCAATTTGAAGCATATTTAGACTATAACTGACTAGAAAATGTTCAAAATGTCTAAAAAACATGTTTTTTTTTTCAAAAATCTCCAGGCGTCAATGGGTTTATTAAACTTAACCCTAGTTTAGTAGTGACAACATCTGTATTCTTTGGTGATTCGGCTAATACTCGACAATCAGTATTCACAATCATGATCAGAGTCATAAATAGTAAATAAGTTGTTTTATCATTTGTTAGTAAAAATAAAAATAAATTAATAAATGTTGGCCAATCCAAACAGTGTGTTTTGTAGAAAAATGGGTAAACCGACAGATTGCCTGTGCATCAGCCGGCCAACAAACAGCCAACAGTCAGCTGACAGTTGACCAACAATCAGCCAATAGACGACTGACAGTTGGTTTCCGACTCCTGAAAAATGTTTAGGCGGTGAAATCATGCAAAGTAGCCAACGAATTTCTCTGGGCCTGGCCCTTATTGAAAACCCAGTGTAATCAATCAAGCATCTTCTCTCTCCTCTCCCAATACTGCCTTAAGTAAAAGGATTTTTTTAACTGGAGGAACTGCACAACTATTATCTGATTCCAGCTCTTTTTGAATAGTGAGGGGAAAGTAAGAGCTCTGTCCTTTGAGTCTCTGAGTTATTAATTTTATCTTTGGGTACTTTCTTAACACGTTCAGTAATACACAATATGGGTGATTTTGTTGGTTCAGTTAATTTGTGGTCATTGGATAACCTTGCAGCAGAAGGTATGTATGTGTCCTGTAACATTTTGAAGATCTGGTCTGTCCAATAGAAGACATCAATTTCTAACTCATCTCAAACAATTTTTCAGTCTTTACTTTGAAATACTGAAATTGAGCTTTAGTAAATTTAATGTAATTAAATGTTCTCAAGGAAGCAAAGTATATTTGTTCTAAATTTAATATCTAGAGCATGACATACTATCCATCTCATTTTTTCCCCGCCTTTGTCAAAGTCCAGAGGAAGGAAAGATGTCCTCCGTACAGTTGAAGATCTTTTATCAACATGCATTGAATGTGAAAAAAGAAAGGTTTGAACAAATTACTTATCAGGAATTTGCCTGTGAAACGTGAGACCTGTATTTTGTTGTTTCGGTCATGGTGCTTTGTTCCTTGAAGTGTTTTTTTGCAGCGGTCGTGAAACACATCGTCGTCGCTTTGCCGGCTCGTTCTCGATTGTCCTTTCAGTTCTAACATGTAGAGCCTGAACTGGAGTGGCAGTAGCATGCACTCTAACTGATACTCTATACAAGTCCTCAAAAAGTGATGTTGTGTTTCACCAACGCCACGAAAACAACTGAAACAAAATACAGGTCTCAAGCTTCACAGGCGAATTCCTGATAAGTAATAAGTTTAAACCTTTCTTTTTTCACAATTGATGCATTTTGATAAAAGATCTTCAACTGGACGGAGGACATCTTTCCTTCCTCTGGACTTTGACAAAGGTGGGAAAAAGATGTGACAGGCAGTCCACTTTTAGTGGCCGTGGGAACAACCAAAATGGCATCACGTGATCAGTGTTTTGCAAACCACAGCGCCACAAAAATGTTATCATGTGACCAGAATGTTTGAACCGGAGACTAAAACCAATGGTTTGTGAAGCGGGCTGAAAAAAAGCCCTTGTCCACAGACGTCTGAGATGGATAGTATTTGCAACCTTTTTTCTGTATGTGAGGCAGAGTTCAATCACTGGTCAGGAACAATCAGTAGTGAATAACTTCTTTGCAAAGTTTTTGAAATCTCTGTTAGTTTCCCCAAGATCACACACTAAAACGTGATCCTTATGCCCAGATTTTTACTTTCATTTGAAAGGTAATTGGACGGTCCAAGAAAGACCAACTTTTACCCACTTGGAAGTTACGGATGACCTCTCCTTTCTTGTGTGTGCTGATGCTGCTAGTAATGTTTACCTGGTAAACCTTGATGAGTATTTTGAAGACTTCCCCTCCCAGCTCATTGTTCCTGTGCACTTCAGAGTAGAAAGCTCTTCAGGTGGACATTTAAAGTTTCAGTATGAATTGGGGGATGAAGATTCTATAGCACGCAGTACAGAAATGTCTGGTATTGCTTATGGAGATAGGGTGTGGAAAACAGAACTGCTGGCATTCAGGAAGGATGCAAAGCAAGCATGTCTTAGACATATCTCAGGTGAAATTGTAATTGTAGATTTTTGGCTATTACATCTGGTTCAAACAGTACATTACATATAAGAAATACATGTAAAGGCAGGAACCATTGTTATGATATGATAAGTCAGACAACATTTGCACAAACAATATGCCAAAGCAAGAAAGTACCATTTTCATCTTTTTTGATGGGTGTGGAACAAATTGTTTGAAAAAAAAAATAGGTTATTAGTAAAAGCTGGACTGATCTATTGCAATTAGTACTTTTATGCAGTGATGAGGTGCAGTACAAATTATTTCTTGACATTTTTTCTCTAAAGTGGCATTGATGGGGCAGTACCCAGCTCTTTAGAAGGTCCCACAGTATTGGCTGAAAAAATTGTTAACAAACAACTTACAGTAACAATGGACCCTAGCCGTAAAACAATAGAGCTGCATGCTATTAAGATCCTGATCATGTTCAATGTTGTGTTTGTTATTTCATAGATGTGAACAGTATGTGCATGTCTTTTGTAAAGAAAAGGTGGTTTTCTGGTTTAGTAAGTCCTGATGATGACAGTATCCTGGGTGCATTCAGTTTATGTACGAAACAGCCATTGGCAAGCTGTAGCAGAGCGAGTGGATTTAAGGCAAAACAGAGAGAAACAGGAGAGCCAATTGCAAAAGAATTGCCTTCTACTGAATGTGGCCAAAAAACTGTAGTCATTAAATGTGAAGCTTGGATGGAAATGTTCACCTTGGAAGCAGTATCTGTGACTCCAGCATCATTCTTGTTGAACTTAAAGCCAAAAAAATGCACCAAAGAAGAAGAGCATCCTAGTGATGTTTCACAGGGTGTTCTTTGTCTGTACTCTTTCAAGACCAAGGAATACATGTGTCACTGGTATGGTCCCTTCTTTTTTCTTAACTGTATAAAGCAAGGTAAAACGTCACATATATCATTAGTCTCTTACACCTGTAGCAACACTCAAACCTGTTGGAATGCCATGCCTTTTTTTTCTTGGCAGAGTTTCACAGGTGGCTGCTTTGATTATAAAGTTTAAACTGTGCTGTTATAGAGTTGACACATGATACGTCTTCTGTAAAGTCATTTGAAAATAGTCAAATTTCGTGAAATTCCTTTGTTCTGTACATGCCTGCACAGGCCTGCACAGCAAAACATACTGCTGGGGACATTCATTTATGTTTCATAGCACATAGATATGGCATGCAGGTAGAAAGCTTCACTTGTTGTTTGTATTAATTGTACACATTGTTTCCCTTGGCAGAACCTTTCCAGGAATACTTCCTCTTCTTTTCTTCTTGTGCAGGGTATCAGAGCCTTTGGTGATTGTTCAAAGCTGTGAAGCAGTGTATCCACCTTTGCTACTAACTAGCACATCACTGGCAGTGCCAGCATTTGATATTAGTCAAGATCAACTGGTCCACAAAGTAATGACCAATTAAAACGTTTTTGTTTATGGAGCATAATAGTAATTCTGGTGATGTAGAGAGATATGTGTAGTGTTTGTTTGTTTGTCGTTGTTTTCTTCAAGGTTATGCACAGAAAAAACATAATCAAAAACCTGACTGATCATATATGTTCCACAGATGTCTTTGAAAGGTCATTCCACAGATATACAACCCTCACTGGGTTTTTTTTTTCAAACTTTGCCTGTCAATCGCTTTGTGTTACAGGAACTTAAATTTTGAAACAAGAATGGGTCCCTGTGCTAATTTATACATAGTAATTTCTAATGTATCATTACAATTGTACTCATGATTGGCTTGTCAAAACAAGTTTTCACTATTGTTTCTTTTTCAACACTGGGAATTGGTCTATATTTATTTTACAGTCAGGAAGAAAGTTATTGCTCAATTCAAACAAAGATAAAAAATGATAGATCACCGTACTTGTTTATGAGAAAATGGTGATTTACTTAACTGGTGAGTTCCAGATGTCAGGAAAATTATGCCATGTTTCAATGTCATTTTCTCGTGGGTTTTCCAAATCAACTATCACCTAGACAATCACACTAAATAAACTTCATGTGTTTTATAGGTGATAATGTATGAGAATGCAGGGTTGGCAGACTCATTATGCTTTGTAAACCAATGGGACCATTGTACTATTCCAATCCATGCCCTGGAAGTGGCCTTAAAGCTGAGGCAACTTGACACAGTTGTCTTCTTTTTGAAGAACCAGGACAAAGGCAAGATTGCACTCTGATTAAGTATTTATGAGTATATTATTCTATGGGTATAATTAACTCTGTGGTATGTTTAAAAGAGGCAGAAAGAATTTTGTTGCAAGTAATTAATTTTACAAACTCCTTTTGACTGTTCTTCAAACATTCAATGTTATTCATGAACTTTAGTGGCAACAGCCAATTTAACAAATTCACTATACTTGTGTAGACCATAGAAATGACATGATGTCATAAACTATTCAAAGCAAAGCAGAACCACAAGCCATTAGGGAGGCGTTTTATGGCATTTCCCATGGTCTATAAAAGTGTTAACCATGGAAAATTGTGGTCAATATTTCTTTAAAGGAGCTCTGTCATGATATTTAGATTCATTTTTGTCATGAACCAAATTCCCCTTAAAATAAAGGAACCCTCTAAATTGTACTAAGGAAGAAAAACAACAAAGAGGTGATACCAAACCAAAAAGGAACAAGGATGGATAAGGATGTGGAAGATTCAGACAGATTGCTAATAACAAATTTGAAAAATTTAGGCTAACTTTTTCAAATTTCACAAACCGTGGCATAGCTCCTTTAAACACAGAAAATTTAGCAGTGAACTAGATGGGAAATCAGTGTAATGTAAGATACATGTGACAGCTCCAAAGCTAGCATCTTCTTTTCTGGCCTATACTCTATTGATCAATACAGTGGAACATTGATAAAGCAAACAAACCCCTTTATAACTAACATAACCCACAAGCCCAAATGTAAAAAATGCCCCGATACTTTTTTATTTTTTAGTGCAGAATGCACTGTTGGGACGGGTTGGTGCAAGTTTCCTGCTAACCCAGTACCTCGCTAACTCCTTGTGAAAGGGGTAGGGGGAAAGTGATGGTGTGTGTCAAGTAAAACTCACGGTAAAGTGTTATTGACTATTAACTGCCTAGGTTTTTTTCAACAGCCTTTACCAACAGATGTGCTGCTTTTGTCTCTTCATCAACTTCTTTAAGTTCACAATCATCATCAATAAGTGAATATCCCATAGGTACCACCGATGTGAAATCAGTGACAGAGGCCCTTGTTAGAGCTGTAAACTACAATATGCAGCGTAAGTAGCTGCTTGCCACTCTTGTCATGAAAGGAGGGCATGGTTTTAGAGGAATGTTTATGTTGATATTAACAGCCTTCATCTTGTGAAGTTTTGTTGCACCTTGTTGGGGTGCAAAACTATATAGTAACAACATGGCAGATAATGGGCATTTGTGAGCTAAAATTTGGGTCATTTCTTCCTGAAATCTAATTTTATTCCTTCCATTTCTACAATTAAACACTAGATTTTATCATATCATTATAAACAACAAATTACTTTGGCTCTTTTTAGAGGAACACTACCAGCACTTTACAAAGCAACTTGCCCAGATGACCTTGAGTTATCTTCACAACCTAATGGATGATGGAGCAAAACTCTTAGAAGCCAAGGACTTACAGGATTCCTTTGGTACAGCTGAGACAGGACATGTGGAATACACACCATTTTATCAGGAAATAAAACATTGCCTTGAATTTCTCACCCAGAGCATTGTAAAGCTCCGTTGTCATCTCACTAACATGCCATTGCTTGGTACTGAAGGATGTGATAGTAAAGATAAGGATCTTGTGCCTTTTCAAAGAATTGAAATGGATGAGGAAGATGATTTAAGAGAAAGGTGGATCAAAATGAGCGATGAGGTACTCTTTTCTAATGCTATCGTAAATGCAGATGAATTTTTCTGTTTGACTATGTTCCTTTCAAATAATCTGTCCCTTAAATGACTTCCTTATTCAATGAAATTTAAGTACATATCGTTGTGATTCTAATAATGTTTTTATAACCAAACATATTTGGCACTCATTTGTTACAATTTTTTCCCATTTACGTCGTCAATAGCTGGTGAAAGTGTAAAGTTAATATTATTATTGATTAGTAATGAAAATCTACTTCTGCGAGGCATTCTTAAATTTGCTGGGCTATCTCTTGTGTAGAGCATTGGTTTCCCATATTGCCTTATACTTAGTTAAAATAATTTTAAAATGTACTTGGTCATCTTATCCCTGTTTCTTCTTTTTAACTTTCACTCATTAGGAGGTTGTTGAAGATGCCATTGTCAAAAGACAAGTTTGCTCAGCACAAACATTCTTTCAAAGCAGGAAAGAAATTCATATGGTAGGACTGAAGCCAGCACTATTTTGTTATTTGTTCTTCTTCTTGTAAAATCTTTGTATAACATTTTTTACTACATTACTATCACTCTGGAACATAATTGAAATACTTGTACAGTAGTGTTTTCATGTAAATTGTGCATCAGTCAAGGTCTGGTTCAACAGTGACTTGCAGTCATCTTACTGTACTCTAAATTGTCAGATGGATCTGGGATTTTTTGTAGGGTGCACTTTATTTTTAAAGGGCTGATAACTTTGTGGCTCTCAAAAAGCCTGGTGTTAAATAAAGAAACGAAGTATTAAATAATCGTCAAAATCCTATGTGTACAGGTTGTGGTTACTAATTCACTGGAACGACTGCAAGTAAAATCATCTACTAAGCAACTGGTTAATTTAGAAATGGTGTTGGTTGTACCCAGACTGTCACCTGCTACTGCAAAAGGTTGCAATTGTATGATGTAGTAACGTAATTGATGGCAATAAAATGAAGCTAGTCAGTAATTGCAAGTGACACCTCAAAAAAGTTTGACGAGCACTTCTAACTTTTGTACTTTAGTTAAATGTATTCAAATAAGCAAAGGCATTTTATATCTTCAACAACATTTGTAGTAATTTGAAGTCAGGTATTTCTGTTTGGTTTACGAATGGCCCAGCAAGTTATAAAGCACTTTTTCAGGTTAGCCAGCTGATAAAGATGTTGCTCACAACCAGGATAAGTGTCTTTTAGCTGCAGATTTATGGCAACAATGCTTCTACTACCCAACTGAATTTCTCAAAAGTATAAAAGCTTACTCGGCAATCAGTTTACCTTTGGGTAAAGAAGAGGGAGCATAGACACTGCACCTTGGTCAAGCTATAAGTGTCGCAAAAAGTGTTATCAAGAAGTTCATAACAATATATTCTCTCAAACAGGAAGGCGTTGAATGTGATGGTTCCCTTTCGAGCTTCATTGAAGTTGGACTTAAAGTAGTTCTTCAGAAACTTTTACATCGTGACATGGATGCAGTGGTTACTATGTTAACCAACATGGTAGGGTTATATTTATAAAAATAGAATAAAATAAAACTATATGCATTTGTTCATAATTGTGAAAGAATTTTGTAAGTGTTATTTTGATTCAAGTGTTTCATGCTGCAAACACTGCAACTTGATATTTTTTTTTATTGATGAAGTTTTCAGATCAATTTTACTTCAAAATTTAAGGATTTGATTTATCAAAAATTTTTTTTACTGGTATAACAAAAATGTCATGTTGAAGACCAAATGCTTGTGATATTATTGTTATACGTTTCCGATTATTATGCTTCAGATTGACCAATGTCTGTAAAGTAGTACACAGTACTTGAATGTACATGTATAACTTATGCAGGCTGTGCTTAGCTATGGAGTGTGTAATTACTAAGTTGTAATTTTTTCTTCAAGGGTCGTGATGTTTTGCAACAGCTTCACCAGATCTGTTTGTACACACTTCATAGGCCTCTTAGAGATTTCCTGGTAAGTCTGACTTGTTACTAACTAACTCACTGGTCTTGTACATGAACCTTTTTTTCACTTTTCCACAACTTTGTTAATTAAAAAACAAAAATGACATCATATTTTTAATAACACTGAGTGACCATTACTGTTATTATGTGAACACGAACTTGAGAGTAGAGTCCAACTTCTAGTCAATGTAATGCAATGTTCATATTTTAAAGGGGCACTGTCGCAGACGTTTTAATTTTTTCAGCTTCATTCATTGCTAAAATAATTACCTGGTACCTTTACTCATTCTCAAAATGCTCCTGATGGACTAACAGGAAAATATCAAACGAATTGTGGCTCGAAGAGCAAACCACAATTAATTATTTGTGGTGATATTTTCAAGGAATGGCTCTAGAATTTGAAAAAACTGGCTAGTGTTCTCAACACTTCCATCCTTGTCATACAGTTTCAGTGTAGTGATATACAGGTCCTAGGTAACAAAACTACACCATCCATGATTTTTGGGTTTCCATTGATGCAGGAACATATTTAAGATTTTAAAATGACGTTAAAATATGGTGATAGTGCCCCTTTAAGTTTAATACAATTTTCATCATTTAAGCTGTCTTTAACTGACATAATTTTAGCTTCCATATGAAATTACTTGTATGGGTATTTGACATCTAATTGTACTATAGAGGGGGTAAGTTTCTAAAGAAACTGTGGTGCTGGATCGGTGGGAAGTATAACAACATAATTTGGTTTTATCAACTGGGTTGATAATGTAAATTGGCCACCGTAAAGAGATTTGAGAGCTGGTTTTCGTCGGAGCAAAGGGCTAACTCTCGAAACGTCAGCTCTCGAATCTCTTTACAATGGCCAATTTACATTATCAACCCAGTTGATAAAACCAATTTAATTGTACTATAGCTCACATTTCTATTGGGGAATGAAACATCAAAATACCTGGTAATATATATACTGAAAATCTTTTTTCTCTTGCTGTGTGCACAGCTCAGACAACTTTTATAGTACACTAATTCATTTCTTCGTCCCTTCACTCACTGCAAAAATATCAGCCTGAGTCAACTGAGTTATTAAGATAACAAGATGAAAGCAGCAAGCTTAAAGAATTCACTGGAAGATTTGAAAACCGGCCGACTTCATTCAGAATGTAGAAACAGATTTTCATTATACAATTAGTCTTAAGTTTCAATCAAAGTTTATTACCTTATTTTGGGGTCTTGTCCTTTCTTCTTGGAGCAAACTTAATCCATTCTGAGTTTATGTACATCATTTTTGTGATCTGATGAAAAGTGTAAATCTGAGGTAAACTGCTTCTTTTGAGCATTTGTTGTGTGTCATAATTTAAGAGGATACCAATCATGGCCATGGTAGAGAAGATTATGTATTTGAACAATACATATTTCCAGGAGAAACTTCTGTCAAGTTCGCTTAGTTCTTCACATTTCATTCATTTCATTCACCTTGCACAACAAATGCTGCTTTGTGACTCCCCTCACCCTGAGTCTCTATGGGTATACACTTGCATCAGGGCTTCTAATAATCTGCGGGAAAAAAAGTCAAATTTCGCAGCATTTGCAGAGACAAATTCGCGGAGAAAATGGCCGATTTCGCGGGGATTTTGTGGGAGTTTTTGGGGCAAATTTCACTAATAAGCAAACAAGAGACATTCCAGAAAAAAATACTGCAGGATGTCAGATTCAGGGCAAGAAAGAAAACACAAAAGTTCATCCAACACCGTTTTGAAGGAAACTGTTCTTGTTTCTAGCGGCAAGAAAAACGTCGACCGGTTGTCCTCCTTTTTCAACTGCAATTCAGAGCCGAAAACAGCAACGCAATAAATTTCTTCTCGCTGTCCTGTGTTGCTTTGCAGTTTCAAGGCAAGATTGTTTGTGATTGAAGGTTCAAATCCATTTGTGAAGTCGAAACATTGTTGTGTCTTCGATCGTGGTCAATTTGGCTAGAAGGAAACCATGTCATGTTTTTCAATTTGTTTGTTATTTTATTGATAGGACAGATTTTCCTGTCTACATCTGGCTGGTGATGTCCAGAAACTGGCCAACCAAGGGAAGAACAGTCCTCTTAAACTGCTTGTTTATTGTACTTTCCAGGCAAAAGAATTAGAATCAAGAGATTTTTTATCAGCTGAAGAAAAAAGTGTTGTCGAGTATGTCCACACCTTGGAGGCTATGTATAGTCAACAGTCATATTCAAAAGCTAAAGAGAACCTGGTTAACAGTGACCAGAAAGACAGGTTTGTGACAAATCTTGCAACACCTATGGTGAAGCTGATCAAGTTTTGCTACATGTTAAATTCTATCATTCTTCTTACAGAATCTCCAAACATTTTGATTAGTTTTGTTGCCATAATTACTTTGCATAATTATGTGTAATACTTTTATTATTTGTGACCAAAATGCTCCTGATGGACTAACAGGAAAATATCAAACAAATTGTGGCTCAGAGAGCAAACCACAATTAATTATTTCTGGTGATATTTTCAAGGAATGGCTCTAGAATTTGAAAAAACTGGCTAGTTTTTTCAACACTTCCATCCTTGCCATACAGTTTCAGTGTAGTGATATACAGGTCCTAGGTAACAAAATTTTGCCATCATGGCTCATTTGCTAGCTTTACTTCCTTATTAAAAGATTCCCAATCCCAAAGTAATAATTATGTGTAGAGTTTAAAATGGTGTTGTCTGATTACCAACTTGACTTTCTTTTCATATTAATAAAAATTAATGTTAATTGCCTTTCTTGTGTCCACCATTTATACTGTTGCCTTTCAGAATGCAGTTAAACACATTATGGCTGCTATGCCTATCTTGCAAAATTGGATGTGTAATAAATGCTTTCCTTTTATAGTTGGAGAGATCTTGGATTGTTAAGGAGTTCTTTTAATTTGGGATCCACTCAAATCCTTGACACCTACATTAAGACTGGTAATTTAGTACAAGCAGAAGTTGACAAGCAGGTATGGTAATCACGGCAGTGTCCATTACAAGAGTAGACAACATATAGTATACAGTGCAGTCGTTTTGCAAAATAGCTTGATGTCTTTCATTGCAAGCATTGGCTGCCTTTCACCTTGAATATTGTTTGGAAGATGCTTGGAGTTTGTGCCTGCAAGTTTTTATGTTAATTAAGATATCATTGCTTTTGGCATATGGCATATGTTATAGTACATTATCAAGAATCCTTTTTTTAAAATTTATATTTATTGTTTAAGACAAAAAAGTCATATTTTGACAAGAAATTTGGTTTGACATGCATGTAATTGAGTGTATTAATTTATTTTTACATTTGACATACTAACATACTGGTAATATAACTGTTGTCAGATTGTCATTTATTGATTGGAAGTAGTATCGGCATGGAAAAAGCTAAAAATAAACACAGCCACTAATACTAAACAATTATTGGATAAGGTTTTTGTGATATCCGGAATAATCAAGGTTAAAGTAAGTGTTATCGGCTGAGGCTCATAACACTAACCGAGACCTTTACTATTCCGGATATCACAAAAACCGAATCTAATAAATTGTTATTATTATTATATATATTACATTGTTTTCAGGCTTCCCATGGAGTAAAACGATTCATCCTTTTTGCGCACTTCCACGTAAAAAGATTTCAACACTTTTTTCTCTTTAACCCTTTAAGCCCCAAGGGGTCTCCCTTTGACGAGTAAAATCGTCTGGCGTTAGACAGAGTAAAATCTATATGTCACTCTTGGCGAGTAAAGGGTTAAGGTATTCGTAGAACAATTTCTTCGCCACTTTTGTCGATCTTTTAGTATTTCGAATCTTCATCTTCAAGCAATTTCTCAATTTCTTACTGAGTTGATGAAGCAAATCGACAATCCATGTTCTTACTTTGCTTTCCGTGAATATAAAACATTGCTCTTGGAAATCATGCATTGCAAGTGTAAGCTACAGATTATTCCCTTATCTGCTAGCAGATTAGTGAATAATCTGTAGGTTGCGCTGTTTCCCAGAATTAACTGTAGGCTCTTAGCCAATGAGAAAACAGATGGTGACTACAATGTATAATAATAATAGATAAATGCAGAAAATGTCTCACATCAAGTAAATTAGTTTATGCTTACTATTGAAGTCACATTCATCATTAAATTTCTATTAAACAGAATCTTCCAAGTGGTAGTAACTATGTGGAATTACCTCTTGCATGGGTTTGCTCCTGGGATGACCTCTCTAGGCAGAAAATACTGATTGAAACAATGCTCTCATGTAAAGGTAACGTGTGAATGCCTGGAAGTATGTTAGTTAAAAAGGCAAAAAAAAAAACACTCTGAAGTATGGTTCACCTTATATGTCTCAAACTTGAGAGTGCACCTTGTGTTTTATATTGATGTATGTAAGCTGTAATAGGGAATGTGAAGGGTAGTGGAATAGCAGTGTTCAGTCAACTGATCTTTGATGGCTTTGTCGAGTGAATATTTGTCGAATTTACAGTCTTCGCCCAGCCGGCGTAGTTGTGTAATGAACTGATCGATGGGTTTGTTTGCTGCTTTTGTGGAGTGAAATATGTGTCCAGACTAGTTAGTTAGAGCTTCTCCCTAGGTAGTACCAGTGTCCACGAGTGTGGAAAGATGTCTTGAACAGCTGGCCCTGCAAGGTGAAGAAGCAGCACTCGTTTATGATTTTGGACACTGTAATTCCTCTTGCATCGATGTAGTAAATTGTAGTCAGTTTCCACCAAATCCAGCGAGGGCTGACATTACCTGCCTGTTCATACGGATCAAAGGGCGTTATGGAGGTGGTCTTGGCCATCCTTGCCACCAAATATTGTGTTCTAGACGAGTTTACATGTTTAATGCCTCCATGATGTTTCGCATATGTCCCTGTTCAGTATATGTGTATTACCTATAGGGTATGCAAAGCGTACATACATGTACAATAAGTGATTCAGGAAAATTATGAAAGATCAACACCACAAAGGGTTGACTGTTTGTCACAGAAATGTTTTTAGTAACACTTCACTTCTAGATTTGACTTCCAAACAAAGTATGGGCTTTGTGCTTAATGAAACCCACTCCATGTCTGAACCTGGGTCTTTTAGTGATCCTGTTTATTTAACACAGTATACATTTACCACAAACCTGATAAAGCTACTGTTTGATTCTGTTTTAGCTTCATGACAGTTGTGTTGTGTTGTCAGCCAAACGGCTGGGACTGTTACAGATCATCATGGAGTATCTTATAATATGTGCATTAAATTGAGCATAACGTAAAACAAATCTTAATTTCAGCTGAAGATTCTATGGCCCTTTCTTACAATGCTGAGGTAACAGCAGAAGCCCTTTGGAACTACCTTTCATCTCATACAAACTGTCAGACATTACTCAGCTGGATAAGATCAGTGGCTCTTGATACAGCCTGTGATGATCCCACTCTGTGTGTGGGTGACAAATTTGCGGTTCATGGAGGGGGTGTTGTGTTGCCACTTCTGCCTAGGCGTGTCTTTAGTCAAGCAGCTCCCTGTCACAAGGTTGTCAGAGAGCTGATTTTAGAAGAGCTTACAAGGTCAGTGTACAACACAGGTCCGCATATTGGGCCAATTTTTTCAGCAGATGCGGAGGACTTCCCAGACTGCATTATAGGCACTAACAGCAGCCATGCAGTTTACAAGTTTGAGGAACAGTAAGATTCACAGTTGCCCCCAGAACTTGTTTTGCACAAGTCATGCTTAACAGAGGGCATGTCATCTCTTGTGGTTATAAAAATATCTGTTAAAATTATAATGTTTATGAAAAGGATATGATTTTCTATCGCCAAGAGTGTGGGACAAAGAAAAAATCTGAGTCCCTGATTGGAATCAAATGAATCAAATGCTCATTTGAATCACTGTGGAGAGACTTATGGCATGCTAGGCCATTTATTGAAAATTGACAACTTATTTACATTAACAAATTGATGTACATTGCCTACTCAATTAACTGTAGAGAAATGATTGTTCTGTACATTTGGGGCAGAAGTGAAGTAAAGTAGGGTATCTAAAGCGCATGACCAGCCTAGACACATTTTTATGATTATTGAATTTTATGCAGAGACTGCAACCATTAGCTCACCATTGGGTGTCTGTTTTGTCCCTTTCAGGAATGGTATGTTCAAGACATCTCAGCTTTCCAACTTTTCCCATCTTCTGCATTATTTGAGTACAACACAGGCATTGTTTGGAGACAATCTACCATTGTTTTCCTTGGATAACAACACTGAAAGTGGCAGTGAGGATTCCTTAAAGGCAGAAGGTTGCCTTGTGTCTATTTCACAATTCCATCACAGTTTCATTGACTACTGTATAAGACTAAGGCTTGTCAACCTCTTGTACCACTACTTGGACTTCTACAGGTTAGTACAAGGGCTAGGGTAATTACTTTCATTATTCCTTAATAAAAAGGCCTATGACATTAGCCGTGGGAGGCATGGTGGCCTAATGGTTAGTGCGCTGGACTCCGGATCAGATGGTCCGGGTTCGAGCCTCTAGCCGGGGCACTGTGTTGTGTTCTTGGGCAAGACACCTTACTCTCACAGTGCCTCTCTTCACCCAGGTGTATAAATGGGTACCAACGAATTTACTGCTGGAGGCAGTAGAAATACTCTCTGTCGCTTCATGCTACAGAAATCGGGATAGGCTCTGGCCTGATGGGCCACTAGGCCCGACTGCAGACTTACCTTATTACATTAGCCAGGCTACATATATGAATGCACTAGAGCTAGCGTTAGTGAGTGACTGGACCTAAAGCTTAGTCTGAGTTGGGGTAATTAGTACTATGTTGGGTTTAAAAGCTGAAAGTCAAGAAATGGGATTATGTGGCTGTGATGCCAATAAAATACTTCTCTGAATCTTGGTGACCATTTGACCATTCAATTTCTGTTTGATTACTTTTTATTTTACTTCTCCCCTGGTCCAAAATTCATAGCTACGGCCCTAAGAAGTATGGCCTGTATGTGCTTAGTTCCTCCCATGAAATCCAAGCTGTTATTGACTGTCAGAAGCAGGTTCATAGGAAAAGGAGAAATGGTGGCTAGATGTTCGAGTTACTTTCTTAAGTCAGTGACTTCAAAATGATCCAAACGGAGAACTTTCTCTTTTCCTATTTCTAATTATTTTGACCTTGTCACTATCAGGCTATGTGAATCTACAAAAGGCATGAAAGAACTTAAATTGGATCCAGCTAGACCACATTGGGTTGACATGCTGATAATGTGTCGTCTCCTTGGACATAACTGCAAAGGTATAGGCTTCATAGCTTTGTTCCCCTTTTTTCCATTGTAGTGATTCTACGTTCTGAAAAAAATATATGAAACTTTACCTGGTGCGGATATGCTTATTACTTTATTGTTTCTGTGTTTGTTTGTTTGTTGTATAAGTTTTTGCAATGTATTGATTATTTGGTGGTACACCTTTTACTTCAATAGGGCAATTCTGTCTAAGAAATACCAAGAATGGGATTCATTTGGGTGCTATTCCAATTGCAGCTTTTTACATAGCTCAGATGGTAGAGTAATTAGCAGGCATGTACCCTGAAGATTGTGACTTCAAATCCCACCTGAGCCACTGAGGCACCAAATCGTTGCGACAGGTCACTTCGATTTGTCGTCTCGTGTGTATACACACTATGGCAATGCTGTTTTTGCTCATTTTGGTGCTGTGTCCTGTCATACAAATTCAAACTGATTTGGTTTTGTGCGGCATGTTGTAGCGACAAAATTGCAACGCCACCAATCTATTTTTAAAATGGTGCCATTAATGAAAGAACTTTTCTCTTTTAGACCCCAATGCTGTTTTTCAAGCCAGCCTAGCCATGGCAGGGTTTGTGTTAAACATAAAATCTCCATCAGTCACTAACATTCTGAAAGCTGGACACCCAGTAATGGCCCTAAGCAGTCTTCTGTATGGACCAAACACACTCAGTCAGGTAATGCGGTATAGCTAGATAGCCCTGTTGATGTGGTTTGATAGAAAATGGTCCCACAGGGCTGGAAATATTTTTTTCCCATGAAAGGATGTGTCCGACTAAGTCACCATTCTGATCACACAAAACTAGTGATGTTAGACAATAATGAGTTGTCAAGGCAAAACATTAGCAATTGCATCAGAAAGTAATTGTCCAGCCGGACCCCAGTTGGGATTTCATTGGACATTGGTAAATTTTAGCCAGCTATAGTCTGATGTCTGACTGTTATGTGCAGGCCGTGTCTCATGAACGGTGGGGTACGCATGAGAGCCAGTCCAGAAAAAGCCATTAGACCCTGTACACTTCAGCAGGGTTGACACAGTGGTGAGAACACTTGCCTCTGACCGGTGATGGACCCGACATCATGTGTGGGTTGAGTTTGTTGTGAGTTCTCAGCCTTGCTCCAAGAGGGTTTGCTCTGGGTACTCCGGTTTTCCCTTCTTCTCAAAAACCAACATTTACATTTCTAAATTCCAATTTGATGTGGAATGCACGTCCACATGTTGAATGAGTTCTCAGCTCTTAGGTGTACCATGGGTAAATCATGTGTACCATTAGGAGTTCCCAGACATCACTATAATCAGTCTGCATACCACGATCTGATTCCAAACATTCAAAGATCTTCACATAAGAACACCAAGGCATTTGAGACAGCCAAGAGTTCTCAACTAACTATGTTCTAGACAAATCGACAACACAATTTGGCCGTGCTATATGCAACTAGTCTTACATCAAAGCCAATCTGCATGAACATGAACAGGAACAGATTGTAATACTTCCAAAATTCTAAGTTACCTTTTATTAATGCATTAACAACAGAGTATTATTGCAGTCAACTTGCAATTCAAGTGATTCCAGACAGTATGATGGTCTTCGTAATAATACTAATATACTAATGAAAATGATAACGGGAACCGATGCCAGTAGTATGTTCCTTTCAACTTTTGCAACTGCGGTATATGTGCAGTTTTTGCCACACCTTGTTTTTACATTTTGCTCGCTTCATAATAACTTTGAGTTAGCCTCCACAGTGGAAAGTGTGGTGACCTAATGATTAGCCTGCTGGACTCCAGGTTGAATGGTGCAGGTTTAAGCCTTGGCCAGGGCACTGTGTTGTGTTCTTCGACAAGACACTTTACTCTCACAATGCCTCCCTTGACCCAGGTGTATAAATAGGTACCGGTGAATTTAATGCTGGGGGGAGGGAGGCAACCCTGTGATGGAGAAGCATCCCATCCAGGGGGAATGGAAATCCAACTTGCTTCATGCTACAGAAACCTGGATAAGCTATGGAATAATGGGCCACTAGGCAGACTATCCCCAATGAAGGCAAAGTAGTATAATATACATAAAATGAATAATGAACATCAGGCATTAAAATGAGTGCAAGGCTGTATATTTCAGCCACCCCCCCCCCCCCTTGGAGCTTTATAAATACATAAGCTTTGATTCAAAATGTCAGTGTTTTCAGTTTCTAATGACCTTTTTTTTTTAATTGAATCAGGCCATCATCTCGTCTGAATCACAACCTAACATTCCAGCTTGGCAGGTGGAAGACAAACTTCTGCATGAAGCCCTCGTAAATTTTCCCAAAGTACACTCAGCAGTGTTTCCTGTGACATCTGGTACTTGTGGGATTGAACCTCAGGATGTCTCGGTTTATAAGCTTTTACAGGTACATGAAGTTGTTGTGTAATTACTATTTTAATTACAGCAAAAAACACTTGCAAATGAGATCCCTGCAGGAGCAATTTTACAGACAGTTTAAATCCTATTATATTTTGCTGTTAGTAATGAAGTGATGCAAAAACAAATATTGCAGTAACCTTTTTTCATTGAACCTCTATTTTACTTAGGGTGCTTTTAAGATCCACAAGTAAAACAAATTATGGTTATTTTGTTGTTAATCACCTTCACTCCTTTCAAAGGGAAACTCGCCATTTGAAATCTCTCGATTGTTTGGATGGCAGTTGACAAATGAACTTGCCTCTAAGAGCGGTAAGTTATGACTTTAATCTGTGCTAAAATTTACTTCCAATAAAGTGCTCATACTAAAGTAAATCAGTTGTTACATTCTTGGCATCTTAAACTTTTAACTTCCACCTAGAACATGGAACCAAATAGAGACCTTTTAATTTATAAACCATCATGGATGAGAACAACTTCTCCTTGTACAGCGTATACCAGTACAGCTATTGCATGTTCTAAGTGTAGTAGGGCCTTGAACCGTGGTGTGGAACAATTCACTGGGTTATTTCCTAGTATTCTCGTTACTGAGCTAATAGCCAACTATACAGATGTGTTGGCTTATGTTAAGTACATTGGACTCTGGATTGATTGTTCCAGGTTCGACCCTTGTCTGGGGTCATTCTGCAGTGTTTTTGCTACAGTGCCTTTCTCCAGGAGAAAGCGAGGATGACGCGGTGGTGAGAGCACTCGCCTCTCACCAATGTGACCCAGGTTCGATTCTGGGTTGAGTTTGTTGTTGGTTCTTGCTTTGCTCCCAAGGTTTTTCTTTGGGTTATCCGGTTTTCTTCCCTTCTCAAAAACAACATTTCAAAATTCCAATTCGATCTGGATGGAGGACCCACATGAAAACCAGCAAAGGCTGATTTGGCTTTTTCACTAAATATCTTTACTTATTTTTTAGAGTATAAATGGGTGATAGTGAACTGTTTTGACAGTCTTCACAAAGCTAATGGTAACCTGTCAGGTAACCTGGGCTCAGGGGCTAAACAACGTTGCCTCCAATTATTTACGGGCATTGTTTCTGTTCCATGAACCAGCAAGATGTCTCTCTCTTCCTCAAGGAAGTAACTTTTCGCAGCCTGTTGATACACCACGTATCACTTAAAATTACATTAGGTGAAAAATATACATACATACATACATAAAATCTTTAATTTGTCGTTCAATTTTAACTTTTTGCATTTGAACACAAGGTAGAATCTTAGAAAAGAAAGAAGGTCATCTAGTGCCATAAGATTGTCAATATCTAAAATGACCGTTAGTGTTGATTTTATGAAGTAGAAATCTGGAAGTAATGTCACTAATTCAGAACTTCAGCATCATTCATGAAAATGTTGATTACGGGCGCAGTGAGTTTAAAACAGTTCAACATTTCCTTATCACAAACTTCTGAGAGATAAAATGCTCTCACTTGAACAGTTTCCGTTTTCAGTGAATCAGTACTTAATTGCCTTGATGGATACAGGCTATTGTAGCTTGAACAGTAAAATAGAAAACCAATGGCTTTTCTTTAACCAAAACCATATAGAAGAGTAAAACATGATTGATTTTATCGTTCTTTTTGTTTTTCAGACACATCTGGTGATATGCCACATTTTTCTAATGATCAGTTAGTTTCCCAACATGCACATGTTGAAAAGCTGACCTTTTCATATTACCTTCGTCATGGGAGACCCTCTTTTGCTTTTGTATCTTTTGTTGGTGATAAGCTAAAAGATGCCACTGTATCCAAAACTAAGTAAGTACGAATTCAAACAATTCTTTATTAAATATTTAAAGGGTGTTACATTTTATATCTTTCACTTTCTGTATTGTCACAGAATACAACAAGCAGCATTGAAGACATACAGGGTTGCTGTACAACATTTAAAAAATTCGTCTGTGTGTGCTGCATGTGTGGCATTCACTGAGATGCTTGGGTTGGATAGCGCTCCCCTTAGAGTAGACATACAGGCTGCTAATAGATTGCTGGCACATGCAGGATTTGAAGACCTTTTAGGAGATGAGTCCAAGGAAGGCAATTCAATGGAAGATGCAATTGGTAATTATTTCAGGCTGACGCACAAGTCTTGTTTCAGTTGGGACCAACCATTTTAATCTTAAACGGTTTTGGTTGAATCCTCATGGAAAGTATTTTCATTTCCACGGTTTTTATACAAATTGCTGAATTAAGTGATACATGCATATTGAACGGTTCATCCAATTATTTTGACAACGACAACTGAAATAGTCTGTGAGCCAACAAAACAGTTCTAAGAAGCATGCCATAACTTAAACTTACGCACACGTGCGGTGTACTCATTTATTTCGTGAAAGTATGCACAGGGCAAGAACCTGGTTGGTTCCAACTGGGACCAGTGTGTTTAGGTTTTAACTGCAACTGAAGTCATCATAGTCTATATTGGTCTTCATACATTTAATAATTTCTCTTTTGTTATTGTTTTTAGCTTCTGAATTTTTGTCATGTGCTGGCAAAGGCAACCAAAAACCTGAAAGACTTCTGACTGCACTGAAAAGTGCAACAAGAAACTTAATCAGTAAGGAGTGTTTGGACAGGTATTAGTTCTGACTTCCCATTTCTATCTCATTCAAGGGAACAAGCACGATTAAAGACGTTGATAATAGTCTGTGTCGAGCCTAGTGGCCCATACTGCCCAAGCGTATCCTGGTTTCCGTCGCATGAAGCGACAAGGAGTATTTCTACTCCTCCCTGGATGGGATGCTAGTCTATTGCAGGGTTACCTTTAGCATTAGCTCGCCGGTGCCCATTTATACACCTGGGTGGAGAGAGGCACTGCGAGATTTAAGTGTCTTGCCCAAGAACACAACGCAGTGCCCTGGCTGAGGCTTGAACTCCGACCACCACAAAGACCTTGTTAGAATAGGATTAAACAAAACTTGCACAGTGCAGTAAGGCATAAAACACTTTGTCTGCGAAATTTTTCACCACTTTGTTCCTTTTGCTTCGAGGGAGTGGTGAGGTTTGTGGCGCTTGTTCATGTACAACCATCCTTATCTGCTTCCCTTTAAACGTTTACCATTTTGCCATTCACTTAATCATTTAGGACATCATTTGAAGCAGGCCAGCACTGGAATCTTGTAGTTTTGTTTTGTCGAGTTCACAAGATGGAATTTCCACTTACATTCCTACAAGACTGTGCAAAGGCGGACAAGTGGCTATCCTTTGTTTGTCATGCACAAGCCTGCCAATTTCCAAAGGAGCAGGTAAACACAATGTGTATTGTATTTTAGCAGACTGCTATAGACAGATTACAATTCATGAATTGTTAAGGGGAACTGCCTGTTTTTCGCATCAAAGGCTGCTTCTTCGTTCAAACTCAATACTTCTCTTTTCAGTGGACCACCACACCCATCATTTTCCCACCCTCTTCATGGAAATCGAATGTGCATCTTGAGTATGGTTAAGCTGCATCGCGATTTGAGATGCTTTACACTGTAAAAAGCACTTGTATTCTAACGAACTTTAGCGCAGCGTCGCTAGCTTCTATGAGCGGAACCTGAATGAAGATTCAAATGGTCATAACACATTCTAAAAAAATCCTTGATGACAGATTTGATTTATTGTTAGGCGATGAGAAAAGGCAAGCAAATCTGTGCAATCTTGGTAGGAACACCTGGCCAGTTTTCATTCTAAATTTACGTGATTTTAAATAGGTTGATCATGTGATACAACAAAACATACCACCTGGCACTTTTAGTCAACGTCAAGAGGGTGAAAAAAAATGTTGGTTAAAGTTGAAGTTTACTTTTATTCTTTAACGAATTTGTCAGCAAAATACAATACAATAATAGAATGAAATAATAATGTACATGATAGACGAATAATTCAAAATAAGACGGGATCTGACAGTGGAAAGAAACAAAAGTAGCACGTCATTTGCAAGATACCCCCTACTACACTTCACGTCCACTTAAACTATATGCTAGAAAAAATTACAAGCAAATAGAAATGTGATAGTAGATAACTCTAGCCTAGAATACTATTAGTTCCTCGCTGTCATTAATAAATAAATATTAATTAAGCTGATCTAAACGTAGTGAATGAACTAGTAGGCCACTTTCGCTGTATTAAAATTCAGCTTGATAGTGAGGCCTAGAGGACACAAGCGAAAGAAATTAGTAAACATGCATGTTTACTTTGGATTCTTTGTTTGTGTCCTCTCGGCCTCGCTACCAAGCTGAATTTTAATATCGCAAAAGTGGCCGTTGCTTTAATACTATGTGGCAAACGAGTTCAACAGTTCAGCAGTCTTGGTAAAATACTATTTCCTTTAAGTTGTAATCCTGATTATCTGGATGTCGCAGTAGATTGTGAAGACTAGTATTAACCATTCGCAACCTGGATATATCGAAGATCATTTTCATTTACCATTTTTGCACTGATCATTTTGCACTAATTCCTTATCCCTGTTCTGACTTTGACTTCTAGCAGTGTTTTAAAATGTGCATGGTTATATTTTCAGGTAGTGTACGTTATTGAACATGACTTCTCCAACCCTTACATCCAAGAACATTTGCAGTTAGCATTTGAAAATGTCCAGCTAATTAAGGTTGAAAATGCATCAAGTGATGAGCTTACCAAGAAGCGAAGCCAGAAAAGAAAGTCTGTGAAGACAGGAGGACAGGTATGTTTGTGTTTTTATAAGAGATATTTTATAGTTTGTAGAATGTATGGTAGGTCTGACTGTATCTCTTATGATTGATCTCCATGAGGCGATTTCCCCACCCACACACACTTGTTATCTTGAGACTATCAACAGCATGGCTTTGAAAAGTCAAAAGCCACAGGACATACTTGACGTCTATGTGAACCTAACAATAATGGTCTTATTTTTGTAGTTTTATTACAAGCCTATATAAGTGCTCTGAAGCTGCCGAAGGGGTGGTATGATGGGTAATACATGCAAATTGAGAAAGTCCTGCCCGTTTGTCTTGGTAAAGTCACCAAACCAAATTCAGTATTTTGCTCTCCTTTCAGCAATTGCCTCGCCTCGGTCATAATTTTGACACCGCAGCAAATTCCTCGGAATAGGGCCCTTTTGCTTTCCATTGAGTGATATTCCCAAAGATCTCAAAAAGAATGTTTTTAAAAAGCAAGGCTTATATTGGCTGCTCTTTTATATTGCTTGTGTTTTAGTCTGTGACACCATCCCGAGACGTTCGTGCTCAATTTTACTCTCGCATGGGTCTCGTCGCTTCAACAGTGGCACAGCCCTCTCAGAGTGCTAAGGAAGAACCTGTTGCTCGTCCATCATGTAGCAGCAGCGCAGAAGATGAAGAGATTTCCAAAGAAAGAGCAAAACACGGTAGCGACAAGGAGCTCAATAGCGCGAAAATAGGACATGCTGATGAAAGACTAGCTGTTGACTCCCCAGGTACTGACTTGACATTTCACTTACCTAATGTATTTTGTTGCTGCCTAGGTTACGACGCAGCCATTCTAATCGTGTACGTGAATTTCTGGATTGCGCCCGCAGTATCAAGGGCAGCGTTGTTGCTCATAAGAAATGGTTCGTTTTGCTCTTCAGTTGAGACCTTGGCAAAGATTGGAGTTGCAAACAAAAGATCGTTAATAGTTTTTTTCTTGTCGGCCTTTGTTGCTGTGTCGAATGTACGTTTATTCGCTTGTGGAAGTATTTATCGAGGTCATGAATGTTTTGTGGGAGGCATGGTGGCCAAATGGTTAGTGCGCTGGACTCCGGATCGGATGGTCCGTGTTCGAGCCCTGGGGCACTGCGTTGTGTTCTTGGGCAAGACACTTCACTCTCACAGTTCCTCTCTCCACCCAGGTGTATAAATGGGTACCGGCGAAATAATGCTGGGGGTAACCCTGCGATGGACTAGCATCCCATCCAGGGGGGAATAGAAATATTCCTAGCTGCTTAATGCTACTGACACCGGGATAAACTCCGCGTGAAGAGGATGTCATTGTGGTTTTATTTTTAGTTTGTGGTGTTACTTTGGGGATTGCTTATTTCAGATTAAATCATCCACAAGTATATGAATCTAATGAATGTGTAATTTTTAAGTAAAACTATCGCGAGAATGTTACGCCATCTGAAATGGAGCAAGAAATGAGCCAAGCGTAATAGGGTGGTCTATCATTTCTTAGTTGAATCCGTTTTTCTGCAATAAGTGGCCATCACAGATTACCTTGTAGCAAACAAATCCATCGACACCCAGATAAACTGTTTACATACACATCCTTTTTTCACTGTTCAGAAGTACTTCTCAATGCCGAAGATGTACAGCACAACCTGTTTGACATCCTGTTCAAATGCCAGTCGGTTGCAGTTCCATGGAGGTACTTACTGGCGCATTCAATAACACTTCACAGGTCCCTTCTGTCAGTATTGGCAGCTTGCTTTCAGGTTAGTCATGGGTCCTTCATTTAGTGCACAGCCCATTCCATTCCAATCCAATGGATTAAATAAAGTAGACGGAATCATCAGAGTCAGTGCTTTACTTTACGTTAGGTTTCATTACGTTACATTACTCTACTCCATTGCATTACTCTAGTTACTGAATAGCTATATGAAAGTGAAGAATGATCATCGCAGTGAGTTTCCAATTTAGCGGTTGGAAAGAAGAAGCCTAAAAAAATCAGGGCTTCAACGGGATTCGAACCCGTGACCTCCGTGATACCGGTGCGATGCTCTACTAACTGAGCTGTGAAGACACACATTGGGAGCGAGGTCAATTTATTGAGTTCAATAATTGAGTTCTTGTCTTCTTGTCTTTCAGGATGCCAAGCCATTGGATTGCTTATGTGCCTGGCTGTGCTCTACAGTGTGCCCTACTGTGTTGGAAACTGCTGTAGCTTCTATCTCAGGTATAGAGTATTCACTGCACCAGTTGCACCAAACATTGGTTAAACAAACGGTCTGCATAGTGCAGTTCCTGCCAAAACAGTAACTTGTGAAACGGTTTTTGGATTTTCAAAATCCTCCACGTTCGTGCTGAAAGTTACTGTCTGTAAGACAGGCACCGAATAGTTAAACTTATACGTCGCATTTCCTTTAAAAAAGAAAAAATGTGTTATCCAGCTTGTTTTCCGTTTCGCAGTTCAGTTTACCGCTGTTCTTTTCACTTCAAATGTCTACCTTCTGTTATGGACAGACTAACTAACAGAATCATTTAATGGTTAATCACTAATTTATTAACACTCCATTAATTAACAGGCAGTCATCAAGAAGAGTCTTGGGATGTACAAAGTATGATTTTACTCATTTACAGTAATAGACCATTTCACGACGTGAGGGGCATGATGGGGTAATCAGCTGAAGATTACAAACAAGCAAAGTGGCAAAACACACATTTTCTTTTATATTTCCGTTCTGAGTTCACATTTCGAGACAAGACATCCACTTTGAGCTGATTGAGTGTTTTTGTGGACGTAGGAATTTGTTATACGGTTGAAACCAAAAAATTGGATCTTAGCCACTCAAGCCACAAAACTAGTGCCCAGCTCAATCGACTCAAAATCGCTATTTAACATTTCTCTGTCTACAGTAATCTACAGTAATAGTTTGCTCTCGAAACGTGAACTCAGAACGGAAATATGAAGAAAAATGCAGCTTTGCTGCTTTGTTTCTTTGTAATCTTGCCTTGTTTATCCACAGTACCCTTTACATCGTGAAGTGGCCTATTTTTCATGCTAATAGTTTAACGGTCACTGGGCATAGTATCCATTTATTAGCTCTATATCATAAAAACCTCTATATTATTTAGATGCAATATTATTATGCAATTCTAAGCGGTCTAAGACAAGCTGTTTCGTACAGAAGCCACAGTCGCAACCAAAATAACGTGACGACAAGTCGCTGCTGCAACTTGCCTCGTGCGGCAACAACAGAATTCTGTCTGCGATCAGTCAGCGTGCAACTGATCACAGTGACCAAGATTTTCACAGAAATTCACCGTGTCATACGTCATGAGGCAAAATGTTGCAGCGACGTGGCACGTGAAAAGGACTGGGCAACAAGTTGACACGAACATTTATCGCACGCAATTCACCATTTTCAAACAAAATCAACAGTCCAGCCTGAAAGAAAATCCTTTGCCTCTCAGTCATTCAGTACCGGATATTCAGCACGCTCGGGCCTTACTGCATGATGTTGAGCTAAATCTTTACCGTCGGCCATCCCGCTCAATCAATAAGCTCATGTGTGTGTTTAATATCTGCAAACAGAGCTTCAGTGGCATGAGTGGAATGAAGGTGACCTCACCGCACTCATTTTAGCAATTGTTGACACAAGAGAGAAACTTGCCCACACTCTGGCCAAAGCATTTTATATTTTTGATCCGGTGAGTAAGTTCATTTTTAAATATACTACTAACATTGTATTATGTCGTGCCAGTCTTCAAATGAAAATGTGACGAACCATTTTTAAATGTGTTTCGTCAATCTTCTTTGTGGTTCTGACGAGTCTAGCTTTCCATTGAAACAGAAAGAATGTTCACTCACCTGATATTATTTGAACCTGAGTGAACAGAGTTTTATAATGCTCTGCTTCCTTTCTCTCAAAGGAAAAACCCTAGTTATTTTTAGGTATACCATGTAACTTGTTTTATGTTCTAGAACTAAGAATTACAGCAAAATCTTTTTTTATTGATATTATTCCTTCCACAGGCTAGTCCTCTGATAAACTTTTTTAATTTCTATGAAGCATTTCTGGTACATTCCGATTACGACGCTTGCCGGGAAAAGTATTTGAATGCGTTTAAGATATCTTACAGCAAGGTATGTAAAAGAGACGTGTTTCGCCCTGCATGGATATTTCTTGCCATATGATGCATGTCGTTTTTGTGTGTTTCTTTGGGATCTGGATCGGGATCGGTGATCCAAGATCACTTGCATGATGGTACATACATCAAAGAAGCGGATGCGTCCTTGTCCAGGGTGGAGTCAACTAAGATCTGAGTGATCTTAGATCACTGATCTTGAAAACATTATAACAATAAAAAGTAACACACCAAATTGGATTCTTAAAGCTAGAACTGATTTACGGTTTCTTTGCGTGGATGTTAAAACTTCCCCTGAATGGAATGCTAGGAAATCACAGGCCGCTTCAGTTTTGTCAAGTTATGGTACCCAAACAATTGGCCATTGTCGATGTCTATTCCTGGATGGAGAGAGGCACTGAGAAAGCAAAGTTCCTTAATCAGGAACACAATCAGGTTGGGCTCAAACCCAACCCTTCCGGTCTGTACTACAGCGCACTATTCCATTTGATCACCAATTTGCTCAGTATAACAGGTTACCTGAGAATTCATCGAAAATGCAAAGAGGAAGCCAATTCAAATTTGCAGATCCATTTGAGTGTAACGTCTTTTTTAATTCATCATTCCTTTGACAGCTGTCCATGAAAGTCGTAGCAGACAAGCACATGAATGTACTCAGGATTGGGACGTTGGAATGGATAGAAAAATTAACGAGCCAAGTGACGAAAAAGATGCTGACTTATTGCGAGAGTGCCCACCAACAACGCCATCTTCTGACAATTTTGGCGCGAACCATGTTTGGAATAAACTTCACTTGCAAAGGTGTGCGGAAACATAATTGCAATGATTACATGTTAAACTATTTGGCAGTCAAGAAAACCTTGAAAACACTTTAGTTGATACAGATAATCATCTGTTGAAAAGCTGTTTTTTAACTTTTCGGCGCAACGAAGACTAAAACGTCGTTTGATTGAAATATGTTTGATTTTGAGCATGCATGACTTTGCAATGGTAGATATGCTTAAATGAAATAAGAATCAGCGCCTACATTAATAGTCTACGGCTAAGGTAGCTGTTTTTTATTATTATTATTATTATTATTTTCAACAACTTGATAATATCAGATACAACTTCCATAAAAATATTAATTATCTACAATAATGGCTCTGTCAAATTACAAAATAAAGCTAATAACATTAAAATTACTAACACAATATCATAAATATATATACTACTAATAAAACAATGAAACTAAACCTACCAATAACAGAAGAGAAATATCTTACAATAAAAACACCAGCATAGTATACTAAGTAAGTAAACAACATTTTAAAAAGTTAGAACTTTGTAACAAAATATTTGGTCATTTTTGTGGTGAATTAAGTTCTGTATGTTTTTTTTAGCTATACATGCTGATGATGAATTTTTGTTTGTTACTTGAGGTAGATAGATCATTTAAATGTGGAAAGAGCATGTGAAACATTTTTGCCAAAAGCAATCATGTCTTGGACATGTTTCTTGTTACTGGGCTTAGCGCCATTATCATAAATCATGTTTCAGTCGGCTCTTGGCGCTAGTTGTGGTGTAATGATTACTAAGGCTCACTAGATGCCATTGCTTTCATTCTTTTGCGAGAGCCCGAACATTTTATTCTTTATTTTCAGTTCCTGGTTATTACGAGTTGCATGAAGTCAATACAGTTCTTCAAGGCACAGACGCTGATATGAGACTTGAATTGATGCTGGAGCAGGGCAGCGAAGAGAGTCAAGCTGAGAAGGAAAGGGTGTTACACTCACTACTTAACACCAAACACTTTGTAGAGGCGAGGAAATTTGCTGAATTGGTTAGACTGTCTGGTGATCATATCACGCAGAAAGAGGTGAGACGAACCTGGACAACTGACACACATGAGCAGAATACAGCAACAACATCAACCGAGAACCTAGTTTACGAGCTCGCTCACTGCGAATCTCCTTTGATTAGAGTGTCCAACCAGTATTTTTCTAAGTAATTTGACTTGAGCAAGTTCTTCATTAACAGTTTCACTTTATCCAAGTCACCATTCTACTATCGCGTTCGCCACAGATGCGTAGTTTAAAAGTTGATAATAATTATGTAGGTACTCGAAATCTGATAAAACTCTATTAATGATGATAATTTAGCTCAGTTATCGCTCAGTTACAGCAATATCAATGGGCGGAAACAGCAAACGTTCTCCAGAATAGCTATTCCGTCCTCAAACCAAAGAAACGATTATTTTTGTTTGCAGAATAATGCCCGCGATATAACACCAAGGCAGCGATTTGCTCCAGGGAACAGAATACTCATTATAATATTTCACTAATGTTTCAGTTCTGGAATTCTGAAATAATAATACTGACTCAATTGAACGACCATTCGGGTTATTCCAAACTATTCTTATTCCGGAATAGGGGTCAATCGAACGCACCCTTAGTAGTTCTATGGCTGTTGTCGAGAAAGTGCCACAGAAAAAGACACCAACTGCAGGTTTTCACGATGCTGAATTTTTGCAAAACAGCCTTGGCATGCTTCCTTTAACATTTGTTCTTCTATTCTTTTCGATCCATATTTAGGTTGAAGCCGATTTAGAAAATGCCAAGAATTCCATGCTTTGGGAGATAGAACAGGGGCGGCTGGCATTCTGGCACAGAGCAGAAAAATGTTTTAGAGATCACGGCTGCAAACCAGACACTGTGGGCACATTTTTTGAGGTAACCAACATGGCAATGGCCAATGGCAGGCTCTCAAAACCATTCTAGATACTTTACGGAAAAGTGCTAAGACAGTTATTTTAACAATACTTATGAAGAAATGGTTGTACTCTTGAGAATATTGTATGTTTTTATATTTTACACGATCATATTCTTTTGTTACAGAGCCAAGCCAGTGACGCTGAACTGTCATTTACTGAGCGTGCTATGCTTCTTGGGATAGCAGTGAAGTGGTTTTCAAGTTTACCCGCTGACCAGCAACAGAAAGCACCCGAAGAACTTAAAGAACTTCAAAAGAAGCGATGGCTGTTTAAGATACGAGCAGAAATAGAAAAAGATGTTGAGGTTAGAATATGAGCCCGCTTGTTCCTTAACCACAGATCTTTGCTGATGTTGCTGAATTGAACATAAGTTCTAATCAGCAAAAGGCTTATCAGGGACGGCGGAACGTATTTTAAAGTGGGGTGGCTTGACAACGAGCGCCGGAGGCGCGAGTTTTTAGGGGGGTCTGTCTTCAAAGGACTCTTCCTCAGGTTGTGTCCCGACAACAGCACTTTGAATGCACTTAGCTGAGCACCCAATGGTGATGCACATACATCGTCTCTGAAATGTGATAACAAGTTATCGATTTCCTTCGCAACGTTAACATCTTCTTCTTCTCCATTTTTCTTTTTTATTATTTACGTTTTCCTTTATTCATTATTTCTTCATACGAACCTTGTACCCCCCGGCTCCGCCGTCCCTGTAAAAATGCTCAGTGTAGAACCCCGTACAATCAGCATTTTTTGTTATATTCCAATCAGTCATGTCATGCCTCATGTGTTGATTTTCTACTTTTTTGTACTTAGTTTATAATATGAACTTAGTTTAGTGTTATAGTTGAATATTTGTAATTAATAATATACTTAGTTTGTAATATATACTTAGTTTATAGTAGTTGAATTTTTATGATCTACGATATTATTAATCTTATATTATTAGTTTTAGTCTCTTTTTATGTCTGTACAAACACGCCCTCCATGGAAACCAGCTGAGTGTTGTTGGGGCTAGCGTGTTTCTTTTAATTAAATAAAGTATACCTACCTACCTACCTACCATCAACTTCCCCAAGAAAATTTAACCTGCCGACACACAATGGGAAATATTTGAAGCCATGTTGCAATGACACGTCCACCCGTGTGTGCTGATAACATTTTCAGATACGCGTCACTGCAACATGTCCCCGCTGCGTGAACTCGTGGGTGTGCGCACTGTGATGTTGCCCCCGTATTGTTTCTTTGTGGGTTAGCACCTGTGCATTTGGTTTTAAGATAATCTTCGGAGATTCCTTTAACGGAAAGAGATTGTCACGAGTAAAAATAACTCATGTCACAAGGGAATATATGGAGGAAAAGTTGTAAATTTTGAGTGGTTTATTTGGAAATAAAGCCTGTTGGTGTTGTAATTCAGCCGGTCGAGGGAACAAGTTCCAGTCTCGACAAATCTCCGTAGAAACATTCGAGGAGTTTATGTCTCATTTTATCCAATTAAACCTATAGCCCGAGAACTCGCAAATACCGTGTACCGACGTAATCGCGCCAGCAAACACGTCACGTTGCTTAGCAACTTCAGGGGCGAACACCGCGGGCTCAGCCGGTCCTGGAGACGGGATTTCGTCATCACCTGGCATTTATTCCTCTGACTGAATTGTGCAGTAATATATTTTTGTGCACTTTCCAGGGCCATTTGACCCGGTCTGTAAGCCATCTGGAGTTTCTTTCTCATGAGACAGAGTTAGAGTTATTAAGTGAAATCAAGCCGGCTAGCATTGAAGTTGTTACCCGCACGGCTGTCAATTTAAAAGAACTTGTGCAAGACGATACTGCCGCAGTACAGAAAGACTCCAAATGTCCATTGGAAACAGACAAGGTGACACAAAATACTTTTGGCATAATTATTTTCTTTTACGTTCAGCTTTTAATTCCTCTTCTTCATTTATATTCAACGTACATTATGAAGGGCAGTTGTTCTGTGCATTACTGTGTTATATTAATGGCTCAGAAAAGTGTGCAAGGTAAGGCTGCATTTAGGCCGAAGTGTCCCAATGGCGCCGAAATTTATCCCTGTTTCGTTACCACAACTGGAAGTATTCTATTTCGCACCAAGATGGGGTAATGTCAATCACTAGCTTACACCCTTCCCGGCCCAACTTTTCTTAGACAGTTAAATGTGTAATTCAAGAAAGGAGAATTGTTCAGCTACATCACGGCTATTAAAGGTGGGTGTTGCTTGTTTACTCGTAGGAGATGAGAGCTTTGGAGAAGGTGATTGGTGACTTGTTAGAGGGCTGTCATGTCAGTCAGGCTCGGTGGCTTGCAAGCTTGTTTAATCACAGCTGTTTAGAGCTAGATGTTGTTCTGGTAAGACATTCTGCAATTTGTAATCAACTGCGAGATTTTGATTTAGAGCAGTGAAGTGGTGGCTGTTTTTATTTCCCAAACATATCCCGTTTAACAAATGCATGGTGAATCTTGAACAATTTTGCTTTCACATCTGCTACATCCCAATCTTCCGGTCTTAATCATCTTTGTTTATTTTTGGTTTATTGAAATTTCAATCTCGGGACAGGGTTTTCTATCTCGTTAAATTATTATTTTATTCTTTATTATTATTTTTAGGCCTCGTGTGCCACTCTGTATTACTGAACAGACGCACGGCAACATTGAATCTATTTGTTAATTACGTCGCCTCCGTGCGTTACTTTCAACTACGATACATGGAGTTATATTCTGCCATAAGTTTGCACTTCAGCTGGATCCCGATATTTCGAATCTCTAAGGCATAACGAAAATTGGTTTGACAAATCAGGTGTTCGAGAAATCGGTCAAATTTGCAGTGCTAAGCAAATCTAAGGGAAATTGCTGTTGGTTTGAGAATTTTGGTGGTTCGAAAAATCAGGATTTCACGTTCATCATCAGTGTTCTCAACTAATTGATTCAAAATATGTTTTGCTTTCACTCCGATTCAGTCGTGTATAAATTTGGCGCAAGGGACACGTTTCGTGGACACTCTTGATGATCGCATTCAGAACCTGCTCTCCCCCAAAGCTCAGAGACGAGAAAGCCTGGGTAGCAGTGCCAGCCCATTCCGCCGCACGGGCAGTTTTATTTTCACATCCAGCTTCACGGAAAAGATCCCTGATGAACGCAACGACTCGGTGTCGTCTGCGGACTGGGTCAAAGTTGAAGACATCATCACCACCATGGAAAGTCTGGCGTATCACTGCAAGCAAGGGAAGAGATGCTGTACTTGTGTCATCACGTGCTACAGGGTTGCCCAGGTAACACAATTATCAATAAACGTCAGGAGCCCATCACTAGTGATGGGCTCCTGAAAACGTCTGGGTTTAAAGCACCTCAGCTACGGAAATTTATGGCTCCAGAAAACGCGTGGGTTTAAAGGACCTCAGGTACGGAAGTTTAGCCTAAATTTTTCAAGTTTGCCAATTACAATCCTTTTCAATCTTCCTCAGTTGAAGAATCTATGTTTCCTCTTAGTTTACTGTTACATCTTTGGTGTTTTTGTTCCTTGTTGTTCTTCAAGGTTTCCTCTGAATTGAAGGTAATTTTATGCATTACCGGAGATGGCTTCATTCTAAACCCTTTTAAAATGTATACGATCAGAGCGGTTTACAATTAGGTGTGGTTACGCGTTCTGGCCAATCACAAAGGGCGTCGGCAATCCAGTGAACCAATCAAAACTCCAAGCAAATACACACACACGGTAACCTTTTATTATGTCATCATTTCTTTTTAATTTGTGGTCGAGGAGAGGTTGGAAAGGAATAAGCAGAGAGCACGAATCGTTCCCTCCCATTACACCTTTCACTTCTCGCAGCAATCGTATCCCAGTCTAATTTTAGAGAAAATTACAGTTAGTGTTAATTTTTAAGGTACTGTTTTTATTTTTTCACAGACCCTGGGTCAAGAATACGAGACTATTGTAAATAAGAAGCCGTTGAAAGTTCTTCATTCACTGTTACTTTCTGGATTTGACAGCCGCTATAAGCTGATTGAGAGTTACATTAAAGCCATACAACTGGACTCAGTCGAGGTAATGCTTGGGCTTGTTTTGCTTAAGGCGTCGACAGGGCAAGGGGGTACCCCTGCCTAGCAGGATAAGTTTCACTCTTGCGGCAAAAACGTAACAAGGAGAATGGACTTTTTTTTTTCTTGAGCTTAATATGTTTATGCTTGCTTACGGTGATTTGTAGACACCTTATGCTTATATTTGTGTCTGTTGCTCTCATTGTTATTTTACTTGTGTGTGTGTGCTTATGTCGCTAAACAACTTCGTGCCCCATGGTTATTTTGCCTTCTCTGCCTACCAGATTAGACTAACTTTATTTTCAATTGGCCAAGGATGCAAAAGGGTGTCATCAACCTGTCAAAATTGTAACACTGTTTTTAGAAAGGGGTCTAACCAACTTAACTAGATGTATAACCGCACATTGCCATTCTTGTTGTCACAGCATTTATTTTGATTAAGTTCGTACTTTGCGGAGATGAACACAATATTTTATTACAATAGTTTGTTTTAACTCCTAGCATAGTTTTAACTGATTTAGGAGTATATTGATTAAAGGATTAAAGGATTAAACACGTAAGCAACATTAACTTTGTATTTTTTTAGGTGACGCAATTTTTGGCTGACATCATCCTTAACTCCCTTCGTGTTCACAGTACTGGCGAAGGTATAATTGTTTGTGTTCGTGTTCTAATTAAGCACTGTGTGTGGTACGAGTTCCCGTAATATAATAGTAAACGTTAAACATTCAACTGTGATACTACTCAAATGAAAGCTATTGAGCAGTTCTTTCATGTGATACTGTTTATTGTGATTCTAACTTTTGAAACTGAATTAAAACCCTAGTGTGTCACCATCCAAATAAAAGCTGTACAGCCGTACTGTCGTATGGTATTGTATGTTATACCATACAAGTTTGGTCTAATTTTTAAATCTGTGGACGACACCCTAATGTGTGACCATTCAAATGAAAGCCATTGGTCAGTATTTTCTTGTGGTACTATTCAAATATTGTTATTGAGGCATTGTTAGCTATAACCTGGTGCTCCTTGCAGATATTTCAGGAAGAGAATACAGCGACTTGACTGTAAATGCTGCTCCGTCCTGTGAGGACATCAGTCACATGATTCGCTTGTGTCCTGACTATTCCCTGCTTGGCGGTCGACTGCTAGACGCAGCGACATCACTGGCCAGTGAGCGTTCTGCTACCCCTGGAGGTATTACCACTTATATTTGCAATCTTTGCTCATTTACGAAGGTCTACATCATTCTTTTCGTTATTGGGACATAGAATGTTTGGCATCCCAACGGTAAATGCTCATTCTTCGTAGGGGTTTCTGAGTGGAGTTGTATCCGTAGGAAAACCAATTTACTTGAAATACGTCGTACGCCAGCAGGGCTGCAAATACCAGTAGGATATTGGACAATGTTCGACCAAAATAATGATAATAATAATAATTATAAATTATAAATCAAATCATGTAAATGTTGGTTTTTTGGAGAGGGGAAAACCGGAGGACCCGGAGAATAACCTCACGGAGCAGAGTAGAGAACCAACAAATTCAACCCACATATGAATAGAGGGGGTAAGTTTCTAAAGAAACTGTGGAGCTGCGTCGGTGGGAAGTAGAACAATATAATTTGGTTTTATCAACTGACACCAGGGCCAGGAATCGAACCCGGGCCACATTGGTGGAAGGCGAGCGCTCTCACCACTGCGCCAACCCTGCTCCCCAATGAAATCTCAGCTGTGGTGGGGCAATTCCTTTCTTTGATGACGCATTCTCGAGCACCCCTGTAGTGTGACGTCATCCGACCTCACTATAGTCTTGTTATATCAAACTGTTGGCTTTAGTCGGACACATGTCCTTTCACAGGAAAAATATTACAGCGCTGGTAAACTGTCTTAACAAAAACTACTTAAAAACAAAAACAATTGAAGAGAGCGTTCCTCTATAGGACAATTATAGCGATAAAAAGTGATTTCAAATAATGTTGTTCTGTTTGTAAACAGCTTTGAACTTGGAAGTGGAGCTGCTGGTCCGTGCTCATGAATGCCACACCTTGGCTTGTAACATGGAAGGGATTGCAGCAGTGCTCCGCAATGGAAGAATGCTCACAACAGCATTGGCAGAAACTAGAGACTATATGCTGATGGTAACTTTGTTACACAGTTCGTAATCTGTCTTATCTTGCACAGTACAACCATTCTTGATTAGTTTTGGTTTGTTATCACTGCTTTAGTGATTTCTTACTTTAAAAACTGCCAATTTAAGGTTTTCTTCAAGTAATTTTATACGTTAGAAAACTGACTTTAAAAAGCGATGTTCATACGACTCACCTTTCGTGCATCAATAAGCTATTTCCGGGTTGCCTTCTACCTCTGTTTCAAAACGAGTCTTGGTGCACAACCTTTCATATGGAAATGAGTTTGGTTTTGAAGACAAAAGACGTGCAAGTAAAACTCTTTTCTATATCCAAGGTTGTGCACCAAGACTAGTCTTGAAAAAGAGGAAAACAGTATCTCGGAAGTGGCCTATTTGCTACGTGTTCTAAACAGCTAGCGATTGTTTGTTGGTTTGCAAAAACAAACAGGCAAACAAAGCTGTTCTTTTTGTGTCATTTATCTAGAGTCAATTGTAAAATGGCTTTTTTTCTCGTTGTAGGTTCGTCTGCTGACAGGTGTAGGGAGGTTCAATGAGATGTCGTATATCTTTGATACTTTGTTTGAGCACGAGCATTTTGAACTGCTCTGTCGAAGAGGAATTGACAAGGTAACACATGGTTGAATAGAACTACTGTATAGAACTGAAAACATTCACTCTGCCCCTGACATTTTAAGAAGTAACTTCCCTTTTGCATTTTTTTTTTTTTTTTTTTGTTCAATTTACGTTTATTTAACAATTATCTCACTTTCACCTGCAGCAAATTGTCGTTCTTTCGTTCGTTCGCTCGCTCGTTTTTTCGTTCGCCCGCTCGCTCCTCCGTTCGTTCGCTCGCTTCTTCGGCCATTCGTTCAGTCGTTCGTTCGTTTTCTCGCTCCTTCGTCCGTTCGTTCACTCGTTCGTTCCTTCGTTGGTTCAGTCGTTCGCTCGTTCGTGCGTTCGTTCGCTCATCGCTTATTGATTTTGTTTCTCTCTACTGCAGGAAAACAAGTTGAAAGTTGCGCTTCTCGAGTACTTGCGAAGACAACACCCTGACGACACAGACAAGTTCTCCATGGTGGCTCATCACTTTAGCATGTACCGAGAGATCGCACAAACCCTGGAAGAGACAGCTGTTAAACAGCTCGCTAGTCTTGGCGACTGTTTGCCGGGTACGTACTTGGCTTGCTTGTTGTGATGCTTATACATGCAAAAACATAAAGCTATATCATAATATGTATCTCTCCCGCTACCATTCCAGCGATCAACTGGTAAAAAGAGGACCGTTTGTATTCGATGTTACAGGAAATTTGGGTGATTAAGATGCGCTCTTTTCCGTTTCTTAATTTCGTCTGCCCTTTGTATAGAACACCCTTAGTGTGTTCTTACCAAACCGGACCTCTTAGTTTGTTCTGAAGAAACCACACAAAAATAACCAAAAGTTCATTTCCTGGCACAAAACAAAAATCAAGTTGAGCAATGGTCACTCTATAGCTAGCATGGGCAATGTCGCAAGAAGTACATTGTATCTGAAGTATGTTCATTGTATCACAATCCCATTGTTGTCACTGCAGGATGTTTCTGCTACATTTTATTGCGTGTGTGTATATTTTGGTTAAAAAACCGCTGCATGTGGCTGCGACAAGTTCCAGCACTATTTTCGTGTAGCTGAAGTGATAGTTCGTGTGTCGGTTGCGGAGTCCCTTGCATTCAGTACCTTTATGAAACTAAATTAATTGTAAGAGAATTTTATAACTTAGAAACCACATCGTTTCATTTTCAGAGAAAAAACATGGACAGGCAAATCCAGAGAAAGGTATATCAAGTCCCGAGAATGTCAAACATCTAAATCCACCGAACAGTTGCAACAAATGAAAGATCATAGTAGTTATGTGCATTCATACACCTTATTTTCCATTGTTGCGTCGTTCTTTTGTTTTTTATCCCTCTTTTTTTTAAATCTTTCTCCGCAGTTCAAATATATGAAATATCATTCACTTTCACAACTCCCAACAATGCAACATATTTAACAGTATATTAACAAGGAGACAAGTGATGGAAATAAAACTCGTCAACTAGGACTGAGATACTGTAACATCAAACTGATTCTCAGAACTTATATTAAAGAAAACGTGCGACAATCGTTAAGGAGAAACAATATCTTGAGCGTAACTGAATGTAAATTCCATTCCGTGTTTAAAGAAGCGCAGCGAGACTAAGGTTTGGTTTAAACTTTTCTTTGTAATCGTCCATGCTATCTTTAACGAACAAATTGAACGCAAACTGTCATTTCTCCAATTTAAACAGCTGCAGAGTCTCAGTGTTCGTAATTAACCCAGACAGATACACTAAGTTGCACAGTTTGCAGGCTAGTCATCTTTTAAAGAAATTTTAACAGTAGCCTCCATTTGGCTCGAACATTTACGCGGATGTTTGTTGGCGGACATTGCCTTTAAGCGAACAGTTTTCCGAGAGGAAAGCTCGAGGAAAATTATGATATTCGCGAAACAGATAGCACCAGGGAGGATTAGTCCATATTTTGGAAGCCAGATAAAAGCTATCGTGCTTATTGTCCCTTTCGTAAACGAGCCAAGAACTCTGTAGATTGCAAACAACAATTCTTCAACAAAATTTGAAAATTCAACAAAGTTTGGAAGATATAATACGGACCCCTAAAGACTTCGAAAAATTTTTTCTTTGTTAGTTTCGATCCTACATTTTGATCGGTTTTCAACGGTTTTTGCAGTAGAAAAACGAGTTTTCAAGCTAAAATTTTGTAGTAAAATTAATCATCAACGAGAATACACCTTATTCCAAAATGGCTACCATCTTAATATTCTTTTGTTAGTATTCCAATTAGCCCTTCTTGCCTCGTATCAAAAGAATATTTTATCCAATTTGTATGTGCATATATCAGCGGCCATTTTGGGATAAGGTGTATGGGATTTGTAAGGGTGTAGTAAATATCGATAAATAGTATGCAAATTAAGAAAAAAAACATCAATTTGCCTTCGCTTGGCTAGGCATTTTGTTGTTGAGCTTTTAAGGCCAATTTTTGGTGATCTGATTTTCCCCAGTTTAGGTTACATCACGTGAAGTGTTTAGACCAATAACGCACGTAAAAAATATTTGATGGATTATATCTACACATAGCAACTTAACTATAGCTTAATGTGAAGTTTATCGTTTCAGGTGCTGCTGAAGTTTTCTTCAAATTAAACTCTATTATGAAATCCTTCTGCTATGCTTCCGACAACTACGCCAAGGTGAGTGCGTGACGCGTGATATAAAAGCGTGACTAACAAATGCCATTGGCCTACGTTGAGGGGTTTTGGGTTCATGTGCCCACCTCCAGCAATCTGGCGATTCCAGAAAACGTCCAATTTGGACGTTAAACTCACTTATTGTAGTTCAGATCTTTAAGCGGAAAATTGGTAAAAGTTTCCTCCTGTGATTTTTAGGAGAACTGCTGGCGACATTCACAGACTTGCCTCCGAAATGCTAGGTTGGTTCATTTGCAGATTCAAGTTCTCTCCTCTGGTGTCACAGTAGTGAACTTGGATGAACATGCTCTGAAGAAATTCCTTGCTCATCATACCCACTTCTTTCAGGTGAGAGGCGCACTGCATGATAGCCATTCTAATTCCTCCAATTGTCAGTGTATTAGTTGCCTTAAGATTTTCATCTCTGGCTGTTTTCGTGTCTTTCAGTCTCTTCTTGTTGCTGAAGCGTATAAGAAGCGTGACATGTCTTTGTGGGTGGACGCAGTTTACTATCAAGTTGTAGTAAAGGGAAGCTTCAACTATCTTCAGGACATGCGCTCCGCTATGCCGCTCCCCAACAATCTTTTTGTTGATGTTGCAAATAAGTAAGCTAATTGAATAATTTATTTTTAATTATTAATATAAATTTTATTGGGATGCGCATTTGGCCATACTCAAATGCTAATGTGCGCCATATAAATATTAAATATGATCAGCATCGTCATAGTCATCATCTGATCATCATCGTCATCGTCGCCATCATCATCATCATCATCATCATCATCATCATCATCATCATGATAATCATAAAATTTATACCGCGTAGTTTCTATAGAAATATTTTCAACTGCTTCTACCGTAAAATAAAAATTAATACAAAGAATTAAGATATTAAAATTTACAATACTAAACTTCAGTTATCTAAAATAGTTAAAAACATTTAAATGTTGTTTCTGCCATCATAGGTACAAGAATGAAAACTCGCGTTCATCTCAAGCGGCTGCCAACATGAAAAGACTGCTGGGGTTTGTCAGTGATGTACGCATGCGCTACAAACTCGCCACTGACCTGAACTTCCGTGACCTGGGCACGAGTATTCTTGAAGGCGATGGTGGCGCGTTCTTGAGGGATGTTATGGTACCTTGAGCTAGCGCTGGAGCGCAAAAACTGAAGTGACAAACTGACAACAGTACATGGTAAAACAGAGAGAGAGAACATCAGGGAGAATATCGAAACAAATCTGATTTACAAAAGACGTTTAAAGAAGTCGGCTGAGTTAGATGTTGTTATTGTTGAATTGTTGAAATCAATAACTCCGGCTAAAGTACCATAAGCTAGAGGTTAATTATTGTTTTAATACAACTTAGATGACTGATAGAATTTCCCGTAGATCGAGTTTGGACTTGGTAAACCCGGCTTACAGCACTAAGATTTAAAACGTAAGCTTAGGCTTAAACGAGAACGTGAAGTAAAATGAATTTAATTGTTAAGTCGGGCACGGTAAATCGTTTTCATGATTACGAAAACAGCACAGTATCAATTGCTAACTTATATGTTTTTTAAATTGAGCGTTTTATCCTCATTAAAATAAACCAGCCCTCAGAAATTACTTTTTGCTTGAGAAATTATGTGCGGAACGTCACCAGCAAATTGCTGGACAAATACACTTAATTTTTCGTTTGTTTGAACAACAAAAATGTTAAAATGAAGAACGCCTAAATAATAGTGTAGTCCACTACCTTTTCGATCAAGACATGTGACTGGTTTTCAAAACAGGTTACCAGAATGCCCCAAGTCCTAGAAAACGGTAGAGGCAGTGTTAACAACGGGCGAATGAAAATAGTGTTTTCAGATAGGGTTAATCACTGAAAAATTTTGATAGAAATAGACAAATTACAGCTTTTGAAACGGAAGGAAAAAATGGTCTGCATGAATTTGGTAGAGGGTCCATACTACTATAAGGGTTTGTGTATCAGTTATTTCCCCACATGGGCTATGCGAGAGGGAATAGTCATTTATCGTGATAACTTCATTCGCTCAAAATTCACCACCCAACCTCGTTCCCAGGGTCTCTCTCTCATCGCCCCCTAGAGCGAGGAGTAGTCCAGCACCTCATATGAACATATTTTTTCATTCGTTCTCCTTAACAATAGACTTCTCTGTGATCAGGGCTAGAAGCTTTGTTTAGGAGTGTTCTCTATTGTTTCAACGCCCAATGGTATTGCCGCTTCAATGAGGTGCTGCTTGCCCCGGAGCGAGAGCACGCTCCAGGGGACGGGAAGGAGAGGACCCTGGGAACGAGGTTGTTCACCACCAAGCCTCTTTTCCGCGAATTGCATGTATTCGTGACCGTCCGCCACCTTCATAAAGTTTTCACGTGGATATTCTTTTCATCTCTGCTGTTTTGGAAATTCGTTCGTTCATGATTAAATTTACAAGTCTTCACTTCAATAGCGAGGCTTGGTTGTGAAACTAGTTAGTCTGACGTAAACATGCATGAGATTTTTTCTTCCAACGTTCGTTTATTGTAAGAGAAATTACCAGTATTAGGTCTGAAAATTGTTCAAAATTATAGTTTATGTACATAGAACAAATTTTATATCTGTTCAATACTTACAATTTAACTACTTTTATTTAAAACGAAAAAAAATGATTTATAAAAAACGATTTAGAGAAACATTTCAACAAGAAAATTAACGATAATAAAACAACATGACGATTCAACGACTTCATGTCATCATTGTCAAATGAATAAATAACGAATAACGGAAAGGCATATTAAAGCGCTAATTTTCACCGAAATCTTCGTAATTCTCGTGATGCGAGTTCGTAATGTTGAGGGAATAATTAACGCGCTCAATATTCAAGAGAGGTGAACTCAACAATGCACGAGAAGAAAGTCAGCTATTCTCTTAAAAAAAAACTTTTCAGAAAATGACGCGCACTAAACTCGGGTGTCCGGGTTAGAGAGAAGATCAGGGTCATTGTTTCATATTCTTGAAAAAGTTCTCATTCTCACAGGACCTCTCTACACCTGAAAATGCAAATGGTCAGGGAAACATGCCAGAAATGCTTGGGGTATGCAGGGGAACCTGCTGTGGACAAGCATCGCCTCAGCGGATAGTTGCAATGAGTTTATTTCACAAAAGGGAAAAAGACCACACTGAAAATATCGGTCCAAGGTAAAATGGTTCGCGGATGAAGTAATGACCGAACACGGAATCGTATAATCTTTAATTTAGTCGATCTATGAGAAACAATACATAATCCTTTAGAAATCTGATAGCGAGCGATTCATAAACTTGCGTGCGGAAAATATGAAATTACAATTCTCAAAATCCAGCTGGTTACAAAATAAATGAATTACTTTTGTGCCGATATCCAATGAAAAATATTCCAGTATTAAGGTGGCTCGATCGGATTTTGAGTGACGATACCTTTCAACTTTGAGCAGCTAGTGTGCAACCATAGAGTATCTGACAGAAAATCGATTGCTCCAAGTACACAAGAGAAAGATCAAAGTTTCACACGAAGTTCATTTTATCGTGATCGGAGTTTCCATAGCAACGTAGTGACGTCATGACCACCTTACTTGAGACCGAACAACCTGTCATCAAGGGATAATTTTGGAAAACCCTTCCTGGAGCTTTAACCTGACATACTTTTCTTGAGGTCTGCCAAATTTGAAAAATTTTTATGAGTGATTTCGAGAAAATTTATGGCGAAGTTTTAAGGTGTTAAAATACAACAAAATCGTATTAGTTCTTGAATGTTATTAAAAAGTTTGTTCATCAGGCCTGATGTAAGATGACTTTGGTCAGAAATAAATTGAATAGCATCCAATTACATTTGGTAAAAATCTGGTGAAAACGCTGGCTTGAATATGAACTGGAGTGGAGTGTTATTTTGCATTTTCGTCAAAATTGACCCCACATTTATTAAAATGGTCGTTATTTAAAAAACGGTAGATAAATTTTTCTTAAAATTATTCTTCAGATAGATTAACCAATATTTAACATAATCCCCGAGTTGCTTCTGGTTCTAATTGTACCTATCCATTGTCTTGAATCTCCGTGCAATTATACATTTTAATGCGTCGTGAATTCATATATCGTTACATGATATATTTAGCAGACCTCAAGAAAAGTATGTCAGGTCAAAGATCCAGGAAGGGTTTTTCAAAATTATCTCTTGGTGACAAGTTATTCGGTCTCGAGTAAAGTGGGGCATGACGTCACTACGTCGCTATGGTAACTCCGATCACGATAAATCGTATTTCATCTGAAACTTTGATCTTTCTGTTGTGTACTTGGAGTAATCGATTTTCTGTCAGATACTCTTTGGCGGTACACTAGCTGCTTAAAGTTGAAAGGTATCGTCACTCAAAAATCCGATCGAGCCACCTTAAACGAACAGGTCAGCAAAACACTTCAGGTTAGCGACGTTCAACGCAAGGTTCAGAACACTGTCTCTGATTTCGTGCAAGTGAAAACGTGTAATTTCAGAAAGATTGACTTACTTAGCGATTACGCCATGGACTGTCAATCACGGGGTTAATTATAAAATCAAATGTCAATTAACTGTCCCCTGACTTTTCACTGACCTTTGAACAATTTTCCCTTACCTTAGATTAGATCGATTTTAAAATTAAAATTAAAGAAACCACTGGCCAAACAACTGCACCTGCACATGCCACTCGTACAGTATCAAAATCAACCGTGTTCCGCCATGTTTTACTGAAAGGAAATAAAATTCCCTGACTTTTCACTGACTTTTCCAAACATCTAACATTTTTCCTGACCTTTTACTAAATTCCCTGACTGTTCCCTGATGTTAAAAAATTATTGATTTTCCCTGACGGTGGCAACCCTGGTCAATAAGCGAAACAAATATAAAGACTTTACACACATAGAAAATCCTGGTTCTAGCGCAACCAATAGCAGAAAGAGTTAAAAATTAAAATTAATCCTCCCACGGGTAAAAGTTTTTAACATTCACCCGTTGGAGGATTAATTTTAATTTTTAACTCTTACTGCTATTGGTTGCGACTAGAACCAGGATTTTCTATGTGTGTGCCTCTGAGAGTGAAAACAATTTCTCAAACAAAACAAAACAGAAAAACCAACCTGAAATAGACAGCACTCACCAAACAAAAACAAAAAAATTATTTCGGAAAAGAAACAACCCAGGGAGAGGGGGAAACAAACAAGAGGATAACAGCTTGAAAAAGTATAGGAAACAAAGTGGCTGAAGCTAACGTCGCTCCAAACGGAATGCCTTATGGACGTTTCGATATTTCACAAACGAACTATCGTGAATGGCTCCGCGTCTGGTGGATGAGTTTCAGAGAAAATGACCCAAACAACAAAGATCTCCGCACTTTTGCAAATTTTTATAAAGAAAAGTTCACAAATGTGGTGAAAAATGAAATTGTTTCACTGAAAAACGTGAAAGTGGGTTTCGGAATGAGAGTCAAGTTTTCACGAGAAATTGAGGATGAAGCGGGCAACAAGGAAACGCTGGAAAAAGAAGTTTATTTTAAGAATGACGATCCATATGTTTTCTTAAAGAAAGACCAAAAAGATGAAGAAAAGCTTTCTCAGAAATTCGAAGAATTTATTAACCAGGCCAACGTAGAAATCGAGAATTGGTCAGCGAATGGATCAGGATGGAATTTTGATGAAGTGAAGGTCGCGTATGTGAATACCGCGAGATATGAACCGTTGCGAGCGGGGACATGGCTTCCACTCCCAGCAAAACTCGCGGCAAAGAAAGCAATTGTCAACGTGAAAAACAAAGACAACGAATGTTTGAAGTGGTCAATCAGAGCAGCACTTTTCCCAGCAACAAAAGACGCGCAAAGAACAAGCAAATATCCAGTCGAAGATGGAGTAAACTGGGCGGGCATCGATTTCCCCACACCGTTGAAACAAATTGACAAGCTTGAAAAGCAGAACCAAAAACTTGCAATAAACGTCTTTGGCTGGGAAAACGACAATGTGATTGTTCACAGGATAAGTGACAAAAAAAATAACGTGCCAAGGATAAACTTGATGTTAATTGAGTCAGGAGAAATTCAGCATTTCTGTTTTGTTAAACGTGTGAACGCTCTGTTGTTTGATAAAAAAATAAACAATAAAACTTTCTATTGTGAGATGTGCTTAACACGTTTCACACGGGAAGAATTGCTTGAAGAGCATAAAAAGTATTGTAACGGTGTGGAAGGCAGACCAACAAGAATTGACGTGCCGGAAGAAGGAAAAAACAAGCTTTCATTCCAGAATTTCCACAAACAGATGAAGGCCCCGTTCGTGATTTATGCTGATTTTGAGGCACTTGTGAAAAAAATCTCGGCATGCGAGCGAGGGCCAGAGAGCAAAGAAAAAAGTTTCACAGAAAAAACTGAATGGCACGAAGCGTGCGGGTACGCCTGGATGAGTGTTAGAAGTGATGGAAAAATCATGAACACAAAAGTCTGGAGGGGGCAAAACGCGGTGGGGAACTTTCTGAAAGACATCGTGCAAGAGGAAGAAAAATTGAGAGAAAGTGTGAAAGAAACAAAACCGGTTGCGATGACACCAGAAGATTGGGAAAATTTCAAAACAGCAAAAGACTGCCACATATGCAACAAAAGTTTGATGAAAGAAAATTTTCTAGACTCATTGCCAGCATGGAACAAAAACAAAGAAGAATATTTGGGGCAGGTTCACAAAAAATGTTTCTGGTTTGCGCAAAAGAAGCTGGATTTCATTTGCATGAAAAAGTTGGCAAAAGAACAAAAAGAAGCGGCGGAAAAACAAGAAAAATGCCGATTTTGTGAAAAACCGTTGATCCAACCAGTTTTCAGAGACGCTGTAAAAGACCACTGCCACTTGAAAGGCAAGTTCCGCGGAGCCGCACACAATTGGTGTATTAGGGACTGTGCAATAATTACCTGGAGGGGGGGGGCGTAAAATGGGTTCCAAATGGCCAAAAATTAAGTCATACCCCCCTCTCGTTAAGCAAAAATTAACTTCAACCCCCCCTCACACAATAATAACATTAAGTTTGACCCCCCCCCCCCCTCCCCCTCTCCCTTGGAAAAACAACTTCTCCCATTGATACAGTCCCAAACCGCGTGACAACAGCAACATTTCAAGGTGTGAAAATGAAGCGAAAAGCCTTAAGGAAAAGGTGGAAATTATTAAAGATAAAATTACAGCACATGATGACAGTCTTTTTAGTGAGAGAACAGGAAAGCTGCAAACAGGTCTCAAGTGCCACCATAAATTTAATTCAAACACTCTACACTTAATTTCAACTGGAATTCAAAATAATATTGATAGACTGATTGAGGACCTTGAAACTGCAACAAATAAATACAGGGCCACCTATTCTATTGGTTCCAAAAGTAATGCATCAATATCCAGAAGAAAGAAAGAAGGGAAAAGAAAAGCCAAAAAGAGGAGTTCTTTGGCTGTGGAAAATCGAAAGGGTAGAGCTTCTGTTATTTTTCGTTCACTGGGAGGAACAGCAGTTGATGGAGAATATGAGCCAGAAAAATATGGAGTGCCACAGATTGATAATGTCGATCCAGATATTATTGCTTTATTTACGTCTCGCACTGATAAAGCTTGTTTAGGAGACCTGTTAAACTCTAAGTGCTTTGTGGGAGAAGCTGAAGAGTTTGTTGAAGACTTTTTATCATCAAGCTCTTAAACACTAACAAAAACATGTATCATTTTGATAATATTCTCAAGTGAATTTCACTTGTTACCTGCATTTCCAGTTTTTTAATTATATCCATTGGTAAATCTAGAGGGGTGTAATGAGGTTGATGTGATACTTACCTTGGGCCTAAAATTCCGTACATTTATTGTCAATCAGAATTAATTTTGTTCTTGGTTTCCTGTTGGGGACATCCTCTACTTCTATAAATTCTAGATTTACCCCTGTTGTGTTACTCATAAATAGGGTAAAACATCAAGTCACCAGACATTTACATGAACTGCTGATGGTTTTGTTATTGCATGTAATAACTAGTTCTGTTCTATTTTATTTTATTCATGTTTTATTTGTATCATTGAAAATCAGTCCCAGATTGGTGAACTGCTCATGGCTGTGTTACTTTAAATGTTAGGTCATGCCATATGAAATTTATATAAATCAGTCCAGAAAAAAGTGAGTATAATTTTCAGTAAAATAATATCTTTGGTTTTTGAGTCATAAAGTCAGTTTTTTAGTTGCCCCCCCCCCCCCACTTATTTAGAAAATTACATGTTACCCCCCCTCCCTAAGGCTGTTAGTTTACATTGTGCCCCCCCCTCTCGTTTTACGGCCCCCCCCTCCAGGTAATTATTGCACAGTCCCTAATTTCAAACTGAAGTTGAAACCAAAAACATTCCCAATTCCAGTTGTATTTCACAATCTGAGAGGTTATGATGCGCACCACTTGATGCAAGCGATAGCGCAGCAAGAAAAAGAAGTGAAATGCATCGCCAACAACATGGAAAAGTACATCACATTTTCCATGGGTGGTTTGCATTTCATTGACAGCTTGAATTTTCTGCAGGGGAGCCTCGATTCACTTGTGAAAGCAACACCCAAAGAGGCATTGAAAAACACAGCAGGAATTTCAAAAGGAAGCGAACTTTTGTTTCAAAAAGGTATCTATCCTTATGAGTACATGGATTCATGGGAGAGATTTGACGAGACAAAACTGCCTGAAAAAGAAAAGTTTTACAGCAAACTGAATGACGAAGGAATTACAGATTCTGAATATGCGCGCGCACAGAAAGTTTGGGAAACATTTGAGTGCCAAAATCTTGGAGATTATCACGATCTCTATGTGAAAACGGATGTCGCCCTGCTGGCAGATGTTTTTGAAAACTTCAGGGACTTATGTCAAAAGCAGTATGGGCTTGATCCGGCGCATTATTTCACATCACCAGGATTGAGCTGGGACGCGCTCTTGAAAATGACAGGCGTCGAGCTGGAGCTTTTCACAGACATCGACATGCATTTGTTTGTGGAAAGGGGGATGCGCGGCGGGATTTCAATGGCCAGCAAGAGGCACGCCAAAGCCAACAACCCAATGTGTGAAGGCTTCGATGAAAGCAAACCGAAAAGTTGGATCATGTATCTCGATGCAAATAACCTTTACGGCTGGGCCATGTGCAAGCCCCTGCCATTGAGGAATTTCAAATGGAAACGTGTCATGCCGACTGAAGAAGAAATCCAAAAGAAAAAAGAGGGTGCAAAAACTGGGTGGATTCTTGAGGTTGACCTTGAATATCCGGTGGAACTGCATGAAGAGCACAACAGCTATCCGCTTGCACCGGAAAAAAAGGCGGTAAAAAAAGAGGACATGTCAGACTATCAAAATCGTTTGATGAACAAACTGAGTCTGAAACACCCCAAAGACAAGAAGCTTTTGCTGACGCTTGAAGACAAAAACAATTACGTTTTGCATTACAGGAACCTCCAGTTTTATCTGAAACAGGGCATGAAATTGAAAAAAGTCCACAAGGTGCTCGAGTTCGATCAAGAGCGCTGGATGGAACCGTACATCATGATGAACACAGAGTTCCGAAAAGAAGCAAAAAGCGACTTTGAAAAGAACTTCTACAAGCTCATGAACAACTCTGTCTTCGGAAAAACAATGGAGAACCTGCGCAAACGTGTGGACATCAAAATCGTGCGCGGTGATGAAGAAAACAAAATAAGAAAACTGGTTGCCAGCCCCCTGTACTCAAGGTTTGTTGAATTCACAAATGATATGGCGGGCATACACATGCACAAAGGAAAAATTCTGCTGAACAAACCGGTGTACACGGGCATGACAATCCTGGACAACAGCAAGATCCTCATGTACGACTTTTTCTACAACCACCTGAAAAAGCAGTACGGACCAAAATGTGAACTTTTGTACACAGACACGGACAGCCTTCTGCTCGAGATCGAAACAGAAGACGTGTACAAAGACGTTGCACGAAACAAATCATTGTATGACTTGAGTGATTACCCGAAGGAGCACCCGCTGCACTCAAACGTCAACAAAAAGGTCCTGGGCAAAATGAAAGATGAATGCGCGGGGGTGCCAATTGACGAAGTCATCTGTCTCAGGTCAAAAATGTATTCCATCCTCCGAGGGGACGAAAAAAATATAAAAAAGGCAAAGGGGGTGAAAAAGTGCGTCGTCAAGAAAAAAATCAAGCACGAGCATTACCGCGAAATGATTTTTGGCGAGAAGAAACAGATGAGACACGGCATGAACATTCTGCGGAGCGAAGGGCATGAAATCTGGGGCATGCACGTGAACAAGATTTCACTGTGCGCGTTTGATTCAAAACGCTGGATTGCGGAAGACGGGATCCACACAAAAGCATATGGTTATAAAAAACTGTTCACAGAAGAGGAACTCGAAGAGATGGCGGCTTTTCTGGAAGGCATTCACTTTAATGTTTGAGCCACCTCACGCGGGTCCAAACTTTGTAAATAATTCACAATGGCTTGATCAAGAAAAATGACTTCCTTTTCACAGGATGGGCAGGGTTTTTTAAAAACAACAGAGCATGCATTATTGGAAAGCTCTTTGATGGCGCGTTTTTTTCCTTTGCTTGAGGTTTGAACAATAACACCGTTGCGTCCACGACCCATTTTTCAAAATTTCGTTTGTTTGTTCAACTTGGCCAGTTTTGGTTGTTCAAGCCAGTTTTTTTCCCCAAACCAAACGGTGAGCGAATTTCAATCCGCGTTCCTGAAGACATTTTTGCAATAACAAGCATCACATTAAACGCCACTGTAATTTTGAGCAAATTCCAAAAGATGTTTTCAAGCTGGCCATCAACAAAATTGATCAAAAAGGGTACAGAATCAAGAACTTTCGGACCATAAATGGCAGAACCAAGAAAAACCAAAGAGAAAAAACAGACGGTATTGATCAAAGCAGCGTTGATTTTCATTCTGGGTATAAAGAAAAAATTTAATCTGTATTTTCATTTGTTCAACTGTCCACGCTGACCGGCGGGAGAACGGTGTTTTTAGGAATAACCATCAGCTCTTCACGCACAAAACCGCGCTTGGGTCCATCATGCAAATAGTACAGAACGGGCTGATCCGGTTTTTGTAAAACTTTTTCAATGGTGAAAACTTTCAAAGACCAAATCGGATCCGTGGCTCTTTTTTTCCCCCCTTCAAGCTCACCAGGTTCGTAAAGATGACGAACCTGAACAAGATATGGCAGGATTTTTTCATCCTTCCCAACAGGTCTGTGATAAGCAGTCGAAGGTTTCGAATAAACAGATTTCTCTTTGATTGCAACAGCGGGTTTCTTTCCGATGAGGCTGGTCACCTCGTTGTTCAAAGCCGAAACAACTTCAGAAAGTCTTTTCACCCATGCCCTGGACCGCTGGCCCTCAGGCAGCCGCATTTCCACGGCATACTGGTGACCGAACAGGCGTTCGGCAAGGGTGCGGTTGAAACGTTCAACAATGGCCTGATCGCGGTGAATGTTAACACGCCCGCGCCGGATGAAAGTTTTGTGATTTTCCATGACTTTCGTCACAGCGCCCATGAATTCGCGCCCAGGGTCAACTTGCAACATTTCAGGCCATTTCAAAGGGCCGCGCTTGTAAATTTTCTGAAAAGCCTGAGCAACCTCATCAGAATTTTTCGAGGTCAAGGGTTCGGACTCTTTGAAACGGCTGGCCACGTCGACAACGTTCAGCGCGTATTTCCAGACTTTGCGACCGCGAGGCAGTTTATCGTGAGGCAAAAAAAGAAGGTCCGCCTGGTGGACCTTGTTGGGTAAGGACACGTCGAATTTCGGTCGAGGTATATGCTTCGGCGCCGGAAGGAATATCTGCCAGAGGGCTTGCTGGATCAACCACTTTTTTGCGGTGTCTTCCGGGACGTTTGCAGCCGCGGCCAGTTTTTTGATGGCGGCAATGCCTTTCCAATAACCGCCAGGGCTGTAGTATATCTTCGCGAGTTTGGTGTCCATATAAACGAGGTGAAAAAAAGTTTAAATGTTAGCAGATGAATCTTGTTTTGGTTTTCCCGCAAGAGGCGCATTTGACTTTCAGAAAGGTTTGCCCATTTTTTGTTTTTCCGAGTCTTTCACTCCCACGAACGTTGGGGGTGATCTTCTTCTCATACACACAGTAGAAATCCATATAAAAGAGGTAAAAAAAAGTTTAAAAGAACCGGAAAGCAGCGTAGCCCAAAGCGAGCGCCCCGGCGCCGACAAACATGAGTTCACCATTTTTTTGCTGCTGGCTTGGTTGATAAAAATCCGAAAATTTGGGCTCTTTGGGAGGAGCCATTTGCTCTTCAGGATGCGCCTGGTTGTAGAGTTTGAAAGCGTAGTCAGTGTTGGTGAAGTTCTGCTTGGCTTCCGCTTTTATGAGCTCGTTTGTTGCAATCCAGTCGAGAAGTTTGGTGCGGTCGCGCAAGTATTTGGCTTTCGCAGCATTATACGCCTCGATAGCTCGGTCGTGGCGCTCTTTTTCTTCAAGAGCGGCTTTTTCATCATCGCCTTCTAAAAACTTCGCCAGATAATTGCCGCCGGTGAAAGCAGCTGCGTTAAACAAAGCACCGCCAACCATAATTGCGATACTTGCCATGATTATAAATTGCCGCCATTTTTTCAAATGATTTTTTGGGTGTTCAAACATTGGTCGGGAGGATTTTCTGGTCCTCCAGGTACTTCTTGAGCCAGATGCTGCCCGTCATCACACCAGTGAACATTGCGAAGTTTTCGATAGAATCTGAAGGGTCATCTGTAAAACTTCTCTTGAACACTTTTTTGACAGCCCACCCAATGCCAGCAGAGAGGCCAACGAGAGTCGCGGCCTCCATGGCGTTTTTTACAAGATTGTTTTCAGGCATGTTTTTATGAAAGAAAAAAATAAAAGTTCAAAAGAAAATTATTCAGACTCCACATTGCTTGGCGGCTTCTCATCTTCATCAGCTTGTGAATCTGCATAGCTTGGCGGTTTCTCGTCAGGGTAAATTGGCAACACAGGAAATTCCTCATCTTCATATTCATCTTCTTCAATGAATGGTGCATCCCAGAGAAGCATGATTGTATCAGCAAAGGCGAAGGCAAGTTTGAACCACACAAAGGTGATTGCAAAAATACCAACGCCTGATGCAACAGCTTGGGCACCGTCAATTTTCATGTTTTGTATATTGTGTAAATATTAAATTGGGGCGGCACCAATGCAATCAATCCATTTTGCGAATTCCTCCTTTTCTTGGCTGCGGTTGCTGCGGTGGCTGCGGTGGCTGCGGCAGAGGAGCTGGTTCTTTTGGCTGCGGCTCCGGTGGATTATCATGTTTTTTTGCGAAAAAAGCTTTTATATCATCACGCTTGACATAAGTTGTAACAATGGTTACGCCAATTCCAGCGATAGTTAGCCATTGGTTTGTGGTGAAACCCTCTGAATCGGCTGCAGCAGGCTTTGGTTCGGTTTCCGGCTCAGGAGCAGGATCAAGGGGAGCGGTTTCTTTTTTTTCCTGCTTGTTGTTTGCAACAATGATAGCCGCCTCAGCTGCGGTTTTTTTCTGCGATTCGCGGGCCAGCCGTGTTCTTTCGGCAACCATTTTCCCAGCAGCCACTCGCTTGGGATTTTTGGCAGGCTTTGTTGCCGGAGTTTGTGAAGTTACTTGGCTTTCCATTGGTTGCTGCGGTTCAGAGATTTCTTGAGCGGTCGGTTGCTTCTGTTCTTCAGCCATTATTACTTTGAAACAAATTTATATTTAATTAAAAAAATTTTGTCAGGAATTGCTGGCTTTCTGAGTAATTATTCAGCGGTTGGTGGGCTTTGCTCAATAATTTCTTCCGATTTTGCTTCGTGATTTTTTTCAAAATTAATGTGTTTTGCCGATTTTGCTTCGTGATTTTTTTCAAAATTAATGTGTTTTGTTGTGATCAGAGCTGCGTTTGCCACAGCGAGAAAACGACCGCACCTCAGGGACATGCTGCCTGCCAGGTTAGACAGCTCTTTGTTGATGATGTAGTCGTTTTTAAGTTCTTTTTGATAAGCATGGATGTCGTCGAGGTTGACTGCCATTCCGACGGCTTTGGTTACAAGAAAAACGAAGCTGTCGATCAAGCTGTCGGTTGTCTTTGAGCCCACGTATGTCTCGTACCGTTTTGTGTATTTCTCGACCTCTTTGTCACTGAGGCGCTTCACATTCTCGTGTGTTAACTGCACCCCGATTGCTTCTTTGGCTTTCCCTGTTGACACCAGCACGGCAAGCTGCTCACGAAGTGCAGGAATATCAGGCTGCGTTGAAACTGGAAAGGCATTGCCGGGCGCGCTCGTTGGCTCAACTTCAAGCAAGTTCATAATGTCATCTATAGTTTCTTCAATTTCTGGGGTTAATTCGGATGGATTTGCCATTTTATATTTATTGCTATTTTTTTAATTGATATTTTTTTATTCCGTAAGGGTGCCGAAGTAAGAACACAAGGTAGGAAAACTTATTTTTTTTCAGCCATGAAATGTAATCTTTGTACTCATCTTGAGAAAGTTCGCCGGCGTAATCTTCAAAAATCGCTTTCAAAGTCTTCCCTGCGGGAGTGTAAAAAAGCACAACTGCCCCAATGTTTTCGCGGAAAGAAGGCGTTATGCTGGTCATCTTTTGGGTGACCACCCACACGCTTAGCCCTGTGTGGCGAGCGCTGAACGCAAGTTTGACCAGCTCGCCTGTTCGCTTTTTTACATCTTTCGAGGCTGCGCAGTCATCAAGGATAATGAGCGTGTTGGTGCCCTCGAAAAGCCCGGAAACAAGCTTCAACCAGCCCTCAACCCATTCCTGTTCGCAAATGATAACAAAAAAACGCGGGTCCGCCTCGGCGAAGCGATGAAAAGTCTTGTTGTACGCAAATGTCGGGCAGATGAGCACGATGAAGTCGAACTTGCCACGGAAAGGGCCGCGGAGCTTATCAACCACAAACTTTGATTTTCCCGAATTTGTCGGTCCAATTACGAGAGCGTTAAACGGTATGTTGCCTGGGTCCATTTTATTAGTACTGCACAGAATCTAATTGCTGCCCAATTACGTTCATCTGCGAGTCACTGATAACAAAGACGTGGCAGTTCACGTTGCCTGAGTTTTTGGCATTCCGCTCGAGTTCAAGCTGGACTCCATCTTGTGTGTTTACAAGCCGCGTGCCGCTTCCGTGCATTTCATGACTTTCCATTGAGCGAAGATCTATCAGAAGCCCGAACTTGTTTTCGGTGTAAAACTTTTTCAGATTCATGTTCGGTGTTTTGTTTTTTGACTTTCCAAAGAAGCGGTCAACTTCACCCCAGATATCCTTTCCTTCGATGCCGTTGTTGTAAATCATGTTGGGCTTGCCGTTCACCGTAACGGCGACTTTTGTCAGGTCTGGGTTGAAGTACTTTTCTGAATCCCTGTTGCCGGCTTCATAAGGCTCAACGAAAAGGAGAAGAAGACCTTTCAGGGACCTTCTCTGCGAGTTTACTCTGAGGTTTATCCTTGTGTCAATGCCTTTTGAGAAGGTGTGCACAAATGGCCGCTCAACATGATCGTAAAGGAATTCCTTTCCTGAGGAGTAAACACTTCGCGCGTCGTCCGCCAGAGTCTTGCTCCTCATCATTTCGTACTCGAGCTGGATGTTTGTCAGCTTGTATTTCAGTTTAGCGGGGTCAGAGCCTTTTACAACCTGCGAGGCCGGCGCAAGGGTCAGCACAAACATGAGGTCGTGGTAAAGAGCTTTGGGGTAGAAAACGCCGTGGTCGGTCAGGATCTGGTGGTCCAGTTGGATTCGATATTTTGTTCCGAAAACCGTGTTAAGTGCGTTTTCCGCGCCCACACCCGAGGTTTTTTTATCCCCCGCATTTGAGCGGATCTTGCAGAGGTCCTCGGACTGAATACCCTCGAGCAGCATGTTGTCCCGCTCCTCCTGTGAGAGGAAAAGGTCCTCCCAGATCTTGAAAATGTCATACCCCACCGTGTCCTGCAGTATGGTTCCAGCGTACTTTACAGTCAGCCTGTCGACAAGAGCACGGGAGACGTTTTGTACAAGGAAGTTGTTGGCGTGCCCTCCAGCCAGGTCGATGTTAAAGATAAGTGAGATCGAGCCTGGCACGAGGACCTCGTTCTCATTCAGCTTGGGCACGTAAACATACAACGTCTCGCCGGGGTTGGCTTCGCTGGGATTAAAAGTGATGCGCTTGACCGTGCGCTCGGCTTTCATTCCGCCTAAAATTTTTTCTTGGTTCGTTGGACGAAGGTTTGCTTGCACAGACATGTTTATACAACGCCGGACATTTGTATTTAAATAAAAATAATTTGATTATATAATTTAGCGATGGCTGAAGGTGGAGAGTTTGGATACGAAGACCCTGATCTTGACTATCATATTGACAACGATGATTACGATGCTGACGATGATGACTATGATAACAATGATGACGATGAAACAACTCCTCTTATGCCTGGCGACTCATCCACACCTTTGCCTCAAGGTCAAGAGATTCAGATGCAAACAATGTCTCACGAGAAAAGCGGGCTGCCAGATAAATCTTATATTGAAGAAACATCTTTTGGTGGAAAAAGAAGAATAAAAATAACAGATGAATATCTTGAAAGAAGACTGGAAAAATTAAGAAACGATGAAACAGATTTTTATTCCTCAGATAAAGCTGAAAATAATTATAAAATTTTAACTCAGGAGGGAAAAGATAAAGAAGCAAAAGAATTAATAAATTTTGTACAAAATGTGGAAATCGACCGTGCAAAAGAATTAATCAAAGAAAGATATCCAGAAGCAAACATACCTAAATTGGGATTAAGGCTTGCAACTGCCGAAGAAGCAAAAACAAAACCAGGAATTAAATTTATGGATATTGTTGCTATTGGTAAAAATGCTGGTCTGATAAAGGTATTTCTTTCAAATGGAGAAGATTTTCAAAGTTCTTTCTTTAAAACGGAATACATCAAAAAAGTTCTTGGCCGAAAGGCTTTAGAAATTGATAATGAAAATTTAATAGAAACGAAGAAACAAAGTGATGAACTTAAAAAACAGATGAAAGAAAAACAAAAAGAACTGAAACAAAAAGAATCAATGGCAAAAGAATCTGAAAAAATAAAACAACAAATGGAAGAAAAGAGAAACAAAATTAGACAAATTGAACAACAGAAAGATGATCTTGAAGATATAAATGAGCCATTGAATATAGAAGAAATTGAAAAACTGAAACAACAGAAAAAAGACCTTGAAAAAGACCATCAAGAATTAGCAAAGAAACTTGATCAAACAAGAAAAGCAGCAAAAGATGGCAAAAAATTGCAAGAAGATATTCGGAAGCTCACACAAAAAAATGCCGAATTAAAAGAAACTGAAGAGAAACTTCAAGAAAAAATTAACACAGAAGATCTTAACGAAAAAAAAGAGCGAAAAGCAGAACTTGAAAACAAAAATAAAGAAGACAAAGCAATTATCGATGATGAAAACGCTTCACCTTCTGAAAAAGAGGCTGCCAGGGAGAGAATTGCAGATAGACAAGAGGATATTGGCAGGTTGGCAACACAAATTGAAGAAAAAGAAAGAGCCATGCCGCTTCGTGAGCGTGTAAAAGAAATCTTCAAAAAGTACGGCGTGACAGTGACTTCAATCCTTCTTGCCGCAGGTGTCACGATTGGTGTTGTCATTGGCGCCATTACCAACGCTTTGAAATCAATGGCCAAAGCTTTGGGAAACGGGTTAAAAGCTATTGCGAAAAAAACAGCCTCCATTCTTCCGGGACTGCTCGGCTCGATTGTTTCTTTTCTTTTCTCAACTGCTGGTAAGGTCCTCGGTTTTCTGGCAGAACACACATGGCTTTTAATTTTGGCTGTTGTGGCCTTTTTGGTTGAGAGCTATGCCAAAAAGCAGAGTTAATTTTCTTTGGGAAAACTCAAAAATTAGCGGAATGTCAAAAACAACAAACCTGCAATTGCAACCGCGCCAACCATCATTGCAACTTTGTTAGTGTCATGAGAATCACTGCCCGAGCCAGCCGTTGGCACTCGTTCTTCTGTGTGCACTTGCGTTGTTTGTGTTGACTCTTGTGTTGTCGGTGTTTCAACAGGTTTCAAATCTTTTTTGCTTTCAGCTGTGGCTGCTTTGTGAATTGGATTGGAAGGATGGCTGTTTGGTGGGTTAATTTTTGATTTTCCGCCATCCATGTGCTGAAGGGCCGCTTTTTTTGTGTTTTTGTTTGCCCCGTCGTTGACCCCCAGCTTCATACCCGGAATCGCTTGTTTGAGCTGGTTGTTGTAACCAACCGTGCTTTCTGTGTTGATAACCATGCGGCCTGGCATCAACCAAGCGCCCGGGCACACAGCAAGGTTCAACCGCACTTTTGCCTCGTCCACCGCCAGCTGGTAACGCTGCACGCTCTTTGCCAGGTCGGGCATCCTCACTGCGTCTTCAACCAGGACAAGAAACTCGGTCTGGGCCTCCTTTGCTCTGCCTCCCGCCCCAAGAATGCTGCTGCGGACGTTTACTTGCCCACCCAAGATGCAATACACAAATGCTTCAATCGACTGGTTTATTCTCGACAAACCTGCCTGGGTCAAACCTGTTGTGGTTTTTGGTGCGAACCAGTTGAATTGCTCTTCAGCTGCATCATTTCTTATGAAACAAACTGATATTCCCTCTTCTGTCGCCATTGGATCCTCGTCCTCGAATTTTGCTTTTTCTGATGGATAGGGAACGTTCAGGATGAAAGGATCGCGGCAATAAATATAAACGCTTCCTAGCCCGTGGTTCGGGCCAATTGTAAACCGAAAATCGGTTGATGGAGGAACTTTGAACTCAGCACATAATCTTTTATAAGAAGCTTCGTCATATTTGTTGTTAAACTGGCTCCATGTTGGATCACCCGGCAATGCGCTAAAGCTTTGGATACCTCCGAGCTGAAATAGGATGCGGCGAACCGTAAAGTACACGTGAAAGATGTAAAACGCTCGTACCTGTGGCGGCAGCTTCAGCGTGCTGTCTTTGTCAAATACTTCTCGAGATATTCCGCAGCCTGTTGTCGCGCACCACACTGCAAAGTTCAGCTGCTGTTCCCAGAAAGACATATCTGGCTTCGCCAGCCATTTTTTCGCGGGCTCTGACGTTTCTAATTTCGGTTGTTCCTTGGTAAATATCTCTCTAAACTTTGTTGTAAAATACTGGTCAGGGGTGACATAAATTTTGATTACTTTGTTGAATATTTTTTTCAAACTCGGTGCAGCTTCTTCGAATGGAACTGCTGGAACCGCCAGTGAACTTTTTTCTGGGCGTGGCGCCAGTTGGAAAGGAAAACCGCCAACTTCAACCAAACCCAGAGCTATTTTCATTTCTGCGCTCCAATATTTGCGATCTGATCCGAATACGCTTTCCAAACTGTCGGGCCCCTCTTTGAAAAATATTTCGGCTGTTGCTGTGTTGTCCGGTGCAAAAAATACCTGGGCTTCAAATTTGCTTTTGTCAGCCCTCGGGAAACTTGCAGAAAAAGTCGCCCACGCCTTGGCTTGCGCAAGCTTTGCATTTGTGGAGCTGCCAGCCTGCGCTCGTTTTTCGAGATAGTCATACGCAACAGAATCTTGTTTGTTTGCGGTTTTCCATATGTTCATTTTCTTTTTCCCTGTTATTTTTCAATTGAAAAATTGCACGGAACAAAAATAAAATAGTTTTCCATTATTTTTGTGTTCAATACAAAATGGTTGTGCTCACAATCATCGCTCCTTCAAACGACTACACAGTTTATTTTCACCAGCCCCTTCAACCAAACTATATCAGACTTTTAAGCTGTTCTCTTTACAATTCTTGGTTTAACCTGAAAAAAGTGGGCAGACTTAAATCGATAACACATAACAAAACCATCACCTTTTTACCGGGCTTTTACACCTTGAAATATTTGGCAAGAAAAATTGAAAATGATCTTTTGCCGGACAGTGACACCTTAAAAGCAGAAATCAACACACCATATGGTCAAATGGTTGTCTTAAACACACAATTGGAACAATTTGAAATTGATAAAAATTTGAGCTCTCTTCTTGGCTTTGGCGTTGTAGGAAATTTAGCAAAACACTTTTCGTTATTGTTTTCTAAAAGACTGAACTCCACTTCAACGTACTTAATCCATTGTGACTTGATTGACAAACAAGAAAATCAGTTCAATGGAAAACCATCCACCATTCTTGCCAACTTTGATATAAAAGGTGAACCTTGGGAAAAAGTTTTTTATCAGTCAGAGCCACAGCATGTTCGTTCCACTTTGAAAAGTCGAGAGGTAAACAGTTTGACTATTTCAGTCAAAGATGAGAATGGTGAACTTTTTGATTTCAATGAGATGCCACTCACTTTCGTTTTGGAGATAAATTGATTACCTCTTGAATTTCAGACAATTAAAAAAAAAAGCTGTATTTTATAGACAATGTCTTCATCAAACGTATTGCCCAGTGCTCCTCCGGAGACACCACAAAGCGGATTATATCCTGTTTTACAAACGCCTGAGGCCTTTCGCCTTGGAGAGATAAACGAAATCAAAAAAAAGTTGGCTGAAGAGGTTGACAAATATAGACTTGTTCGAAAAAAATTTAAACGCGCAAAAACAGCCGTCAACTGGATTTCCGGCGGTCTTGGCGGACTCAGCGCTGTTTTTTCTAGTGCTGGACTTGCGTCTGCTCTAACAGGGGTCGGAATACCCGTGGCCATCCCTCTTGGTGTTGTTGGTGGTTTATTCTCTGTTGCTTCCTCCGGTTTGATTCTTGCCGGTAAAAAACTTGACAAAAAAATGTCAAAACACCAGGAGATTGTTACTCTTGGCCTTGCAAAACGTGCGAGTGTTGACAAGCTGGTTTCCAAGGCTTTAATTGATAATCGAATTAGTGATTCTGAGTTTCGGATTATTCTTTCTGAATTGGAACAGTACAATGAGTTAAAAGAAAAGGTACGAGCAAAGCTCACAAAAAAACCATCTTTAAGTAAACTGCCTGATGTTGAAAAGATAAAAAAAGAGCTTCAAGAACAGCTTATGAGAAAACTCGCGGCGCCAAGCAATGCAAATTTGAACTGAAGTTTGAGGGAAAAACAAAAAAAATATCTTTAAGTATAATTAAAGGTTGACTGCATAACTCAAAATGATCACGATATT